>OZ026616.1:29523640-29576140 GCA_964020975.1 Hermodice carunculata | reverse complement strand
CTTCTTCTTTCAAATTTGCATTGCTAATACAATGTGTGAAACAAATAAAAAAGGTCAGAATATCACAAATCATGAGCAGATATTATATTCTATTATGATTGTCAGAAATTTTAAATCAGAACCCCCTCATTTAAAATATAAGAATACTCAGTATATCCCTTTGATACAAATTTTACTGACAGTAAATGAAGACTTCTGTCCTGAATGAGTCAAGGCATGCCGCATTTCAAAGTGTCATTTTGATGTCACATCTTGTAAAATATATACCAGGATTATGGCTTGTTTGCAGTTTAATTGAGATCTGACACCCCTGTAAAAATGTCCCACAGTTCTTACGGTGTTGATATAGGCTGTGGATTATGAGTGAATTCTATTGGGGGTAATAAGATACACATAAACTTCAGGAGGAAAGGGTAGGGTTTATTTTGATGTGGTTACACTTGCCAGGACTTTGGAATAAGCTGGCCATTTGATACCAATCATTCACTGTCACTGGTCATGTGTGTTTGGTGGGGTGGCAGACACATACTGTATAGTATATAACATATTGAAGATTAAAAAACTTTAATTAGCCCATATTTGCATAATTTTGAAAAGCATGACCTCTCATTATAAAAACGCCAGACTTTATCCACAGAAGTATAATTGTGCCAAGTTTGGAGTTTCTACGTGTTATACTTTTCAAATGAAATGTCGGACAAATTTGCCTGTAAAGAAAGAAAGAAAGAAGAAAGAAAGAAAGAAAGAAAGAAAGAAAGAAAGAAAGAAAGAAAGAAAGAAAGAAAGAAAGAAAGAAAGAAAAAAAGAAAGAAAGAATTCCTAGAAAAACAGAAAAGTGTGTGCTGACACACACACTTTAATAAAGAACTAGGAAAGATGATTTGCTGCATAGCAAATCAGTGTGTGTGTCTTCAAAGCATATTGCTATGGCAATGTACAACTATTCAATAAAACAGGAGCAGAAGTTGGAATGGCATCTCTATCTATTATAGCTTTGAAGTTATTCAAGATTTAATATTTCTAATGGTGCTTTTTTACATAATTTAAATTGCTACAACTTTTATTTTTAATTCATCAGGTGATTAGATGCCAATGGTCAACAACCCCCTAGTAGAAGTTGGAATGACATCTCTATTATACTGTTGAAGATATTCAAGATTGAAAATTTGAAATTCAGAAAGAAAGAAAGAAAGAAAGAAAGAAAGAAAGAAAGAAAGAAAGAAAGAAAGACAGACAGACAGACAGACAGAAAGAAAGAAAGAAGAAAAAAGAAAGAAAGAAAGAAAGAAAAAAAAAAGAAAGAAAGAAAGAAAGAAAGAAAGAAAGAAAGAAAGAAAGAAAGAAAGAAAGAAAGAAAGAAAGAAAGAAAGAAAAGTGTGTGTTAACACACACACACTTTAATGATAGAATGCATGAGCAGGGATCTTGAGCATTTCCTGGACTGTGTAATTGTATATAAATAATGTAGCCCAAAATGTTTTCTTTAAGAGCCACTGAACTGACTGGTGTCCAAAAAGGAAACATTAACTTATAATTAAATTACCAAACAGACATAGCCATTCAATCAATGCAGCCAATGTTTATATCACAAAATTAACTCATTCAGCGATAAACCCAAAGGATATGCTCTTTGCTAATTCTTTCAAATTTGCATTGCTAATACAATGTGTGAAACAAATAAAAAAGGTCAGAATGTCACAAATCATGAGCATATGAATATGATTGTCAGAAATTTTAAATCAGAACCCCCTAATTTAAAAGATAAGAATACTCAGTATATCCCTTTGATATAAATTTTACTGACAGTAAATGAAGACTTCTGTCCTGAATGAGTCAAGGCATGCCGCATTTTCAAAGGGTCATTTTGATGTCACATCTTGTAAAATATATACCAGGATTATGGTTTGTTTGCAGTTTAATTGAGATGTGACACCCCTGTAAAAATGTCCCACATGTCTTACGATGTTGATAAAGGCTGTGGATTATGAGTGAAATCTATTGGGGGGTAATAAAATACACATCAACTTCAGGAGGAAAGGGTAGGGTTTATTTTGATGTTGGTCCACTTGCCGGGACTTTGGAATACGCTGGCCATTTGATACCAATCATTCACTGTCACTGGTCATGTGTGTTTGGTGGGGTGGTAGACACATAGGAGAGCCAGCTCCACAGCTATATAACATATTGAAGATTTAAACCTTTAATTAGCCCTCATTTGCATAATTTTGAAAAGCATGACCTCTCAATATAAAAAGACCAGACTTTATCTATAGAAGTATAATTGTGCCAAGTTTGGAGTTTCTACGTGTTATACTTTTCAAATGAAATGTCGGACAAATTTGCCTGTAAAGAAAGAAAGAAAGAAAGAAAGAAAGAAAGAAAGAAAGAAAGAAAGAAAGAAAGAAAGAAAGAAAGAAACTAGGAAAGATGATTTGCTGCAAAGCAAATCAGTGTGTGTGTCTTCAAAGCATATTGGTATGGCAAAGTACACTATTCCATAAAACAGGAGTAGAAGTTGGAATCGCATCTCTATCTATTATAGCTTTGAAGTTATTCAAGATTTAAATTAATGGTGCTATTTAGCAATTTAAATTGCTACAACTTTTATTTTTAATTCATTAGGTGATTAGGTGCCAATGGTCAACAACCCCCTAGTAGAAGTTGGAATGACATCTCTATTATACTGTTGAAGATATTCAAGATTGAAAATTTCAAATTCAGTCAGAAAGAAAGAAAGAAAGAAAGAAAACTACAGAAAGACAGACAGACAGACAGACAGACAGAAAGAAAGAAAGAAAGAAAGAAAGAAAGAAAGAAAGAAAGAAAGAAAGAAAGAAAGAAAGAAAGAAAGAAAGAAAGAAAGAAAGAAAGAAAGAAAGAAAAGTGTGTGTTAACACACACACACTTTAATGATAGAATGCATGAGCAGGGATCTTGAGCATTTCCTGGACTGTGTAATTGTATATAAATAATGTAGCCCAAAATGTTTTCTTTAAGAGCCACTGTACTGACTGGTGTCCAAAAAGAAAACATTAACTTATAATTAAATTACCAAACATACATAGCCATTCAATCAATGCAGCCAATGTTTATATGACAAAATTAACTCATTCAGTGATGAACCCAAAGGATATGCTGTTTGCTTCTTCTTTCAAATTTGCATTGCTAATACAATGTGTGAAACAAATAAAAAAGGTCAGAATATCACAAATCATGAGCAGATATTATATTCTATTATGATTGTCAGAAATTTTAAATCAGAACCCCCTCATTTAAAATATAAGAATACTCAGTATATCCCTTTGATATAAATTTTACTGACAGTAAATGAAGACTTCTGTCCTGAATGAGTCAAGGCATGCCGCATTTTCAAAGGGTCATTTTGATGTCACATCTTGTAAAATATATACCAGGATTATGGTTTGTTTGCAGTTTAATTGAGATCTGACACCCCTGTAAAAATGTCCCACAGGTCTTACAATGTTGATAAAGGCTGTGGATTATGAGTGAAATCTATTGGGGGTAATAAAATACACATCAACTTCAGGAGGAAAGGGTAGGGTTTATTTTGATGTGGTTACACTTGCCAGGACTTTGGAATACGCTGGCCATTTGATACCAATCATTCACTGTCACTGGTCATGTGTGTTTGGTGGGGTGGCAGACACATAGCAGAGCCAGCTCCACAGCTATATAACATATTGAAGATTTAAAACTTTAATTAGCCCTCATTTGCATAATTTTGAAAAGCATGACCTCTCATCATGAAAAGGCCAGACTTTATCTATAGAAGTATAATTTTGCCAAGTTTGGAGTTTCTACGTGTTATACTTTTCAAATGAAATGTCGGACAAATTTGCCTGTAAAGAAAGAAAGAAAGAAAGAAAGAAAGAAAGAAAGAAAGAAGAAAGAAAGAAAGAAAGAAAGAAAGAAAGAAAGAAAGAAACTAGGAAAGATGATTTGCTGCATAGCAAATCAGTGTGTGTGTCTTCAAAGCATATTGGTATGGCAATGTACAACTATTCCATAAAACAGGAGTACAAGCTGGAATGGCATCTCTATCTATTGCTAATGGTGCTTTTTTACATAATTTAAATTGCTACAACTTTTATTTTTAATTCATTAGGTTGATTAGGTGCCAATGGTCAACAACCCCCTAGTAGAAGTTGGAATGACATCTCTATTATACTGTTGAAGATATTCAAGATTGAAAATTTGAAATTCAGAAAGAAAGAAAGAAAGAAAGAAAGAAAGAAAGAAAGAAAGAAGGGAGGAGGGAGAAAGAAAGAAACACAGACAGACAGACAGAAAGAAAGAAAGAAAGAAAGAAAGAAAGAAAGAAATAAAGAAAGAAAGAAAGAAAGAAAGAAAGAAAGAAAGAAAAGTGTGTGTTGACACACACACGCTTTAATGATAGAATGCATGAGCAGGGATCTTGAGCATTTCCTGGACTGTGTAATTGTATATAAATAATGTAGCCCAAAATGTTTTCTTTAAGAGCCACTGTACTGACTGGTGTCCAAAAAGAAAACATTAACTTATATTTAAATTGCCAAACAAACATAGCCATTCAATCAATGCAGCCAATGTTTATATGACAAAATTAACTCATTCAGTGATGAACCCAAAGGATATGCTGTTTGCTTCTTCTTTCAAATTTGCATTGCTAATACAATGTGTGAAACAAATAAAAAAGGTCAGAATATCACAAATCATGAGCAGATTTTATACTCTATCATGATTGTCAGAAATTTTAAATCAGAACCCCCTAATTTAAAATATAAGAATACTCAGTATATCCCTTTGATACAAATTTTACTGACAGTAAATGAAGACTTCTGTCCTGAATGAGTCAAGGCATGCCGCATTTTCAAAGGGTCATTTTGATGTCACATCTTGTAAAATATATACCAGGATTATGGCTTGTTTGCACTTTAATTGAGATCTGACCACCCTGTAAAAATGTCCCACAGGTCTTACGATGTTGACAAAGGCTGTGGATTATGAGTGAAATCTATTGAGGGTAATAAAATACACATCAACTTCAGGAGGAAAGGGTAGGGTTTATTTTGATGTGGTTACACTTGCCAGGACTTTGGAATACGCTGGCCATTTGATACCAATCCTTCACTGTCACTTGTCATGTGTGTTTGGTGGGGTGGCAGACACATAGCAGAGCCAGCTCCACAGCTATATAACATATTGAAGATTTAGAACTTTAATTAGCCCTCATTTGCATAATTTTGAAAAGCATGACCTCTCATTATAAAAACGCCAGACTTTATCTATAGAAGTATAATTGTGCCAAGTTTGGAGTTTCTACGTGTTATACTTTTCAAATGAAATGTCGGACAAATTTGCCTGTAAAGAAAGAAAGAAAGAAAGAAAGAAAGAAAGAAAGAAAGAAAGAAAGAATTCCTAGAAAAACAGAAAAGTGTGTGCTGACACACACACTTTAATAAAGAATTCCTAGAAAAACAGAAAAGTGTGTGCTGACACACACACTTTAATTCCTAGAAAAACAGTATGTCTGTGTTGGCACACAGACATAATGATACATGTTCCAGGCTTTCCTTTGTGCATTGACGTGTACTCCGGGGAGCAAATGTAAAACTGGATAGGAAGATTTGCTTCAAAGCAAATCTGTCTGTGTGCTTTCCAAAGTTGTAAATATTAAATGGTACAACTTTTGTAATTTGGTACTTCACATTCCATTAAGCTTATGGCTAGATGAAAAATTCCAAGTCCAAATGACCTTGACCTTTGACCTTTAACCTTTACAGGTTACACGTAAATTGCAAAAGTGTACATTGTTAGAATACCCACAATTTAAGTCCAACATGATTAGAATTGGATGGAAATTGGCCGAGTTATGGCTAGGTGAAACTTTCAAAGGTCCAGATGACATTGACCTTGGGGGGGTCGCATGTAATTTTCAAAATGTGCAGTGTTGCAATAGCTACAATTTGAGCCCAACATGATCAAAATTTGATAAAAATTGACCAAGTTACGGCTTTGGAAGAAAGCAACCATCAAAAATGGCTTTTAACCTTGAAATGACCTTTGACCTTGAGACGACCTCTACCTGAAGTGAACGTTGACCTTTGAAATGATATTTTGACCAAAAAATTGGCCTTTGACCTTGACATGACCTTTGACCTTGACATGACCTTGACATTTGAGATGACCTTTGCCTTGCTATGATCGAACTCCTATACACTTGGAACTATATCTACTATAATATGTAAGATATTGAAGATTTAAAACTTTAATTAGCCCTCATTTGCATAATTTTGAAAAGTAGGACCTCTCATTACAAAAAGGCGAGACTTCCAAAATGTGCAGCGTTACAATTGCTACAATATGAGCCCAATATGATCAAAATTGGATAAACATTGACTATGACTAAAAGAAAGCCACCATCAAAAGTGGCCTTTCACCTTGAAATGACCTTTGACCTTGAGATGATCTCTACCTGAAGTGAACTTTGACCTATAAACTGACATTTTGACCTAAAATGGACCTTAGACCTTGACATTATCTTGACATGTGAGATGCCCTTTGCCTTGCTATGATCGAACTACACACTCGGAACCGCATCTACTATAGTATGTAAGATATTGAAGATTTAAAATTTTAATTAACCTTCATTTGCATAATTTTGAAAAGCATCTCTAATTATGAAAAGGCAAGACTTCATCTATAGAAGTATAATTGTGCCAAGATTGGAGTTTCTATCTATAATTGTCTCCGAGAAAAAAGGCGGTAAAACTTGCTGAGAGAGACAGAGAGAGAGAGAGAGAGAGAGAGAGAGAGAGAGAGAGAGAAAGAAAGAAAGAAAGAAAGAAAGAAAGAAAGAAAGAAAGAAAGAAAGAAAGAAAGAAAGAAAGAAAGAAAGAAAGAAAGAAAGAAAGAAAGAAAAAAAAGAATTTCTGGGAAAACAGTATGAGAGATAAGTAGTTTCCGCCTATGCTGCATTTTATGAGTTTGTAAAAAAAGGGCTTGTCTCCAAACTGTATAGAAAACGAAGCACCTGAATTCTTTCTGGGAAGCTTGTTGATATATTTGTCAATAATTGTTTCTTAAGTAAGGATATGGTCTGAGGTCCTGCATTTGGGCCTTTAGCCAACTTGGTTGTTGGGGATACTGTGGTGTTGCTCTGTAAAGTCTACAAGTCTATTGTTTAGAACAGTGCAGAGTGACTTTAAAAGGTGGTTCGAAACAGCTATTCCTCTATAGATTTCCGGACAATAAGGATTTCCTTTTTTGTAGACTCCAGCTATCGGGGAAAATACCCCTAGTTACTATCTTATTGAAGAGCACCGTCCAAAAGGGGAGTAGTATTTCTATATTTTTATACCATCCAGGGCTGGAGATTTGTTATTTTTCAGGTTCGTGATGGCTCGTTTGACTTCTCCTGTGGTTATCTTAAAGTTTATGTCATTAAAAATTGTGTTTTCATTATCCTGAATAAAGTGCTCTATATTTTAGGTCAAAATAGCCACCAGGCTGATTTAAAAGTTTACATGTGTAGTGTCGCTTTCAGGAGGAAACTGAGCCCTGAAAAATTTTATAAGATTTTTTTTTTTTTTCGATATGCAATTTGATCTTATTCAAGAGATAATCATTACTCCTTTGGAATCCTAATCACTTTGATAGCAGCATTGTATCGCAGCAGGGAGGAAGTCTGGTTGATTGAGGGAGAAGGCGTTAATTTGTGTGAGAAGTTAAGAATCTCAGTGTCAACAAATTAGCAAATATGAGGTCACGAGTGAGCAACCGTTGATTTCTGCAATACGTGAAGGCTGGCTAGTTACGGGGAAAGCAGTTGTGCGTGTTTACCTAGCAGGAAATGAGGTCTACCAGTGATGCTAGCCAAGATTGTTCACTGATGTTAAATGTTACCTCTTTGGTTCTTTACATTTATTTGTTTTTTATGGTTAACCGATTTTGTATTGTATTCTGGACGGATGGGTCACCCATGACCATTTTCAGTCAATAAAATTACTACTACTACTACTTCTACAAAATGCCACTAGTTTGTGGTCAGGGAAGAATGTCCGAAGCCACTTTTATGGTGCCCGTAAATAAATACATATGTTTGACCGGGGTCATTCCCGAGGATGGCCCTATCAAGAAGGTGATGTCACCTAACGCAGTGTAACCTGTCTTGAAACAGAACCCCACTGAAACCCTCATAGTTGGATTCCTAAACACAATAGTTTACCCCTGTTCAAGTGTTTCTGGTCAGCAACATCGACTGGTCTCACCAGCATTTCCTTTGATATGATTAGACTGACAAAGTCATATTTATGCCCCAACCCTCATGTTTACCGAGTGCAAATCTTGCCTGACGTCATACGAGTTGAATCTTTCGGTAACCACCGAAATTCTTGACCCGTAAAAAGGGCGAAAATTCTCTAAATTATGCTGACTCCATCATTTAACCAACTCCACGTGTGAGAAATGATTATCCCTGCTGTCTCAACGGGGATCTGTTGCCAAAAGAGTGAAAATGGGTCAAATGAGTGCTCAATGCAACTGTAAGGATCCCTGGCCCATCTTCCTCACGAACATTGGCCACGCACCAAAAATTCCGTTTCAGGACGATAGTATCCCACTTGGTTTTATCATGGATCATGAAAGTCGATGATTCATTTATGATGGATCATCGACAATCCGTATTTATATTACAGGCTAGACATGAAAGTGCCCACCTTTATGGTATGGCCTATGCGAAAGCATTAACCACAACCTAAGAATTTGACTATACATAGAATAAGCCTGTAAATATCATCGGTGATTAAAAAAAATTCATGTCACTGGAACGGATATGGGTCCATGCACCACAATTGGAAAACTCAAGCCAAATTAGCTTGGTTCAATAAAATTGCTATTGACTCATGCGTTTATTGCTGCATTAACTCTCACATTTAATGGCACGTTTCCACCATTAACTCATTTCACCCTGATAGAAGACACAGTAAACAGCTTTCCCCGGGCCGCTCTTATCGCATTGCACCCAGAGCGCGCCAAGAAAAGCTGTTGACCATGGGCATATAATTTGGAATATTCTTCCATGCAAGTTTCATCCAAAATTTTGAAAAATAATCCCTAAATTAGTAAAATACAATTAGCAGGCGATATTTAGATATTACCGGGAAAGGCGTTATTAGGGTGTAATGAGTTAACTGATCAATAAAACATGAAATAATTTACACAGCATATTAGATTTACATGTAAAAGACCGAAATGTACTAGTTTTTTAACGGTGCATGTAAAGGTAAAGTAAAGTAAAAGTAGCCTTTATTTCACCGGGAAGCTCTTACAGTAAGTACACTGGTTTCCAAAGAAGTTTTGACACATAGACACACATGAATATACAGTAAACGAGACAATATTATAAATAACACATGAAAAGTGGACTTCAGCATTATGACCGAAGTAAACAAATGCCAATATGTGGTTAAGATCAACCATTTAAGTTCAAATAAAAGCGGCCATTTAATCAAAAACTATTGAACATTTCCGTCCTTGTAGATATGTTTTATAATGGCTGCCTTAAAACATTTAAACGTTGCGAATTTCTTATGTATGATACGTATTTTGTTCCATTTACTACTACCCCTGCATTCAAATCACCGCTGGCCACATGACCAGAGCAGCATTTATAAGCATTACTAATGACACAAAAAACTGTCTAGTTTTAACTACTTCCTATACAGTACTCTGTCACCCACTTTTTTCCATAGCTGTTGTAAACCCGTCCAGAAGATTCTTTTCTATAACAAGTCGTTTAACATTAAATTGGAATTTCAGATATCTATAATTGAAATTACACAAATCTAAACTTCCATTTCAGATGTCTGCAATTTAATTTTAAATATCTAACATAGCTAAAATTTAAATATCTAAAACGATTATGACCCATAGATATAAAAATCATTTGAGATATCTAAACTTGACTTACATATATCTAAAAACCATTTGTAGATATGTAAAAATGAATTTTAAATATCTAGTTTGAAAAATTCAAAACTTTAGATATCTACTGTTCAGCTGTCTTTCAACATACCTAGTTTGTTTTTTGTTTGTTTGTTTGTTTGTTTGTTTGTTTGTTTTTTTTTTTGTTTTTTTTTTTGTTTTGTTTTTTTGTTTTTTTTTTTTTTTTTTTTTTTTTTTTTTTTTTTTTTTTTTTGACATTTATAATTCGAGTTTTGAATTTCTAGAATTTGCCATTTACAATTGAAATATAGATATCCATGAAGATGATCAACGTTTATAATCTAGAAAATGGGTCATGTCCCTTGTCGCATACTATCATGATGGCCTGACTACCTGGCACCTCTTACTCATTTCCCTTCAAAGGGCATGTGAAATCTCCAGAAGTGATAAAACATGTATAGGGAAATGTGTGCATTATAATGTAAAATACATTGGGATTCAGCAAACTGTATATATTCGCAAATTTTTGGAAGTTCTGTAATTTATATTAAAAGTGTTCAGTGTTTTTTGTCAACACACGGGTTTAAATTCCCTGCAAAGATGAATAGCACTTCTAACTGTGCATTCCGTTGTGAAGCAATCGAGCCATGATTTTCTATGATTTACGCAAGACGCGTCACGCCTGTATAGCGCAAATGCGTAAATCTCTGCAGCCGATTTCTCCACAAAATTAGAGTTAAGCATGCGCACACGAATTCGATTCAAATGGAGCCGGTCAACCGGGAAGTTCACTGGGACTGCTGCAAGTCTGTGGTAAAATGGACCTACATGTATATTAGTCCCGGAAGTGCGAGCAATTACAAGAAAAGGATTGTGTCACATTTTGCTTGTGTTATCTTTGAATATTTTTAAGCGCTCGTTGCAGTTGACATAATGTAGAAAGTAAACGTATATCCAGACAATTAAAGAAAATGAAAAAAATGGCGCCACTTAAACTTGCACTACTGGAGTTCCAAAGTCATGGCGTATGACACACAGAGCTGTTTGGTCCGCTGTGAGCTACAAACGATGTTTACTCGATTGTCCTCCCTGACAGCAATTTATAACAGTTGATGAGATTTTTATATTACATAATCTGGCATTTCACGATTGCGTGTGGAATGATTCTGTCTAAATCAAGTCATTAGGCCTAGATCTATAGTATTAGGTGGAAATTGGAAAGATAAGGTGAGTTAACATGTACCGCAACAGCACCTGCTCTTTAGTACCACATTTGGACGCCAGGGCCTTGGGCAAAAAGGACTAAAGAGAGGTTTTAATTTAATTGTACGATACGCACATACCTCCTCAACGCAGGTTTATCAAATTTATTTGTTAAATTGTTATTTGGATGTAGGGATAATGTAGTAGAACAGACGTTATGGTAGTTTTGCCTGTCATGTTTGTTTTAAAACTGTAACCTGTAGGCTGCCCTCATTACAGCTCTGATGTCATAGCAACCTCTCAAGGCTAGTTGTTAAAGTTTGATAAATAACGTAGGCCTATGTGAAGTTTATTTTAGGTGATAACATAGCACAATTGTAACAGATATCACTCAAAACCACATCATGGAACAATCTATCGGAACCATTTTAAACGTTAAATTTTTAGCAATCATTTGAAATGATGATAATTTGCCTGTGCGGATATAACGTCCCCAACTAACAATTTTACGTTGCAGCAACGTTGTGGCAACGTTACACTTTGGTTGTCACAACGTTTTGATGAAACGTTTTCACAACGTTAATTATGGATGGTTTTCCACACACTGTTCCATTATGAGATAAATGTTTGACTGACCCCAGTATCAAATAAAAATACAAGAGCTTATATTTCATTCAATCACAATTTCTGTTCCACTGCACTAATTTGTATTCTGCTTACATCACAATATTTCTGTTTACATTAAAGCTTCATTCCAAAATTAAGTTTTTTGCCAGATTCGCGTCGACTTTTAAAACCAACAGGACCTTCCACATATACGGCTTTTTAAAATAAACTCTTTGATCTTTTGTCTGACCACATATGTCTTTCTCCACTTTTTCTTTTTCATTTTATTTTATTTTATTTTATTTTATTTTATTTTTTAGTTTACTTTTTTTTATTTTATCTTATTTTATTAATTTTCTATGACATAACTTTATTTTGTTTTTACCTTATTTGATTTTATTTTAAACAGTGTCGAAACACTGGAATACGTAAATATAAACAGTCAGTAGCCACCGAGAATAACCTTGATTTTGGATTGGTAATTCACATTGGTTCGTTTCATACTGATGTGTACTTTATAACGGCGGTACCATTGTCAACTGTTTGACAGATGTGTGTTATCTCTTCAGTATTTGTGCCGTAAAATTTGCAGCTGTTTCTACTCAACTTCAGACTGAATTGCAATCAAAATGATTTCATATTACTGCCGTGTCTGAAATACCACAGCCATCGCCACATCAACGAGTGAGCCAGCCAAGATGTCACTGTTGACATGTTTATGAAACTGTCACTATTGCTTTTCTTTTCACCAAATTACGCGCAAAAAAGAATGACCTTCATAGCCTTCACATGATAAGATTAGTGAGTCATTGTTCCAAATGCAAAAACATTTCGGTTCTCGAGGGGTTTCTTGAAGCTAGTAACCAGGACAATTGATCTTCTTGGACAAGTTACCGTTTCTATGGAGTCTTCGGAACAAGCAACACAGACGTCTGCAGGGAAGGCAGATTGCACAATTTCAGCCCGACATGGACCAAAACAGATGAAAATTGACCAAGTTATGGCAAGATGAAACTTTCAAAGGGCCAAATGACCTTGACCTTTGCCTTTTAGATGTTACATGTTCTTATAAAAATGTCCAGTGGTTTATCACCTACAATTTGAATCTAACATAATTGAATTGGATGGAAATTGGCCGAGTCATGGCTGGATGAAAATTTCATAGGTCTATAGGCTTTGACCTTTGACCTTTAGAGGTCACATGTAAGTAACAAATGTGTGCAACGTTACAATTGCTACAACTTGAGCCCAACTTGATCAAAAATGGATAAAAATTGACCAAGTTATGGCTAGAAGAAAGCCACCATCGAAAGTGGCCTATGACCTTGAAATGACCTTTGACCTTGAGATGACCTCTACCTGAAGTGACCCTTGACCTTTAAAAGACATTTTGACCTAAAATTGACCTTTGATCTTGACATGACCCTGATATTTGAGATGCCATTTGCCTTGATTTGATCGAACTCCTATACACTCTGAACCACATCTACCATGGTATATAAAATATTGAAGATTGAAAACTTTAATAAGCCCTTATTTGCAAAATTTTGAAAAGCATGACTTCTCATTGTAAAAAGGCAAGACTTCATCCGTAGAAATATAATTGTGCCAAATTTGGAGTTTCTACCTATCATGGACCAGTTCATAGGACTCGGGTTTATTCGGTTCACTTCGGGTAGTGTACCCTGCTTTGTTTACATTTTGTGCTCAACCACACTGGCCTTATTACACGTGGAAGCATAAGAAAGTAAAACACAAGATGTGCTTGGATTTCACGAAAAATCAAACTGTCACCAAACTATAAATGCCCGTTTCACCACTAATGTGACATTTGAAGTTAAAGATTATCACTCTTCAACACAATCCATGCTGTAATCACTGGCGTTAGCCGTGGCATCAGTTGTAAACATATGACGGCGTGGACCCGACTCGGCTACTTGCTGATTGAACAATCAGGCCAACAATGGAATGCATAATTAATTACGGTCCGGAAAAGTTCGACACAACTCGGTATGAACAGGTTTATTGTCTCCTAGAAAAAGGGCGGACAAATTTGCAGGTAAAGAAAGAAAGAAAATAGAAAAGAAGATTTGCTTCACAGAAAATCTGTCTGGGTTACTTCAAAATGAGAATAGTTTGAAATGCTGCACTTTGCCGTTGTTCAACATAATCTCAATTTCGTGTATTAGCCTAGTTTTTATAAAGTAAAATGCTACAAGTTTGGTTTTTGGTTCATTGGATGTGACCATGTCACAAACTTATAAAATGAAGTTTGAATGAAACTAGTATCTATAATAGTTTTGAAGCTATTCAACATTTTAATTTTATGTATTTGCCTAATTTGCATAAACCAAAAACCTGCAGCTTTGGTTTATGGTTCATTGGATGGGGCTTTGCCACCAACTCATATATTGAAGTAGGTATGGCACCTCTATATATAATAGTTTTAAAGCTATTCAAAATTTACATTTTGCATGTTTACCTGATTTGCATGAATTAAAATCCTACAACTTTGATTCATGGTTCACTGGGGCGGCTTTGCCAGAAACCTATAAATTGAAGTTGAAATGGCATGTCTATGTATAATAGTTTTGGAGATATTCAACTTTGAAATTTTTCAAAGCCCCTTAGCATAATTTGAAATTTTGCTTAACTTATGCTGCCCATTATATTGACGGGTGTCACAAACCTGTATAAGCACATTGAATTTTTTAGTGTCTGCAATATTTTGGAAGACATGGAGCTTTTGAAATTTTAAATGCCCCTAAAATTGCATACTTTTAACATCATGACTATTCCAAATCAGATGCCCAATTTCACAGGTTGGGTCAGTCACCATAGCAAATTTGGTGTTTTTGAAAGAAAGAAAGAAAGAAAGAAAGAAAGAAAGAAAGAAAGAAAGAAAGAAAGAAAGAAAAAAAAGAAAGAAAGAAAGAAAGAAAGAAAGAAAGAAAGAAAGAAAGAAAGAAAGAAAGAAAGAAAGAAAGAAAGAAAGAAAGAATTTCTGGGAAAATGGTATGTCTGTGTTGGCATACAGACATAATCACTGATTGCATATTACAGGAAGAAAATGTTATAATCGCTTTGTTACTGACGGTAGAAAACTACTGGACGCCCTCCCCCTGACGCGGTGCATTGCAATTAATCCTTCATTGCACAGTTGCTCAATTAACAGCTTCGGAAGAGGGGTGCGTTATGACCGCTCGCTTGTCTGTGTGATAAAAACACAGTGCAGACCGCCCTTCGCTAATCTGTTATCTGGTTATAGACACGTCCCAAGCCAATTAGCTAGGTTTAGGGGCCTATACCTGTATTATAACAGTATAAGGCTACAACGTGTGTGGCGGGTTTCACTTGAATTTAAAGTTTTATTTTGTAATGAATTTAATTTTAAATAAAGTACGGTTCAAGAGAGTGTAGTGAAACTGGAGCAAGTCTAGAAGTGAATCTGGTTGACGGTGTTGGAGAACAAGTAAAAAATGTGAATTACCATCGCAATCCCACAGCACAGGCTTACATAGTAATCAAAAGGAATGGAGGCATCAACCAACGGGCACCCAGACTAATAAATGCGTCAAAAATCAAGGATCCAGTATTATAATCTTGTGATTAAGTAGGTTTAAATCTCCCACAAGCTACAAAGTCTCAGGATAATCTGAGTGACGGTTCTTTGAGAAGAAGTCGAAAATATAAAAAACGCTGAAATTATTTTAAAAAAAAAAAAAAAGTTACACAAACCAGAAAAATCGGAGGGCCACCTGTTGAACAAACTAAGATCTAGTGGTCCCTAAAAGTGTTTCTATGCAATTTCGAGGCAATGTGCCGGGTCTTGGAGAAGATTTTTTGAAGGATTTGGCAGGAATGAACCATAACTTCATTACAAATCACTGGAGCATGACCATTTGAACAAACTTAGTATGGACCCACCCAAAGTACATCCCTACCAAGTATGGAGATAATTTGGTCGGTGGTTTTGGAGAAGTCGGAAATGTTAACGGACGGACGGATGATGGATCACCACCCATCCTTAAGCCCAGCTGACTGACAAGTCAGCTGTAATAAAAACTGATTAGCATTGCCATTGCGGTGGTAAAGTGAGATTTTCCGAACTGACACTGGGCACTTTACTTGTTATTTAGCATGCTTGCGCACTGGAAGCCCAATTAGTTTCCGTACTTGGCACCAGTCATAATTATGTCTGCGTGAAAATACAGACATATTGTTTTTCTAGGAATTCTTGGTCTCTTTCTTTCTTTCTTTCTTTCTTTCTTTCTTTCTTTTTTTCTTTCCTTCCTTCTTTCCTTCTTTCTTTCTTTCTTTCTTTATGGCACAATAATATTTCCATTGATGAAGTCTCGCTTTTTTATAATGAGAGGTCATGCTTTCAAAATTATGCAAATGAAGACTAATTAAATTTTAAAATCTTCAATGTCTTGTAAGCACTAGTAGATGTGGTTCTGAGTGCATGGGAGTTCAATCGTAGCAAGGCAAAAGGCACCTCAAATGGCAAGGTCATATCAAGGTCAAAGGTCTTGTCGAGGTCAAAGGTCAATCTTAGGTCAAAATGTCATTTTGAAGGCCAAGGTTCACTTCAGGTAGAGGTCACCTCCAGGTCAAAGGTCATTTAAGGTCAAAGGCCACTTTCGATGGTGGCTTTCTTCTAGCCATAACTTGGTCAATTTTAATCCAATTTTGATCAAGTTGGGCTCAAATTGTAGCTCTTATAACACAGCACATTTTTGAAACTTACATGTGGCCTCTAAAGGTCAAAGGTCAAAGTCATTTTGACCTTTGAAAGATTCATCCAGTCATAACTTGCTCAATTTTCAATTTCCGTCCAATTCTAATCATGTTGGACTCAAATGGTGGGTATTGCAACACTGCACAATTTTGTAAAAACATGTTATCTCTTAAGGGTAAAGGTCTAGCTCATTTTGGCCCTTTGAGAGTTTCATCTTGCCAAAACTGGGTCAGTTTTCATCTCATTTGGTTGATGTTGGACTTAAATTGTCGGTATTGTAACACTGTATATTTTTGTAATTTGCATGTGACGTATAAATGTCAAGGGTCAAGCTCATTTGGACTTTGAAATTTTCATCCAGCCATAAGCTTAATGTAAAGTGATATATCAAAAGACAAACGTTGTAGCATTTAATAATTAATTTAATTAATTTACAACTTTGGAAGCACACAGACAGAGTTTCTTTGAAGTAAATGTTCTTTTTTAGTTCCTTCTTTATTTCTCTCTTTACAGCCAAATTTGTCCGACATTTCATTTGAAAAGTATTACACTTAAAAACCCAAACTTGGCATGATTATATTTCCATAATGAACTCTGGAGTTTTTGTAAAGAGGTTCAACAATTTTGAAAATTATGAAATTAAGGGTCATTTGAAAAATTGAATCTTGAATATCTTCAAAACTGTTATTGGTACAGGTAACCAATCCAACTTCAATTAATATATTTGTAACATTGCACATTTAATTTATATGTGACCTTTAAATGTCAAAGGTCAAGGCCATTTAGACCTTTAAAATTTTCATTCAGCCATAACTCGGTCAACGTTTATCCAATTTTGATCATGGTGGGCTCAAAATGTAGCAGCTGTCACACTGCAGATTTTTGTAATGTACCTCTTAAGGTCAAAGCTCAATGTCACTTGGACCTTTCAAATTTTCATCTAGCCATAACTCGGTCAATTTTTATCCAATTTTTATCATGTTGAACTGAAATTGTAGCTATTTTGACACTGCACATTTTTGTATTTCAATTATAACCCCTAAAGTTCAAAGGTCAAGGTCATTAGGACATTTGGAATTCTATCTAGAGAGAGATTGGTCATTTTTTATCCAATTTTGATCATGTTTGGCTCAAATTGTAGCTTTTTTGAGGCTGCACATTTTTGTAATTTATATGTAACCTCTTCATGAAAAAGGTCAAGGTCATTCAGCCCTTTTCATCTAACCATAACTTGGTCAATTTTCATCTGATTTGGTTCATGTTGCCCTTAAAATTGTAGGTATTGTAACACTGGTTTTTTTTCGTAATTTACATGTGACCTCAAAAGGTCAAAGGTCAATGTCATTTGGACTTTTAAATTTTTATCCAGCCATAAGCTTAATGGGATGTGAAGTACCAAAGGACAAAAGTTATAGAATTTAATACTTACAACTTTTGAAGTCACACAGACATATTGGCTTTGAAGCAAATCTTATTTTCTAGTTTCTGAACTCTCTTTTTTTTCCCTACCTTGCACTCTGCCGGTAGGGCAAAATAGAGGGTTTTCACCAGCAGCCACATTGAACGAGGGCTTATGTGACCTGCGTACTGGGACACCCCTACTTCTTACCCCATGCACCATACGTATAAATAATGTGACATGTGCAGTGAAGGAATCTGTTGGCATTCGCCTCCTCGTCTACTGTTTCGTGAGCTTCACAGTGTGTTGACAACAAAACTAAGCACCGTACAGAGGAAGACTTCCAAGTTCCATCCATACTTCCGCTTGTTCTCTTTGGCAAATTGGGCAGTTATAAAACGACATATTAGCAACATTGAGTATAAACCAACAAGCTTTCACGGCAAATCTATATAGCATAACCCATAACTTTTCAATAGTTTGTACACTTCTGCGCTACTTAAGACACGAATTTCTTGTGATCCCTCACAGCAAAACAAAGGGAAAACACAAACGCATTCTTTTTATATATAAAATTCATAATATATATCATATATTATATATATAAATATATATATATGTATAATATATGCATGCCATCTTGTTGTTCTTCATTTATATCAACAAAAACTGATAGTATTAAATATGCGTTATGTGAAATCAATTTTGCCCAAGGTATAGCTATACTCACAGTACGCCCTGGGCAATGCTGGTCTCTGTTTGGCTTCTGTACTTTCAGTCCTCGCGCTACCAACACAAGGGATGGACCACAAAAATTAATATCAATTTGTAGATACCTAAGGGAACAATATTATGGTAGATGATTTAAGGCGAGATTTTTCACAGGTGGCCAGGTATAGTTTTGTGGCTCCGTGGTGAACACGATATTTGCTTTCTGGTATGCGAATGATACGTCAATCTTTCAAGATCGAGTTAATTTTCTTTGGGACTTTTGAAGAAATGCCATTATACCACGTGAAGTAAAAAAGGTTGCTACTTATGTGTGCATGTGTGTTGTGTTCAATTGTATCTATATTGATAAAGAAAAAGTGCTCCTTTACAACTTACGGAAATATGTACCATGTAATGACATTTCAATCAATTTTAGACAAGTCGATCGAGTATAATTATAGATCGAGTATGGCCCACACTAGTAAATAAATACAAGTTCATATTAATCATAAATTTGACAAGTGTTACCGAAAGGTCACATGGAGTGTATATTCCAGAAAAATAATAAGGCGATAATCACATATCATTTGAAGGCACTGATTAGTATTAATGCTCCAACAAGCATGTACATACAAACCACAACGTTATATTAATTTTGTTGTCACTCGCTCATCGGACCAGAGGCCGTAATTACCCATTAGTGGTATCCGGTCCATCGTACTCTCCACAAGTACACAAATAAATATGCCTGCAGGTGACTCTGCACCCGGACAGTACGCTTCTACCTTACTTTATGAGTCAAACACATTCTTGCATACGATCGTGGTTGAATCCTGATTAACCATGAAGACAAGCACCCCAAATTTCGATTCTTGAAAAGTCCGGCCAAGGATTTTGAAAGAGAGGGCTGGCAGAGAATCACTATGGCACCCTCACTCCCAAGCCCACCCCCACCCCACCTACCCTTCGACACGTAGATTGGCCGTGTTGTGCAACCACAGAACAGACATATGTCACATATCAAATTCGAACCAGTTTCTCCACTTAGTCCTATTTTTAGTATTGAAGTGACCCCAGATGTGAAAAATTATGATTTGATTGTCACTCCTATTTGTGTAATGCCAGTTGTGTATTATATAATCCGTGAACAAATAAGTCGCACAAAACACAACATAATATCCATGCTAAACTATGTACCATTATGGTCACAAGTTGACAAAAAATACAATCAATCAGGCCTTGCTATATAGCTTCCTGATTTTATAATGTGAAGAGGAAATACAATTTTTACAAGACAAGTCAACTTGTCCATCTCATTCTCAGTACAAATATACGTACGATGTCTAAATGAGCCTGGGATGTTGCAAGGCACTATCAACTCTCTTTTGTGTCTTACATTTGAAAGAATGACCCTCGGCAATAAAAGTAATATCCTCTCCAGCCAAAGGGTGGGTCTTGCGCAAGTAGCAGCATATAAGCTTTCGTTCGTCAATCAGGGAAACTGATGTGCTTAATTCAAAATATCTAACCTCATTGTTCTTTTAACAGACCCTTGTAAGACCGTGCATTTTAATCTCAGATTCTGAATATTCTTGGATTTTGCTTAAACAATGTCCTGTGGGAACATTTTATTGGCTATTACATAATTCCACACAGGCTTACAAAAACGTTTCTATTTGATCACTCCCACACTTATGAAATATCAAATTTGTTTTTGTTTTTGTTTTTGTAACATTGAAGCTCGGATTCTCAGGTAGAAAATCTTGTTTGTCAAGTTTCATATTTCAACGAACCCACAACGTAACTGAATTTTTTTCTTAACGTGCGAAAGAGTTTCTATATATAGGCACAACTTTTTCGCGACAGTGTGGTGATACTTTTAGATACATTTTGCAGATATAGCTAAACACTTTTTCCTGTTTACACCGCTCAAACGATTTTTCTTGCAAACTTTATAAGACAAAGGGACTCTCAGCTTTTCTTGACATTTCCACAATAAAAAATATATATATATTTTGATGAAGACACTTAAAGAAATAAAGAGATAGATTCTCAAAATTCACGAATCTGCACTTGGTGCGAGCTTTAGTACCCCGCCAACTTAAAACACTGTACTATCCAAATTGTAAATTGTTCCTGTCTTCATAAGATACCCTGTATTCTACTGTCTGTGTTTCAGTACAATAGGGCCCAATAGGTCAAAATTAATCCCATATGAATTTACTTACTAAACGATCTGTCGATTGCACAACACAAATTCAAATTATAAACCCAGCATTGACAGCACCAGTAATTTCGTTACATTTTATCTTGGTCTCATATGGATCATATCAATTCATGGTGTCTCATTATTAGTTTAACCAGGCTACAGAACTAGCAGACATTGCAGGCTTTTTTTTTGTTATCAGTGAAGGGCTCAGCAGAAAGGGCCAAACGCCTGGAAGTCTAGCTAGTAATACTAAGCAAGCAAGTATAATTCCGTATTGGAACTTTTTTTTTATCACAGTGGCATTTGTTTTCCACCATTAAAAAGGTCAATAACTTATTGGTTACGGAACTTTCAAAATTGAAGTACATGTACTGACCCGTCCAAAATTATTATATGTGCTAAAAAAAATATTTAAAAACTGAAAGACTTTGAACAATCATAGGAGGCTACGCAATCATTGTCAATGAAACAACACTGATACGCACAGAGTCACACAAAAGTAATGTACAATACAATAAACAAAATACACGGGTTAAGATACAATGCATCACTGTATATGAAAGAAATCTGGGAAATGTGTGCATAAAACGCACGTATAACTACTTCTTCGTATGCCTGTACAATTGCATGCCGGGTATTTTTTCCACTAAGTATATAAACAGATATGTTTGTATTACCAGATAGACAGATACTCCATTATGTGTGCATCATAATATTACTATTAATCTGTAATAGGTGACTGACAATGAGAATTTTGCATTTTACTATCATGACTATTTCCACTCTGCTATCATCAGAGGCACGTGACAATGTATCTGTCAGTGTACACCCGTTCAGTGATCATCACTGTAACTTATTCAACCTTGGTAAGTTCCCACTATGTGTAAATTATTACATAAACAACTATTATTTTCTTATGTGCATTCTGACAGGCTGTTGGTATTTTGGAAAATTATTTCATTGCATGACATACATTACATCGAATATTTACATAACCATTCCATTGCACAAACGCGCGTATGTGTGTCATAGATACATTTTCCTAGCTCGTGGCTCAAACTTGAAAAAGTAAAGGATATTTGTTTTAACGTTCATTTGGAACGAGAACATTCTTTAAGTCACCTTAGTTCGTTGTTTACCCAATATTCGAGACAGGTAAAGCAAATATAGCTGCATGATGCCGCTGGTTAGAATATTGTCTGTAATGTTCTTGGCTCCATCAATATGCGAAGGATTGACGATCATGGATCCTTTATCACCCAGAGCCGAATAATCTGTCGCCCTAACCAAATATTGCCGCCAGCTGCAGTGAACTACAAAGGGTTATTGAATTAGTATGCCCCTGTTTTTTATGCATCATGGCCGCTGACAAAAGATGTGTGACTTTAGACTAGGTCCCCTAAGACAGAGTATACGTGAAATATATATATATCTGGATAGCATACTAATCACTGTGTAATTGTTGGCCCTGCATATATGTGGATCTCAGACAGCTGTGCTGTTAGTTATACCGAATGGGGGCGTAGCTTGAGGGCCACTGGTTGGACAACAAGAGTTACATGCCACGGGGGCCGTAATGTTTAATTGTTCCTCGGGTACTAATGAGAGTAGGGCCATTACAATAAACCCCACTAACAATGCTGTGAGATTGATCACTTTGGAATCGTGTGTTATTTCACCCTGTAGAACTTCGAAGAATGTCACGTAGATGAAAGTACCTGTGGCCAGGGCCTGAAGAACGCCATTGGCAATTTCCATATGTTTTTGCCCACTGGAGGATTCCATAATGCCTGTACCGATCCCAATACCTACAGGAGACATAACGGCGAAGACGAAAGCAGAAATGATAACTGGCTTAAGTTCTGTATAACTCCTCTTGGACTGGAGGCCTAAACTAAAAGCGATTACCAGTTTGTGACTTATGACGGCAATGAACATACTCCATACGGAGCGGACGCTGCGCGTCAGGCCAATGCTCAATCCTTCAAATATAGAATGTAGAGATAATGCAAGTAGAAGTAAAAATGATCTAGCGCTGTGAATGTCCAATGCGGGATGGTCGTGGCCGCTACACTTACTCACAGATTCTGGCTTGGCAGAACCGTTGTTCCCATCTGGAGTGTCAACATTTTCTATCGTCCCATTTGGTACTCCAAGTACTTGCCCATTTGGCTCCTGTGTATCCTTGTCAGTTGGCTCGATATTAATCTCTACATTTCGAGAAACTTTTTTCATTGATTTCTTCTGTGATTTCGAATACCAAGACAACACCAATTTCTCGAAGAAAATGACGAGGAAGAATCCTCCAGCTGTGATTAGTTCAGCAACAGGGTAAATGATATTATTGGGTTTCAGAAATGCGTGGTCCAAAATGTCCCGCACTTCTGGCATCAAATGTAGCATATACGTTCCAAAGAATACTCCTCCTCCAAAACACATCAACGCACTCAATATGTGTTCGCCCTTTTTTCCAAGTTGAGTGAAAAAGTTATACACCTTGATAGGTATCAATGCTGCCACTAGAGTCAAGCCAAACATGGCTAAGCAAGACACCACTTTGGCTTGCCACCGCTCCATGGTGTTGTCAACCTCTGCTCGAGTTGTAGAAATATGTTCTGTCCTGGTATATTACTAGTCAATGAATCGTACAGTCACACTGATGGGATTTACCATGACTCCTCTGCAAATTTAGGCCAACGCCACTTACCGCTTGTCACTTCTGTATCAAATGACAGCTGAATGTGCGCCACAACACCATACTCTGACAGTATATATACATACAGATGTGTGTACGATGTGTGGCCAACAGGACACGACATACAATAGAGACCACACTGAGACTCTCTGGCCTCTGGCCATTGTGTACATAATTATTATATATATGTTTGGCATTTTGAAGACCATCACATAACTTTTATCTTCATTTGTTATGCATTGGATCAGCAGTAGCCCAGACTGCTTTTCTTATGTTTTCCTTTTCTTTCTGTGTGTGTCTGTGTGTCTGTGTGTGCATGTGTGAATGCGTAAATCACCGGAGTATCAAGAGCTGCCTGGCCAGTTTCACCCAAATCGTGATTTTAGACTATATGAATCATAAATGCTTGGCTTCTCCTTTGTCATTTCATAAGTGTGATGGTCACGAAGGAATAGACTAGTCGTGATCTTCAAAATCATTTTCTGAATTGTATTTGATATATTACTAAGCATTGTTCCGTGCGTTGAGTCGATCATTAAGTACAGTTCTTATAGTGTGACAACTTGTCTACAATATTTTATAAACGCAAAAACAAAGCTTAACCCTTTCCCACTCAAACTGCTTGACAAGCTCTCGAATACCAAATGTCTTCTGCGTCAGTGATCATGCTTTAAATGGCTCATAAATGTTCAACGGTTTGAACTAGAACAGAAGTTTAGCTTCTGTGCAAATCTTTCTGTGAGTGTTTACAAAGGAAAGTTGTTGCTTTGTACATTCAAATTGAAATTGGACAAAAACTACGTGACAGAAAACATGAAATTAAAAACAGAACTGTTGCAAACTAAGGCTCTTGGTATCAAAAAATCTGCAGGTAAAAAGGAAATCGCAGACAGAAAGAAATCTTGATAAAAAAAGAATGTCAAGTGTCAGCAAACGAACAAAATTTGGTCGTTTTGTGAGAAACTCCAGTTGATTCTAGTACACTTTGTATTGCAATTTTTAATTATTTATGGATCACAGTTGACACTACAGCATGCACTGATGACAAAATGGTTACCATATGATAGCATAGAAGTTTACGTCTGACCTGAGTGTAAACAACAAATCCTAGTGGAGCACATATTCATGTAATTGACTGCTGGTGACAGATCATGGCCTGTTTTATGTCTGGTCTATCATATATATATATATATATATATATATATATATATATATATATATATATATATATATATATATATATATATATATATATACAAGTCTGCTACTGTTGCTCCTAATTTGCATTATTTCTACTGCACCAATAGGGTCACACTGGTCAGAGATCCTAGCTTTAGTGGTGTCTGAGAGCTTAGCTCTATGCAAAATTGATGATGGTCAAACCAAGGATGTAAAGTCGGAATGGCACATCTATACATGATAGTTTTGAAGACAGATATTCAACATTTAAATTTCCGAGTCCCCCCTAATAGGCATAAATCCAAATTTACAGCTTTGGTTTGTGCTTCACTGGATATACCTCCAGCACAAACCTGAACATTAACATTTCTTCCTATAATTATTTTGGAAATATTCAAAATTGAACTTTTCAAATGCCCCTAATTGGAATAAATTGAAATTTTACAACTGTTCTATGTGGGTTCGCTGGATGCGCTTACAGCACAAACCTGTGAATTAAAGTTGGAACGGCAGCTCCAGCTAAAAAAAGTTTTGCACATATTCAAGGTTTAAGTTTTTTATTTTCAGGTGGCTCTAAGTTGCATAATTTTCAAAACTGTCACCCTTGTTCATAAAAAAGGTAAGACTATGCAAATATAAACATGCCGATTTTGCACATCCTGTGCATAATAGTCTTCAACTAAAATGTCGGACAAATTTGCTGGTATAGAAATAAAGACGAAAGAAAGAATAGTGTAGCAGAATGTCTGTATTGACACGCAAACATAATTGCAGCAGATAAACAACATAAATAAAAAGGTTTTTTTTAAGTATTCTAGCTGAACTGCCTGAGGAGAAATGTGCACCATTTGCATGTCACAATTTATCCCGGTCGCTTCATTAATTGCCCTGCCATCTGATTAGACTCGCACAAGAAAGTATATATATATATATATATATATATATATATATATATATATATATATATATATATATGTATGTATGTATATATATATATATACATACATATCTATATACATACATATATATATATGTGTGTGTGTGTTCGAAAGTCGATTTAAAGGACTAGAAGGGAGACATCCCAAAAGTTTATCATACTGATTGTCTAGTAAAGTGATCCTTAAGTCGTTAAATGTCATTTTTGATTTTGGTTTGCGTGTCTGTGCATGTGTTTTGTTTCGTTTTGTTTTATCTTCAGTATTGGAAGACACGATACTGGAAGTCTGTTCAATTCAAATGTCCACTAAATTGGTGCCTGTTAAGTTAATTTTCTCTTATGTAATGAAATTGTGGATATTTATACATGTGAGTATATTATATATATATATATATATATATATATATATATATATATATATATATATAGATAGATAGATAGATAGATAGATAGATAGATAGATAGATAGATAGATAGATGGATAGAGCGAGAGAGAAAGAGAGAGAGAGTGCAGACAGGCGGACAGGCGGACAGACGGACAGACGGACAGACAGATAGACGGATAGATAGATGACTGGATGGATGGATGGATGGATGGATGGATGGATGGATAGATAGATAGATAGATAGATAGATAGATAGATAGATAGATAGATAGATAGATAGATAGATAGATAGATAGATAGATAGATAGATAGATAGATAGATAGATAGATAGATAGATAGATAGATAGATAGATAGATAGATAGATAGATAGATAGATAGATAGATAAAGTTAGTTGGAACTTGGAAAACACGACTTTGGAAGCAAAAAACAACGCTGGTCATGTAAAATATTTGAAAAAATTGCATTTGTTTGCATTTGTTTACAACAATGTAAACCCTGCTGGTGACGATACTATACATAGCCACAGTTCGGGGTTGATATTCTGCAATCTGATTGAATGTCACGTAAGACTTTAATTCTCTGGTGCTTTAAGTCAAGATTACCATGTAAAAACATGACACATGGACGATATATTCAAATTCATTTCCAAGAAGTTACAGACTGATCAAACGTGGAGTTACCTTTTTCTGCTCATATCGCCCAAAAGCGCCCGAACAGAAGCTGTCTCCATGCGTCAACGTTTTTACTCAAATTTCTCGTTACTAGAAAGCATTGTTGTTGAGATCTGTGTAAAAGGCCATTCATGATAACAGACCCCTGGTTCTGTGGCGGATCGGCAGTTCGATCAAACCCCATCCCCCCAAGGAAAATAAAACGAATTATTATTATCGTGATTGAAAAAATATATATTTAATCAGCTTGGTTTAAACATATTTTATTTCGAACAACAATTGGTCAACAGGCACATTTCCCATATGAAGACCGCTTGTACAAAGCAGTGACGATACAGACATGGAAGTGTTGAACTGCCAGACAACTGACAGTTGGCACATCACATTACATGAAGATACGTTCACTCTTGGCGGAGCTGCAACACGCTCGCCTTTCACCGCTGCGACATGAGTTCGATTCAAGGCCGGGGAAGCAAGTCAGTGGAAAGAGTTCCTATCACTCTGAGTGTGCGCGGTGGTTTTCTCCGAGTTTTTCTGTTTCCTCTACCAAACAAATCTGTGCCGTGTAGAGTGATTTATATAGGCTTGGCCTGTTTCGCAATCCATGTAAAAGGTATGGATACTATAGGTACAGACAGGACAAGACGGGGCGGGGAAAGAGAAGACTATGAGACGAGTAGCCTACATGTGCTCAGTATAATTTACCACACGATGGGTCATACAATCGAGTTGCAGGTTGCAAGTTGAAAGTAACTATAATCTTTAAATCTTTCAGCCGATTTGATGTAACTGTGAACTGATCGAAAAATTTTCACGCTTGTTTTTTGCGGATTATGCCACATTATAGTGTTTTCAGACTGAACGCTGCGACGGGAGTGATTTCAGTTTGTCCCTTTGTGTAGCATATTTGCTACGTTCGAAAAAGTGGTGGAAATAATCTTCAGCAGAAGATCCGCAGGAACATGGGGACGAAGCAGACAAATCCATCTTGTGCAACTCTGAATTCAACTGCCTGAAACCAATTCTCATTCTGGCAGGATTTATGCCAATATCCCTTCCCCAAAGTGAAATAATTCCTTCCTTTTGTTTTTTTTTTAATTTGCATTTATATTCTTCTATATTTTCAGAATTTTTCGTTGCTTTCAAATTCCATTATCTCATGGTGGACGGAAGGAAATAGTTATAGTACACGTTTTTCTTAGCAACAAGAGAAGTAATAGTCGGTCTTCTTATATTTCTCGGCCACTGGTGGGCTGAAGAACAAATTTACAAAGATAATCGGATACAAATCCGTTTACCATTTTCAAGTAAGGTTTCAACCTTATACTTTAAGATAAAGTTAGCCACTGAAATTCACCAGACAGCGCCATATAGTGCTTTTTGTTCTGTAAAAAGTTCCTAACGTCGGAAAGGGTCGCCTCATCCCACGCCCACCCTCACATCTCACAGCTGATAATATATATATATATATATATATATATATATATATATATATATATATATATATATATATATATATATACATTTGTGTGTATACATATATATATATATATATATATATATATATATATATACATATATCTGTGTGTGTGTGTGTGTGTGTGTGTGTGTGTGTGTGTGTGTGTGTGTGTGTAGGTATGTACCACCAAGTGTGACATATTATCAACAGTTGTTTCTTTCTAAATATATTTTATATTTTTAGATTTTAGCAATTCTATACATATTTATTACAGATTGAGGGGTCTTACCTCGATTCATGTGACATACCGTATTTTACTTTATAACAAAAAAAACACGCAACGCATGTAACATTTTGATGGATAATGTCAGGTTTGGTGGCGAATATTAGAGTCAGAGGACTTCAAACTTTTACAGACAGAGGTGCCACTGAATGTTCACTTGAGTATAGGTACAACCAAAGGACAGTGAAAAATACAAGCAACATTTTATTCATTCAAGTTTTGAACACACACACACACATATTTGTGCTGAAGTAAATTTTTGGGTGAACATGAAATAGATCAGGGTGCCAGCCACAGGTCATGGTAAGCTATACTACTCTCAGCTACGGCGCTTCTGTTGAATGTTGTGTATTTAAGTGAAGTGCTTCTATTAAAGATCAATGGATAAGATGCTTGAATGAAAGAAATAAAACATTTTCCGATCCCACTATATTTTTTTTTCACACAATATTGTGGCAAGAAATGAATGCATATGGCGTGTCTCGCTGCTACAAAAGTATACCAATGGTTTTATCGACCTTTCATCCTCATGTAACTTAATTCGGTACCTTCACGGCTGATCGTGCTGAACACGATCACATCCCTGAATAAACGGCCGAATATCCATACCAGATAAATTGCCTTTATTTAAATTGGATAATGTATGGTTCTTCCATCCAATATGCATTTCCTTTATTTGAAACACTTATTCGAAATAAGTTTTTTTTCAGCCCATCTATTTCCACAATAAATGCTTATAGTGAACAAGTATGATACGGAGGGGCACAGGAGCCTTTCACAATGTTAAAGACAACAGTTCCCAACACAGCCAGAGACATTGGTTTAAACATATTTTATGAAGCACAATAGGGCACAGCAAGAACAGAAGCTTCTACTGCTCACTTGTAGAGGGCATTTCAGTCATTCAGGGCTATACTTGTGTGTTCCCATTACTTTTCATTGTAATTTACAGCTTAATAACTTTAAAACCATTCGTTGCAGAAACAGCAAAACTTGTGTGGTAAAATTATATACATAGCTGAAATGCTCACATGACTTTTATCCTTGCAACTTTAAAAGTAGCTTTTTAATTTGAGTTTAATTTATCATGCGATCCAGTGGGAATACATTTCTTTAGCCCTGAAGAATTACGTGTATTGCATTGTGTTTCAGCTGAATACACAGATAATAGGTAATGGTGACCTCTCTACTGACCAATAGGCTCAAAAGCGTATATCAAGGCCTCTTGTACAGTATGGCAATGCAACATTGAAATGGCAGAGACATTTACGCACTTTTCTACTATTCTTTGTATTTTGTACTTCATAAAATCGTGTTTAAAAACCTTTATAGTGTGTACCACTCTCCAAATTAGATCATGTTTTCATGAATTTTTCATGCCGGATATCGCATGGTTGATAAAATATTGGATATACGATTGAACTCCATATTCAACCATCCCTAACCTTTGCCGAAACTATTATGGCTTTTCATAACTCTCTTGGGGCAGAAAATGATTAAATATTACGTAAGTGTTACCATAGTCTTCTCGACCAAAACTGCAAGATTTTTCAAGTGACAGAAACATCTTCTGCTTTGGTTTCTTTAAAACGCGTAGCATGAGATAGAAGGATGTGGTATCGTATGCAGTAAACGCTCTTTTTATAAATAAAATCACCAAGCAACTGAATCCAATAAATCCGACCCTTTTCCAAACAGCAAGCTTACTGTTAAAAGAAAAAACAAAAAGGCTCAACCCTACACCAGGTCAGGTCTAAGTGCAAAAACTTTTTGCCCAACTCTAATTATTACATAATATTATGGAGCCCCTCAGGGGACATCCGTGCAAAAATGTAAAGCAACTGAAACTATGATAATATCTTTGCAGTTGCAACTTGAGACAACAGTAGCAATTGAGAAAACGTGTGGTCACATGTTACGATCAAGGAGGCCACACGTTCGTGTCGCCTCCTTGTTACGATTGAGATCCCAGACTGCCCACAGTCAGTAGCCCATAACAACATTGAGATAATGAGAACCCCTAGGCAACTTTTACTTTAAAAAACGATAACGTTTTCCACGCATATTACCAAAATGATTAGCATAACACAACTGAAATGTAAACTTATCAGTGATGTTGATGTTTTGGGACAAAACATTTCCCCAGTATAACTACGCTACTATTATGAACGACAAAACCTGAATCCACAGTCATTTGTTTACACTGCTTGCTTTCTGATTGTTTGACGACAATCTCAACTCTGTCACTTAATGAAAACCCCCACAAGCTACGCTGATTTAACTTGGGAAGGTATGTTGGTGTGAAATGGATACTTAAAGTTGGCATTGCATTCGAAAATTGGCTCATTGGGAACTGGATGGTATCACATCGCTGCAACTCACAACGACGGCACCTGGAATCCGACTGTTTAAAGGCCTCAGTGACACATTTTTACGCCTCGGCCCATACGGGCCAAAAGGGAATTGCTATCTCCGGCGTCTGTGTGAATCCGTGCGTCCGTCCGTCAGTGTGTCCCTCTTTCTTGCGCGCGATTTCAGAAAAACCAGATAAGCTCAGATCATGAAACTTTTTAGTTGATCACCCTTTTTTAAATTTACGTCAAGTTCGAAGGACAATGACCTTGACCCCATTTTAAAGTAACCTAGGTAAATTCTCTACGAATTTCTTGCACGTAATATCCGGAGAACCAGAATTAATTAAACTGCTAGAAACATGAAATATTTGCAATTTATCACCCTTGTAATGTCGTTGTCAAATTTGAAGGACGGTGAGCTTAACCTAATTTGAAGGTCACCAGAGGCAATTTTTCTCGTTAATAAATAATTGGACATGAAATCTGAAGAACTGGATAAGATAGGATCATAAGACTTTTACCTTGTAAGAGTCTAGCTCAGGTTGGAAGGAAAGTGACCCTGACCTGATTGCAAGGTCACCAGGGTCAATCCGTTTTAGGAAGAAATGCAAGGAATGTCAGAAGAACCAGATCAGCTAGGATCACAAAACTTTTAAAGTTGATGGCCCTTTGGAAAGGTGAACTCAAGTTGAAGGAGAATAACCCTGACTCAATTTTAAGGTCAACCGGGTCAATTTACTTTGAAATTCCTGTGCATGATATCAGGAGAACCAGATGCGTTATGATCAAGAAAGTTTCATAGTTTATACACCTTTGATATGATCTCCTTTAATTTGGAAGGACAGTGACCTTGAACAAATTTCAAGCTCATCAGAGACATATTGGATGCATGGGTCCTGGTGTCTGTTTTTTATTGCTTGAGCATTATATCTGAAAATTTGAACATTTAAAGTGATTTTTGCAGTGTTATATCATGATTAGATGCGCTTGAATCGTGAACTTTGTTGTATTATATTATGGCACCAAAGATAAACAGAGTTTACCAGGAAATATTTGAATGTATGCTATTACATACCTGTCGGGTCTTTCCACCTAGCTTAGTATATAGTTTGGAATAATGTGCATGAAATTTGGCTTTCTGAATCATTTGCACGGAATTTACCACCTTTTGTGGGCGGCCGAGGGTTTTTTAGGCATTAGCCGTTATGTTTCTATGGTTAAAGCTACTATTCCATGTGGGCGTGTAAGCGAGTGTATCTGAGGCGTCAAAAGCAGAAACAACAATATTTCCACAAAGTAATTCTATATACGCGTATGTCTGAAGCTGGGTTTCCATGTGCGCGTATTGCGTACTGTGTATTGCGTTTCCCATTTCCACGTATGCGTAGTGCGTAGTACGTAGTGCGTACTGCGTGTTGCCTGTGCGTTTCAATCGCTCTGGGTAGCGATTTTGTACGCATCACGCAAGGTATACCCGCGTAACATACACAAAAATGCGCCAAATCCTACCAAAGTAAACATACATATGTACAGTACACGCCTGGTTTGCGAATACATGGAAAATGGTATCCGCAGTACGCAATACGCACCCCCAACTACGCAATACGTTGTACGCAATGCGCAATACGCGCACATGGAAACCTAGCTTAAGCGTTGTCACACGCGTTATCGCATCCGACAAAAGTAACCGCTCCATGTACCGATCGAAGCGTCAAACGCATGTGAAACGGACAGGGATATTATTATAATATTTGCGTCATGTGATGGTAATCCTCTTTCTATTTACAACCACGTGTTGCTTTCAGCACTCCTTTTACTCTTACCGCCGGACAAAGAAAAAAATTCCACTTCGTGTTGTCCCTCAAGAGGAACATTGAAAGCCCACCTGTGTCGTCGCTTCCTTTGTTTCTGGCGTTGTACTACCTTATACAATGTCACAATTATTATAAGCAACTCATTTTTTTTGAAAGACAAGGTTTTGTAGCATTGACCAACATGGAGCCATCTTAAAACCCTTGTATATTCTCGCCCCCAAAAGGCTACGTATAGGCCTACATGACGGAAGTTAAAACGGAAGTAAAATCGCATATATGGAATCAATTTTATCACGCGTTTATTTCGCGATGACGCTCGCGTATATTGCTGGGCTCACGCTGACGCACAGTATGGAATTCGAGCTTTAAAAGAAAACTCAGGGATGGCTTCCTGTCGCAATGGCGCACAAAAATGCGACACAGGCACTGAAAAGTGCGACAAGGCACTGTGCGACGCGTGCAAAGAAACCTTATTATATGTATGTTGATTACAAGATATGGTCAAATAAAGATATACAAAGTACATTGACATAAATGAACAGAAATGCGAAACTCTCGCAGCTAAGATGCAGGCAGGTGCACCCAGGTACAAGATAGCTATATAAGATGTACAGTATGAGATACAGATTCGGTCAGATTAATACCGCAAAAGTTGGTAACGGGCATCGAATACTTTATTTATATATTGTAGATTGTACATTTCATGACCTGAACTCATAATATATCCAAATTTATCAGTATCACTTGTAGTGCAGAACATGGTGCTGACACAACCCAGTTAACCAAAAAAGTAATTTCTTGCGCTAAAGCCAAAAGTACAATGAAGTAAAAATGATGTTCATCTTCATCGTTTATGAAGTTAGAGACAGCATATATCTGCTCCTGTGGGGTTTTCGGTTTAGCATGGTGACCTGTTTCCACCTCTGAAGTGTGGGCATTTATTCTTTTCTTAATTAACTGAAATTCTGACTTCTTTTAAGAGGAAAGTTTTTTAGGTATGTTTCAAGTTCGAACCTGCTTTTAAACTTATAGTACGTACTTAATTTTTGTCGGTCATCTCTCTCGATTTAATCGATATGATTTAGCCATTGCGTGTCAAAAGAATTATCTCCGTCCGAATTATTCCAGGTCTCTTGCACATCTATATATAGTCCCATGTATCATGTCTGTGTCGAACCCAAAAAGTTTTTCCTGCAAAGAATTGCCCATAAATCTGTCCATATATTTACTCCAGAAAAAACCTAAACGATCTTTGAATCTCATTAACGCTTTTGCTGAATTTTTTGCCTTTAGTTCTAGCTTATTTTTGGGGTCAAATGAAATGTATTACCTTTTTCACAACACAATGCACTCTTGTGTAGATATATAACGCATTAATTGTTTATTTCAAGTTCTAGTCTATTTTTGTGACAAATGAAATTTTTGACTTTTTCGGGACACACGACACTCTTTTGTGGTTGCAATGAATCCATTGTATGCATGTTTTTTTCCAGTTCTAGTCTGCGTTTGTGATATCCGTTCTGGGTGATGTGCATCTCCAATGAGCCAGTCAACTGTAATATTAAAAGGGCTGTATTCCCTGAGCTTAAAGTTGAAGGGTGCTGTACTTAAGAGTTTAGTCTGATCTTAATTGTCATGTAGCTCAGCATTTTTATTCATAAATTCCATTGGTGCGCAGATAATTATTAGGTGCAAGAGTTTTTAATTACTTTTTGGATGCTAGTCCCCATTGTGAAATGACTGAACATTTTCATACTGTTTCATGTGATTAGAATCTATATTATTATAGATCATTTTCAGATACTGGACGTCTAACTTTTTATATGATGATCGTTTCCCTGCGGTGTCTTATCAGCATTGTAGTGGTATTACCATTAGCGCTTTATCTCTGGTCCTGTTTAGTAGATGAACACCGGAATTCCACATGATTTGCCAAAAACAAAACGTATGCAATTTGTGTAACTCTTAATATTCAGACAGCTTTATATTATGCTAATGGGATGCTACCGTATACATAGTCATGACTACACTGTGACCATGGTCAAAAGCCACGTCGCCACATCATTTATTTCGTGACAAGTATTTGCACTTAGTGATTTTTTTAATTTTACTGTACACAAATTCAATGAATTCTAAAATGTAGTGCATATAACTCCTGAGTTGTTTGTGAACTTATGATGTTGAATTCCTAAGATCTACTAAAATGTCTCAGACAGCATAAATTTTACAGATCAGAAATATGTATATATATATATATATATATATATATATATATATATATATATATATATATATATATATATATGTATAAATATGTATATATATATGTGTGTGTGTCTGTGTGTGTGTGTGTGTGTGTATGTGTGCGTGTGTTGCATGCAACCAGAAGGCACTATACGCCTCATTATAAATTTATCTTGATAGCCGAGCAGGGGGTAACGCCCCCTTCCACCACCACCCCACCCCCTCCTGTCTTCCTGGCTTCCTTGCGCCGTTTCAGCAGCAGATAAATCTGGTGCAACAAGATTTCAGATGTGCCCACCGCTGAAACTTATCAATGAAACACGATTTCCTATGATTTTACGTGTCAAATGTCTTGTTGTTAGTGCTTAACTGTATCTGTAATCGAACATTGAGCATTTTAATAATCGGGTATTCATTTTTGAGGATGCTAAATTTATTGGGGTAGCGCGGCCAGACGGAGCCACTGGCTCATCTCTACTGGATCTCTGTGAGGCTGAGATCGGCAAAGCGTGGGATCCCACATCCAATATTTTTTTGAAATTCATACGGAATTTGCAGCTCAGTGACTAGTTCAGTTCACTCTGTCAACACACCGGTAAAACTCGCTGCAAAGACGAGCAGCATGTCTTGCACTGCATGTTGTTGTGGAGCCCCATGATTTGTGTCCAGGTCGCAAATCGCGATTGTGTAATCTTGCAGCCGATTTTGGCCCCATACCAGCTCAGGTTGCCCACATATAACTGGGTACTCTCACTTCATTAGCAAATAATTAACCTTTTCGTCTGCTTTGTGACCACGGAACGGCCGGGTCTCCAACCAGCAACCTTCGGCACCAAGCACCTTGCCCAAAATGGGAAATTTGAACTATATACATTGCAGTAGTCCAAGTTGCCATAACAACCTCTTCCACAGCATTCACATCTGGCGTTGCCTGGTACAAGCTCACTCATGCGCACAGAGGTAGAGATGGTTTACGGGTAGTTATCCTGTGTCATTGTCACTGAATATATTGTTCTGCATCTGCAGTCATATCCTGTCATTCTGAAGAAAACTATGATTTTTTACTTTAAAAAAAAAAAAAAAAATGGTTTCACATGTTAAAAGTTACACTTCTCACGTGATTGGATAAGCCAGAGACTTATCTATATCTATGTCATAAACCACTTCCCGTAGTGACACTCGCATTAAACGCAGTCAACTTTGTCTCATCGCGTTGTATTTTCACTGCGCCACGCTTAAGGCGGCATGCATCTTCTGGTGGCTGCCGCATTGAAAATCACTATGGAGCCCTCGACTTCAGGGTACAAATGCACCAAACGTGCCGATTACTCTCGTTGCATACCTGTAGCGCAGAGATAAACATACAATAGTGTGTAATCAATCATGGACCGTATAAGTAGATATCTCATCCAGATGTTTCTCAATTTCTTTTGCCTGGTGAATATTTAGGCCCACTTTAACAATATACGACTTGGGAAATGGTTAAGCGTAACATAACAGAGGCATGTCACATATGAAAAATCACGAACGAGTCACGCATCATTCGGGAAGTTCTGTCTGGAGAACCTGTACCTGTGCAAAGTACAATACGGGGTCCATAACTAAACTTTTTACACATAGCATATATTTCTTTGATGTAAACGCACTCCGGTCGTACCTTCTGTACCCATCACTACGAGACAAAATCAAAACGTCAACCATACAAATTAAATAAATATATTTTAATTTGTTTAGCATGCAGCGTAACATTAAAGCAGTAGTTCTGATGTCACAAACATGGCCGGAACAGCCACTGCCGCACTTGGAAAAGAAATCGTGACAATCTCATCTTTCTGTTGGCATCTTATAAATTATCGTCTGCAAAACCATGAGGCGAACATTTGTATCTTTGCCTCAAGATACGTTGACAGGATCACACAGTAAGGAAGTGCACCCCGGTAATGGGAGTTCGGAGCTGTCTGTTTTCATGCAATTTTGATTTATTTTGTTTGTAGTTTGGCAGCTCAATGTTGTTTTTAGTTCTTCGAGGTCAGTATCCTTTTACACGTCGTAGTTTCTTTTCTTTTTTTTTTTTTTCGATCAGTCCATTTCGCATGGAAATTTTGGTAACTTGAAAAATTTGACATGTAGGGGCCTCTTGTATAGATTGTGGAAATTAGGTGTTGAATTTACCGTATGTTGCTGCAAAATGTCTTTAATAGACAAATCTCCATGTACATGTACCCCGCACACTCAGAGCCTGTGCACGAAGCATCGCGCTTGGTCTGTTTTGCAGGTAAGAGGAAGCTTGGGTAATGCCAATACGTGTGTTTTGTACTTATGTTTAACTGGAAAGTGATACTTTGCTGGCAAATTTCAGTTTAACACGGAAAGAAATGTAACTTACCTTTGCAAAATTATAAATTTTTATTGTAAAATTTTCAAATGTGTATGATATATTTTGAACATCTTCATGAAAAAATTAATCGTACACAGACACAGCTAATGTCTCTAAAAATCAACAAATACGAGACATGCATATTAATTTCCCGCCACAAGCAGATACCCGTTTGCCTAGTCCCGCTTGGCGAGATAAGGCGAGATACGGGTCGGTAACTGTGTGGACAAGCGCGATATTACTAATATTTTGGAAATAAAGAATACTGATTAAAGCAAATGGATTTTCCCCCTGAATTATATACGGCTCGGGTAGTACCAGATGAATACCATTTTGGCATTTGTGAACCTAAATTTCTCAAAAAGATTAGTTTGTGAGAAATGAGCCTATGGCCCTGTCTGTGACATTGATGTGCATGACCCGCACGTCCCCCGTGATTAGCAGGCCTCAAACCCATGCTTTGTGGCGGGAAATTAATATGCATGCGGTGTATTAGTGGCCTATGTGCTGGTACAAAGTAGATCATGATAGCATTTTTAATTTCGTGTGCCAGGATGAACTTTTTGCCTTCGTGTAGCCTCCTTGCTGAAACCTAAAAATGCACATGGCTCGGATGTTCTCTGGTGAAAAGTGCGCACACACTTTGGTTCAAACATATTTTATACGAAAACACAATTGGCCAACAGTCTCAGCAGCCTATATGAAGGCCTTTTGTACATATACACGAGACAAAAAAGCTGTCTCTGTGTATTTTTTTCCACGACATGTGGGCAAATACTGCTGTCACAACCCGGGTGCATCCAGCGGGACACTTTCCAAACGGTCTTTATCAGCTTTTGTGATCTCCACACAGACCACACAAGCATGAAGCTTACTCCAAACAGGGACGTAGAAAAGCAAAAACATTCAAGACACTTTGCACTAACATGTACATGCATGCTAAATGTAATGAGCGGTGCTCTGACCACCCGGGGAAAACCTTGTAACTTTGTGGGCAGGCCTCGTAGTTGTGATGTCATTATGTGGCGTGGTCATGTGATAACTAGTTACCCTTCATCTCCCCCTTGTGACCCAGGTCAGGCTCTGCTCTCTGACTCGAAAAACCACGACTGCTATTCCTTGTATTTACATAAGGTTTAAATGGAGATTGACTACGATTTGGCATCCTCAACTCCATTTATCAAACAAAATCGCATTCTTCTGAATCATTATGCTGAAAATTCATTGATCTCTTGCTGCTCAAGCGGATAAAAGAGAGACATTACAATTATCTAACAGTAATTGCGATCAAATACACCAGATAATCAGCATGCTGATATTGTTTGTGGTAAATGGTCATCTTTTAAATGTGTTGCTGTATAGTTTAAATGAGGCAAAAATGTAACGAAGTCAAAAAAACAAGTTTACCCTTTCGTCGCTCATATCAATCAGTAGTGCTCGGATGGGTATTGTCGTCCGTTTCAACTTTTTCACATACAATCTGAAAAAATAAGCATTATTCACGAAACATTCCAGGACAACATGCCCCAGTTCAAGAGTTTCCCTTGGCGTGGTGTTCACTCAGCGCTGAGCGCCTAACGCATGTCAAGAAAGGCTGTTAACTAAGTTTTTTTTTTTTTTTAATTCTAATAGGAACGGATTAACGTGTCTTCAGCAAATATTACAGACAGATAAGGAACAGACTGTAATGTACATGATAGTTCTGAAATATACGCTAACGATTCAGTTTTTTCTTTCCCGATCAATTTGGCTCTTTAGGTCTATGGGTGAAATGCTTTGTGCCTATGACATTCACAAAAAATACGACGAGTTTAGGCTAATTTCACTTTACATGCCATAAGACCAATATACGACACCGATAAACATAAGTGTCGCTTTTACAACGGTTCACTGAAGAACACTAATTAATCGTTAACGACAGTTTCCTTTTGACATGTACCAGCACGCTTGTACCACGGTAATTTGCTCTCCCGTAAAGATAACCTTACGTTAATCTATATCCAGGGATGGACCACAAAGTCATTTTGATACCCTGTAATCAAGTGTGGTTTCAACCAATCTGCTGACAGTATGGTTAGCATTAAAATGTGCCACTTTTTATTGAACAACACCAATTTCCTCATGCATAATGACAGGAAAATGTAGATTCAATGATGGGACCATTGTGGCATTTTGATGGCTGTGGCACATTGATGTGTCAATGGCTCCTATATATAAAGTACATCACATCCGCTGATGACAGTTTGTCTGACCTGAGTAACAGTTGTTCCACTCGTATGAATCTTACATGATGCCTTTGGGCATTATCAGTTCCTTCTCCGGTGCATGAGTGTATCACCTCTCAAGAAAGAGAAACACGAAATAGGGCACTGGAGTCACAAGTGAAGCAGTTTACCAGGAAAAAAGGATGACGTGTACTTTTTTTTGGAGGGGGAGGGCGTTTTTTTACGTAACATCATGTTGCTGAAACTTTGCAGCGAAAAAAAATGTAGCACTTTCGTGGGAATACAGGTCAATTACAACGAACACTGACATTTCAATTGTGATGTGGTACGTTGGTTTTATTTCGGGGACACCTTGAGGTTTGCTTTGGTATATTTTTTCTTTTTTTTTTCAAACTTTGTTTTTGTCACTTTGACCCTTTCGGCGATATTTTTCATTCAGCGTCTAGGAAAGTATGCGTGGATTCCCCTGCCTCCACCCCAGTGCTTCATCTTACCCAAGTAAAATGTGCCCACAACGAACAGGTAGAAGTGTATGTAGCTGTCGTCTTGAACATGACTGGGTGAAAATGTTGATATCTGACAGGCCCAGCGCAAAAAAAACCCCTTGCTTTTAGCTTTTTAGCTTTGCAGATATTATTACTGAGAGATGCCAACCCATTGGCCCGGCAGTACTGATAAGCGCTACAAATCCCAAAGATACTCATGACTGTAAGTTCATTGCGGATGTACATGTTTTGAAAGTGGAAAAACTTCACCGTTACATCAAACATACTGGATACCGGTCAGCGAGCTCAAAAAAAAACTCTTGATTCTAGGAATCGATCGCTTCATAATATGTGCACGATAATTGACGAAAAAAATTATAAAAATAAACTAAAGGCACATGTACATTTCCTGACATGCAAATCTAGAATTCATCGGGTTAGGGACTAAACAACCCTCCTGTACTAAACTACAGGGTCGGACTAGGCCCAATAATTCAGTTGTAAAGTTATATTTCCGTTTTGATATTAATACTCTTTTTGGTATTTAAGGGCGTGGTATACTTTATTACTCTCACGTATAAATGTTTATTTTTTGTCTATGGCAACCATCTCATACCTTAAAAAGTATATATTTTTCTGAAAGAAAACATAACATCAAGTTTGATACGGTTACTGAATATAAGATTTTAGTGATGCTATTGAAGTAATTAAGTTTAAATTAAAATTCTTATGTTTTGCATAAGATTCAAAATAGCATTCAAAATAATAAAAATCAGAGTTTATAATTACAATTGTAAGAAAACAGCACTTTCCAAAACGTATTTTGTTTTTTTTAAAAGGCTTGGTTCTATTTTCATTTTAATATATGTATATATATATATATATATATATATATATATATATATATATATATATATATATATATATATATATATTGTTATTAACTTAAATTCAAACAACCTTTAAATTTCGAACTAAAACCCTTATCCGAAATTTTACTTTGACTTATGTTCTATTTCAGAAAATAAATACTTCTTATAGTATTGGATGAAATACATGGGCAGAAGTTATTCTTTTACATCTGGGTCACCATTAAAGTATGTTAAGGTGTTAAGAGTCGCAACTACAAGCCATGATGATGAATGCCTTTGCTAAATTTCACCCACATCTACTTACTAAAAGAGAAAGTCTAGTCCTTGGTTTTCCGTACGTGTACGTCTACCGTGAAGCCTGCAATTCCTTACACACATACCCAATGTTGACGAACGGGGGGGGGGGGTTGCCCGGTTCTTCGGCCAGGGGTAAATACTATTTTACAGGAGTTAAAGAATTACAATTACAGTCTACTCCCTGTGTTGACTTTTCATGTCTGGAGGATATTTTGTCTATTCTTGGAAATATCCTACGGGTGAAGATAGATGTTAATACCCTAGAGGAAAAAACAATTAAAAACTCATATATGATAACACTGTTTTGTATTTAAATTATTTGGATAGCGTTACTTTCCTTTGGCATCTTGGTTGCCTTCTAGGCGTCAAAGTGGCCAGCAAATGACAACATATGACCTGTAAACAAAGTTAATGTCAATAAAGTTCTGTACCTCTGTTAATTGGTTTACAGAGCGGCTTTTTTTCCCAGACCTTGCTTGCTTAACGACGGTCTTACCGTAGTGCCCAAGACAGTGACGCCCATTAAGCATTCTCATACCCAGCCTATATCAGACACAAATAAAAAAAAATGTGCTATATCGGGAGGTGGGGGTGGGGGAGGGAGCGCACCAATTTGTCAAGCTGGAAAAGGGAGTATAGAGATATTGTAGTGGGTTCATTGAGACATGACTGTGATAGGACCTCACAGATTGGGCCTGGCTTGGGCCACCAATAGGAGGCATGGCCAAAAAGTATCGATCTCAATTTTAGTTTTTCCCCGCAACAAGCCACACTGTGGTCATTCCCTTAGAGTGATTTGTTATCTACCACTTGACACCAGATGTATGAGCTTAGGGTGGACCATTAGCTTGATAAGATAATATTTGGCAGCCGTGGCCATATTCCTTGTCAAATAGAAAGTGGTGGTTTTTCCTTAGTTACTTTGTTACCAAAGTCCAGTAAACCCTGTTACTACTAAGTGGACAGTCTGGGCAAGCTATACATGTGAAATTGGGCAGGTTCCATTGAATAAGTAGGATGTGATGATGATTTCAAATGGAGGCATCTGTCACACTTTAAGGGTCAAAAACAACATGGACATAAAAATTATCCATGTGTCAGCTATGGTTACACGAAACATGACAATGCAGAAATTCTGACTACCGAGTTCATTTCGCAAAAATTAACTTACACTAAATGGGCTTACTATCTGCAGAGAACTCAGAGAGGTCAATACATTTTGACCTGTAAACAGACGTTGATGTATTTTCCTGGAAGGTCACTTTTCATAGGGGTAACTTTATGGTTTGATTTCAATTCTCCCATACTGTTTATGGCTATACATTTGTATTTAAACTTGCCGGCAGATTCTTTGGATCGGATGCAGGATCTTGCCCTGCAGAATTTTTAGTATTTAGACTCATGACGGTTTGTCAGCGGCTACGAGAGACGTGTATTCAAAGTACACTTTAAAATGAAATACATCAGAACTAAGAACTCGGGATCATTTTATTCGACATAAGTATACAATGAAATTAAATTGGTTGGTATGGTATCCGTTGAAATAAAAAATGTGGCACAGCTCCGTGTTAGTAGCACATAAATCTCATTCATATCACAAATCATGAAAAGTCAGGATCCCCCCTCCCTCGCCAAAGGATTTTAAATCAGCTAACATGGGGGGGGGGGTACCTATACAGATAAATGACTACATAATGTAAACCATAGCTATGTAACGAAGCACAAGGCTACTTGAAGTATATGGATATTAAATAGAACCACTTGTCCAAGGAGGTCCAATTCAACTGTTCTTTCGATTGGAGTGTCATTAATTTTTAGATCCAGGTATAGATTAATTTTATGTTCTGGAAAGTGAAAAATCATATACTTGGTTTCTAAAAATATTAAAAGATAATTTGTTTGCTGTGGACAGTTATTTTGAGTTTTAATTCCAGATTTATAATATTTGATAAGTTACCATTTTCAGTGGCAGGATGAGCATTTATAACGAAAAGAGTACAAGGAATTGACAAGTGTTGTATCATCAGCCTAAAGAATAGCACTAAAAGTAGGGTAGGCAGGATAAATATATCATGACTAGAAATGGACCTAGGACAGATCGCTATGGCACGCCAGTGGGGATTGTTAATTGCTCTCAGTATTTATTGCCAGATTTCGCAAGTGGCTGTCTATTCGCAAGATAACGTTTTAACCAATTAAGAGCATTATCGTGCATTATTTCAATCTGTAAAGTCAGGTTTCGTAATCCAGAGTGTCGAAGGATTTGGATCAGTCGAGATATACATTAATTGGTATTTTTCCTGGATCAAATATTTGGTAAATACGATATATAAATTCGACTGCTGCTTTGGATCAGTCGAGATATACGCTAATTGGTATTCTCCTGGATCGAGTATTTTAGTAAATACGATAAATAAATTCGACTGCACCTATTGACACTATTACAATCATCATCACCTCAGCCATTGACATTAATATCTTTATCATCAGCAGCATCAATTCCATCGAGGCCATTATAATCGTTATTATAATTGACTCGTAGGCACCTAGAATTTTTTTACAAGACAATGACAATTGCAATACAGGTTCGCTGATATAAGAGCTAGTGGTGTCTGACACAATAGTGCTTTTAATATAACCAGATTGGTATTCTCAGTGTCCGTACATGTAGAAAAAACAAGAGGTAAAGACTGATATTAAGTATTACGTGTATGGGAGAGTATCTGCTTGCACCATTGAATATCTTTAATTTTATGGCGGTGGCGGAGGTTTCCATTACATAATCTAAGTGTTTTCACTAGAGGACTGAGATTAATTTGTGCTCTGCTTGTCACATTGGTCTGTAAGAATCACACATAAATTTTCCATATGGACTCATAACAGCTCTATGAGTCAGTCACCAGGTTTTGCCTTGTATTTGGATTGGCTATTTGATTAAAATTACAAAATTCACCACAAAATATTTTATTTTGGTCAACTACCAAAATTTATGAACTGCTTATGTGACTTTTTGTTACAAAATGTAGGAAAGCCTCTCTCTCTCTCTCTCTCTCTGTCTGTCTGTCTGTCTCTCTCTCTCCATATATATATATATATATATATATATATATATATATATATATATATATATATATATATATATATATATATATATATACATCCCTCCACGTATGTATGTTTTCTTTCCGTATGTATGTTTCTATGTCTTGCTGTCTGTTCGTGTTTATATGATATTATATGGATGTCCTTTTACGAGGGTCGTCCTCTTATTCTGTGCAGTTGACCTTGCATGTTAAAAGTTTACAGTGTATTGTTTCAATAGTTTATGCAGTGTAAGCAGTAATACATGCTTCTCAGTATCAACACCTGTGAAATGCGTTTGTTTTGGCACGTGCTTTCTTTATTGAAGGTTAAGACCATGTTTAATTTGCCATCGATATGACGACCGGACTTGGTCGTAATACGAGAGAAACAAGTTTAAAAAAAAACAACAACAAAACAAAACTGTTTACTACAAGGAAGTTTTGCCTAGTATATTTGGTATCTTGCCCGGTGGTCTGATAATTTCAGACAAGGCTACGTGCGACGGGCTAACTGAAGTCCGGAACCAAATTACGATAAACTGTTTGGTGATATATCGGGAAATGATCCGTCCACACTCACAGCGGCGTCAATTTTGCTACAGGTCGGGTACAAAAGTTGCGTCAATAACGCTATAGTTCAGTTGAAAGGGGCGAATAACATATCTATGTGAAAATACAAGCACAGGATGATTTCTCCATATCGATCCTTGATAAGCCAGGGGAGGTTGGAAACTTTCACTTGATCCCGAAATGTGTTGGCAATTTAACCTGGGGCATGATACGGAGAATGGATTGTAGGTCTTCATCCAGACGCGAAACAAAAAAGGTTTACTTTATGGGGAGTTGAAGATACCTTGTCAGGGTATTACAATCCAAAGCAATGTGTATCTTGTACCTTTGACAACCTGTTCCGCACATTCAACCTACCATGTATTCCTGTTTCTGACTGCCACAAGACACAAGTAATTCGGATGCGAAGGCCAACCTGGAATATGAGCCTGAGGTAGGCCTTTGCAGATAAAATTTCGTACACAGCATCCGATCTGCGCAAAATTGTTTAATGACGAGGCCTTTGCAAAGACTTTTGGAACAGCCTAAAAGTGCTGTCAGTTTGACCGCCTGTTTGGCTGCCAAACCACCTACCGATCTCATAGCCTATATCTCTGATCTGTCTCTTAGTCTGCTTGTCTGTCTGACTGTTTGTCCATCTTTAATTTTGCACAGACCACCTATAAAAACTTGTACCCTGAAACTGTTTGTGATCGTATAACCCTCATGACAGATTTTTGAAAAAGTAGCAGATCTGTTCACTCCACGACTCAGCCCAGACAAATTTAAGAAGTAGAAAGATAATTCTACTTCACACGCGAATGTTTAAGCGCCGATGATATGTAACAGTTACTGGAACTATTGGTCTGTCAAAAATTGTAAACTTTGACCAGCAGCGCCGGTTTATATTTCCGTTGTCCCCCATATCATTTCAAATTATTAAATAATTTCAAATGCAAAGCGCTAATTAACGTGAGGAAAACCTATGGAAAATTATCTATAGGATGAAAACCCAATGATAGGAAGATTGTGGAGTATGAGAGACAGAGTAAAAGAGCTGAGGTTTCCTTTACATAAGAATCACGTGTGTGTTAACAAATTAAGTCAAATCTGTTGGGGGTTTTTTTTGTCAAAGCTAGCGCAGTCTCACGAAAGTATGTGACAACAAAGACGGCAAGCTTAGACGATTTTAGTATTTTCAATAAATATTCCATCGCTATTTGTATGGATATTACGACAAGTCAAAGATTTGTCATGTACTTTTAAGCCTAAAATCGACATGTGATATTTGAGTTGTTGCAAATGCTAACATCTTTAAGTGTTTCAGTCACAAATAAATACGATTTGCCAAACAGTAATAAAAATACGGCAGCATAACCTGGCACAGAGCTCTATGATATTGTATTGCAAGCAAATTCTTGACTTGAGATCAGTAAAAAAAAAAATCTTGTGAAATGAATATTGATCTCAGTTACATCTTTCATACATACAACAGCATACATATACATTTTCTAACAGACCTTCTGACTAGTAACTTCTAGTTGACCAACTTGTGCGTGTAATACAATGATCCGTAGCTATAGGCCTATCTGAAATGGTTCTTCTGTTACCCTCCAGAAACTGAAGTCCTGTGACCTTGGAAAGTGAGTCCATGTTGTCCATTAGGCCTATGAAACATTCAAAGCTGAACTCCGCAAAAGTGCATAAGTATGTCTCATGTGAACGCATTTTGGTAAAAAGATGTCATTATCATCTGTAAAGCAAATTCAAAACAATAGGGCCTGTGCAGTAGTTGTTACTTTAAAAGTTCGTGATTATTCCACCGGGATATTAAATATTCCTTTCCCAGTTCTCAAGAGTTTTATATTTTCCCGCTTCGAAGAAAACAAAAGGACCATTTCCCAAATCCCAAAATATAATTGTCACATTTCCCAGTTCCCAGTAATAATTCATTTCCCATTTCCCTGTAAATAAAATATTCTTTTCCTAATTTCCAGGATGTAAATATGGTCTTTCCCAGTACCACTATAACCCATACACCCTCTCTTTACAGTTAATTTTCAGTCCTGACGATGCAACCTGAGACCACTACTAGTAGTGGTCTCAGATGCAACTGACATGTCGCTCCATGATCGGACATACGTTGGCGTGCCAAAAGAATGTTTGTCTGGATTGAGGCCTAATGGGAGAGAAAGTATATATGCGCATCATCGCATTGAAAATTAGGGCTATGTAAATTTCTCTATCATTGAGCCAGCATGATTTTATCACCCAGCATCATATGCCCCGTGTCTGGACCTATATGCTGACATGTCGGCTTGCAGGTGTGCAGCGACAGGTGCTCGCAATTATGCAAATGATGTTTCTAGTGGTAGAACTAAGACGCCCTCGGTCGAAAGCCAACAGTCTGCGTGGGGTATAAACTGTTGGCAATAGAAACACTTCAGACTTCATTTGCATAATTAATTCAATACACAACGACCACAGGTCTGTGGGTGCAACGGGCAACGCTTTCTCCGATTCCGGTATTTTCGTCGGTTATATCTGAGACCACTTCTAGTAGTGGTCTCAGGTTATGTATTTGAATAGGTGCACTGTGACTCAAAAATTAGGCACCTTAAAAAAATTCCTGTTTCTCATCATTTTTGTTTTTCAAAATTAGGGGAGGGAGGAAGGATTTTTTTTTTAACCAACACTGGAGTACCTAGACAACAACATTCTTGGTGTCAATGGGTAGCATAAGTATTATATATATTTGCGTTCACTTATTATAATAATAAATTAGCTTGGGGTGGGTTAAAATATCCAATTTCAATTGAACTACATTGTAAGGAAAGGCATGTCATTATATCAAAGAAAAAATTATAATCTGAAGGTACCCAATATAGAATATATAACATTGGTTCAAAATACAACTGCACGATCTATGGTAATATGAATTATGAAATGTGAACAGTTCTATTGATAATAAATGCTGCCACAAAAAATATATTCATTGTGTGTGTTTGTGTTTACTTTTTTCCTTTCATTTTCAGCAAGATGCAGAAATGGGTACTGTTCCCCTCACTGATTATGGTATTCTGGAAAGCTGCATGTCTTGAAGCTGTTTTCCTCATTAGAATGGTTTCAAGTACTTTTTAAAAAATATTATACAAATATATACCTGTAGCCTGTAGCCAAAGAGCCAATATCATACATGACTTCTTATAAACCAATAGGATGGGAAAAAAATAGAAAATGGAAATTCATCCCATACATCCACCAAAAATGGTGTGGCGGAGGAGCAGTGTATTTTTTAAATGAAAAGGCACAATCAGCTGTTATAAAACTACGTGTACAGCAAGTCTTATGATGGCTAACCACTACTTTTCAAGGCTCATGGTTTGAGAAAAAATATCGGCAGTTATAAGTAAATGTCAAAAGTTCATGACAAGTGCATATGTACATATCTGGAAAGGAAGGATTGCAACGATTCTGAAAAATTCTATCAACATATTCCTCTTTTATTACATTTATATTCTCTTAAATGGGAGAATATCAAACTTTACCACATTATAAATCAAGGCTATTAAAACGTTTTAAGCAGTGGGTAGTGCAATATTAAGTTTGTGATCTGATCGTTTAGTTTCAGTCCATGGGCTTTGATATGTAGGGGTTCCATGCCTAGTAAATATGAATAAGAAAGAACAGGAAAAACTGTCTCTCTTGTTATAAGCAAAGGGACTCTTTAGACAATAGTGATCCATATACAAGTACATGTATGTTCAAGGTCCCCCAAAACTTTCTCCAGTTTGAAATTTAAACTTTTCAATTTGTTTGTCATCTTAGACATTAAAGGATGTTCACCAACATATGGCAATTCACAAGGCACTTTTAATACGCAAGAGCCTCCTTAAATAGCATGCCCAAGGTCCCAGAAAACTTTCTCCAGTATGAAATTTAAACGATTCAATTGTCATATGTCATCTTGGACATTTAAAGAATATTTACAAATATGGCAGTTCACAAGGCACTTTATACTGCCTCCCTAAATTTGACCCTAGAAGCTTTGGGTTCAGGCTTGTTAGAGTTTTTGCAAGAGTTGCTGATAGGATAACTATCAGGAGACACATCAAGAGTATGGACTGTGCCACAAAAATAGCAAACGTCTTCATAACCAGTTGCATAGTATGGTTTCTCTGTAGGATGAGAACAGTCCAAGTTGGCTTTAAGATATATTTCAGCCATTATATCCACATAGTCATCACCTTCATCAGAAAAGTTGGACCCACAACTGTATAAGAGGTCTTCCTGAGCTTTCTCAACTATAGGGATAATTTTTTTTCGGAAGGTTTTTCTTGCATACCCCTCACGTGCCACTCTCAATGCACTGAATAACCATGCTACATTTTTTGCATGCTGAGCACTGGGTGAGAAAGGAATACCATGATCTTTGTTTTTTGTGGGGTTTAATGAAGGAGTGTATTTCTCAGATGTATTTGTACCATACAAGTCATCGAAAGTTTGGTAGTGGTCCGTATTACTGGGCTGTGGGTCAGGTAAATGGTGAAGTGACTGAAACAAATCATTTGGAAGGCGCACACTTTTGCACACCTTACAATCTGGCTTGCCACATTTCTTGATACTGAACATATAGTGTGTGGATTTGCAGTGGCTTTGCATAAAAGACTGAAAATCCACCTTTTTATCCACTTCACTTTTTTGTGGCAGATTGCTCCTGGGATATTAGGCCCACGATATTCGCTAGACCTTGGGGAATGTTTGACAGTGTTCTCCATTTAAATGTGCTTGCATGCGACAGGCCTAAAAGGGGTTTGTTGGAAGGGGTGACGTTCGTTTAAAAAAGGGGGTTCCCCCTGCTACTACGGGCCTCAATTTTTGGTCTTCTTATCATGGGATGCATAGTTTGTGTCCTGTGAATCACCTCTAACGGACCACTCTATAGAGAGGGTTTCAGATAACGGCCCGCTTATTCACCAGTCGATTTTTTTTGCGGGGAGGGGGGGGGGAGATGTTACAACTAATTCCTTAAATCCCTCCGCCCCCGAAAAGTGGGACATTTAACTGAATTTAGACTAAATTAGAGTGATAATGGAAAAGTAATAAGCGACTCCTTTTTTCTGTCTTGGTTATCTCTTGGGCCGCTCGGTTCTTGTGCATGATACCTAAATTTATGCCAGCAAGCGAGGTGGTTAGCCAAACCCATTGCATGTGACATGCGCTACCTCAAACTGGTTATGACGGGCCATTAGCTTTTGGATTGTCGTCTGCTAGGTTTTGTCTGGTTGCTTTCAGGTAGTCGCGTCAAACGACGTTTTAAGTGACAGTTTCGGATACGTACTATGATCAACCAGCACAACAGAGTCTTGTCATGGCGTGAGGTCTTTTGGAACCAAGTCTTGACACTTGCAAATTATTGTTCAAGCGATCATTTCATCCTTGGACGTAGGCTAGGCCTATAGAGTAACATGGAGTAATATGGCCCCCTAAGGAATTTCTCTTGGAAATCAAAACGTACATCTATACAGATACAAATAACCAGCCTGATAAATTCTTTTAGCAGTAAAGACTTAAAGAATGTGGGCCAACTGTCAGATATATTTTATATTTTTCTACAAAAGAGAAAATTACAAACATTCCCATATTTCCCCATATTTTTAAGTGAATGTAATATGAGCAAAGCCATAAGGTAATATGAGTTCCTGCTATTTTAAGTGGGATCTAATAAAAGTACACAGGTTTTTTTCTCAAAGGACTTGTAGGGAGTAATCAACAGCTTCACATTTTGCCCTTCATTAAATTGTCTCGAGAATTATACTTCAGGTTAAACAAAAATACAAAAATCTAATAAAGAATTGACACAAAGGTGCTCTTATTACCCCCACAGAGAAGGTAATATGAGTATAGCTGAGACCTGCTATTAGTTTATACAGAGGCTAATAATGGGCACCCAGGTGCTCATATTACCCGCATATCAATAGATACTTATCTTTAGGTCCAAAGTTTTTGACATTTAATTTACAACTAATTGGTCCATTCAGAGGACAAAATACACAAGGTGTCTCCCATATTGGTCACATGCCTTTTGCACTGAAACTTGTATCGGCACTTCTACGTGCTATCGAAAGTGGAAAGAAATTTCTGAGTTAACACCCTAAATTCATAATGGTTTGCCATATAGAAACCTTAAAGCGCCACCTGACGAATATGTTTTTTATACAACTTTGGTCACATGATGTCTGCAATTATAATACATCTATGTGATTTCAAAGTATGTCTTTTTTCATGTAAGGTAGGGGTACTCATATTACCCCCATGCCCATATTCCCCCGTGTTACCCTACATGTCATTCCATCAACCGTCTTGCAAAATATTCAAATGCTTTATTACATAATAAATTTTACATCTGTCATTATTATTTACACAGTATTGGCACATGCGATGTAATGATCATCAGATAGGAAAGAGACACCAGTGTTAATGAGTAGTTGCTTATATCGTTATTCAACAAAGCCTGCAGGCTAGGCTACCTGTCTGAACAGGGCCTATACATTTCCCCAGTAATCAAGCTGTCATCACCACTGCCAAGATAAAACGAAGTCGTCCTTTGTGGGAAAACAAATGTTTACTGTTGTGAGTAGCCTGCGCTTTTGAGCCATTGAGGACCGCAGGCAACGAAAAGTGTCTCGCCATGCAAATTGCATGTGAGTATCAAAAGTGATCGTGATATCCACTGTCACAGTAGTATTAGTTGTAGTAGTAGTAGTAGTAATAGTAGTAATAGTAGTAGTAGTATTTTTATTGACTGAAAAGGGTCATCGGTGACCCATCCGTCCAGAATACAATACAAAATCGGTTAACCATTACAAACAAATGGTGTAAAGAAACAGTAGTAAAATTAACATCAGTTAACATTTAACCTTGAACATACATAATGGTATTTGGCACCCAGGAACTTTGTTATTGATAGTACGTCATGACATTTATTATGCAATTAAATAATTTCCAACCTTACAGTCTCTAGGAGGAAACATAATAGTGTAACTGTTCTCACACTCCAGAATGAGCAAGTCTGTTATTCTTATCCAAACCTTTAAAGAGAAATTTACCCAATGGAATAATACTGCCTTAATTTTACATGACATCATTTCCACAAATCTTCTTATTTCTAGACCAAGTATCGAATCCGGTCACGGATTGTCTACAGACAGAAAATAAAATTTGTGTCTCATTTTCATGACTAGTACATTCAACTAAAAGATGAACTTCTGTTTCAATAGCACCACAATCACATTGGATACATAACCTTTCGTGAATAGGAACTTTAGGTTTTGCATGTCGACCCAATTCAATTTGAAGATTATGGGAACTGAATCTAAATCTTGCTATAGACTGTATATAATTCATGCTACAAATATCAAGCAAATATGTTTCCATACAGAATTCAGATTTATACATTTTATAGGTTCGCAACTTATCATCTGAGGTAAGTGATTTAATCTGATCACCACAGTGAATAACATATGGGCCATATAACTTTTCTTTTAACAATTTAAGAAATAAATCAGTATTGATAGAAACAGCTTGTTTTTCCCAGAATCTTAGTAGATCAGTCTTGCAAAGAATTTCTTTTACAATTGAACACCAATTGTTCTGACCTGAATTACTTAATCCCAAAAGAGCATTATGAGCATTTTTAATCACCCTATGAGAAGGTGATCGCATGACATATAACCAGTATTTAACAATAATGCCTGTCCGTCAGCTGGACTT
>OZ026616.1:29468940-29520940 GCA_964020975.1 Hermodice carunculata | reverse complement strand
TCGACTTCTCCAAAAATAAAAAAAAAAGTCATTCATATTATGCTGAAACTTTGTCGAAATATTTCTTGTAGAAGGGCCAAACAAAGCTGTTCACAAGGTGGCGTTGCTGTCATTTTTAATGATTTTTTCAACTCAGGTACTTATCGGTTAATGCTATACGATCCTATTGATTACTATATAAGTCAATCGGGATTGCAATGGTAATTCGTGTTTTCGACTTTACCTGATTCCCTTGAAACTTGATGGGGGATATACCTTGGATGAGTCTTTACCAAGTCTGTTCAAATGGTCACGCTCTAATGATTTCTGGAATTTTTATGATTTTTTTCTTTTTCTTTTTTTCCCCTCATTATTTTGCCAAATGTTAAAAAATCTTTTTCTCCGAAACCGCTTGGTCAATTGATTCGAAAGTGCTTAGGGAGACTTCTGGTGACCCCGAAACCTTAATTATTTAACAGGTGGCGCTGTGATTTTTTTTCTGCAAAAAAGTGTGTTTTCGCTATTTTTGACTTCTCAAAAACTGTCACTCAGATTATGGTGAAACTTAGTGGAAATGTTCATTATAGAAGGGTCAACCAAAGTTGTTCACGAGGTGGCGTTGCTTGAATCTCCGGATTTTTAACCAGGTTTTTTTTCAGTTCTGGTGCTTGTCGGTTGATGCGTGCGTTCCTATTGATTAGAATGTAAGTGAATGTAGATAGCAATAGAAATTCACATTCATTCCTTCTTCTCAAGAACCATCAGGCAGATTCACTTGAAACTTGGCGGGGATGTAACTTGTGTGGGTCTCTACCAGATTTGTTCAAATGGTCACGGTCTAGTGAATTTTGGATTTTAAATAAATTTTGGTGTTAATTTTTTGGCAAAATCTTCTTCTCGGAAACCGCCCACCCACTTGCTTCGAAATTCTATAGGGACTCTGCTGGGGACCCCTAGACCTTAATTGTTCAACAGGTGGTGCTGCGATTTTTCTGTATTCTTTAAATTCGACAATGCGATATGAACATGTTAGCAACAGTGATCATGGTCTGAAACAGAGGTGATCTTGATATCACAGTTCACAGGACCGCTTCAGTCTGTGCATGTAAGGTCAGCTGAGCACAGAACTGTCACAGTCCTCTTATATAAGTGGACCTATCTTCCTTAATTATATGTTCAACATATGAAGCCATTCCGCCAGTTGCTGGGTCCATTACAAATCGTAAAAATTGTTAAATCGTCAATGGACCGTACAGGCAGCAATAATGCCTTGTGAAACCTACCTATAAATTGAACTTGGGTATATATGCACAGAAATCATAGTTCTATAAATCACATCATTATTATCATCATCATCATTATCATCATCATTACTTCTACTTCTTTTGCCGTTTTGTTTTTTTTTGGGGGGGGGGTGTGGCTCTGCAACTATTAATACCATATCTATTAATTTATATCAGGCACACGCCATGTAGCTTCATCATGTATGGATCTTCAAAAAAAGAAACTTACATTTAAAAGAATATACATGCACAAACGACTCTTTTTACAACATTTATTAGAAATAACTGTCTGTCAAAGCATCATACTAAATAGACATCCAAAGCTTCTTCTTGCCGTTTAATTTGTCTTCAGCATCATTAAGTTTTTATAACGAAAAGTCTCCGAGAACTACGCACATATTTTATTGTTTTACAAAACATGAATTTTGAAGAATGTTATTCTTCATTTGCATTCACAGCGCCCTACGATTGCCGCATTCTAGAATCAGCAAAGAACAGCATGAATCGAATGATTGTTGCCCACCTGGCAGAACAAGTTAGTCAGGAGAGCCAGGTTTGTGTCTTCTTCTTCTTCTTCTTCTTCTTCTTCTTCTTCTTCTTCTTCTTCTTCTTCTTCTTCTTCTTCTTCTTCTTCTTCTTCTTCTTCTTCTTCTTCTTCTTCTTCTTCTTCTTGAAGCCTAATTTACAACTTATTAACTTTAGAACCGCTTTATCTAGAAACAGCGATATTTGTGTGATATATCTAGGTAAATAGGTGATATGAAAAAATTGTACCCTTGTAACCTCAGCTGCAAAAGTAACCAGTTCATCTGCGGTCATTTTACATAAAAATAAAAAACAATTAATCGAGAAGATTTGCTTCAAAGCAAATCTGTCTGTGTCCCTTCAAAAGTTGTAAATACTAAATGCTACAACCTTGGCCCTTTGGTACTTAATATTCCATTAAGCTTATCCCTAGATGAAAATATCAAAGTCCATATGACCTTGACCTTTGAACTTTAGAGGTCACATGTAAATTACAAATATGTGCAGTGTTGCAATTTCTATAATTTGAGCCCGATATGACTGAAATTGGATGAAAATTGACCAAGTGATGGCTAGATGACAATTTCAAAGGTCAAAATGACCTTGACTTTTGACCTTCAGAGGTCATATGTAAATTACAAAAATGTGCAGTGCTTCAATACCTACAATTTGAGTCCAACATGGTCAAAATTCAATGAAAATTGACAGAGTTATAACTGGATGAAAATTCCAAGGGTCCAAATGACCTTAACCTTTGACCTTTAGAGGTCACATGTAACATACAAAAATGCACCTTTAATAATTTTGGAGATATTCAAGATTTAAATTTTCAATTGGCTCTAATTTGATAATTTTCAAAACCATTGGGCTTCTGTACAAAAACTCAGTATTTCATGCATGGAAGTATAATCATGCCAAGTTTGAAGTTTCTGTGCATAATAGTTTTCAAATGAAATGTCGCACAAATTTGTCTGGAAAGAAAGAAAGAAAGAAAGAAAGAAAGGAAGAAAGAAAGAAAGAAAGAAAGAAAGAAAGAAAGAAAGAAAGAAAGAAAGAAAGACACACACACTTTAATAAGACACTGTCCCTAAAAACGGAATGAATAGGTAGGGGGCACCACCCTTCCACTGACCACGAGTGGCCGTAGGCCGCCCCACCGAAATGCATGTTGTATACAGATGCTAGTAATTGATCTTGTGTAATTATCTTTTCATACCCTTCTGAAGTACCCTGGTTCGAGTATATTGTAATTGTAATTTAAACACATTTTAATTGTTGGTGTAGTCTTCAAATGTCACCTATTACTGATTCAACACTGCTGATGTTGATTATTTGCTTCTGAAACAATATCATAAGTTGAGCTGATATTTGTACATAACAGAGTTAACATCGTCCCTTAACATTTGGTGAGGTTGTCGATAAGTTATTGGCCAATCACATGAATAAAAGAGACTTTAAAGTGCGGAAGACATTATTCAGCGATCTGTCAAACGGCGACATGCAATACAATCTGGTTTCAAAGCGTGACGTCATGGAGGCGGTCCTTCGGGCCCCGTGGCCTCAAGCCTGATAACGGAAGTTGTGATGCCTTGATTCGGCCAGGAATCAGGAATCATTTATTCGATTAATAAATCCAAATTTACATTACAATATTATTTGCAGTAATATAAAAAAGTGCATTTTGACCTGGGAGACTTCCACTAAGGTCATATTTGACCGCTATGGTGCAAGCCAAGTATCGCAAAGGCCTTTGAAGCTTGTTTTCTTAGAAAGGATAATAGGACGAGAACCCCACCTAGGAATGGTTGTTCCAAGAAAACGGTTAGGCAAAATTTATTGCCGTTAACGGCTTTTGATTCTGTAATGTCCAAACTACAAAATGATTCAGCGATTTTCAAAATATTGCTTCGTTCTTTTTCTATGAAATGAAAAAAAAAACATCCTGGAAATCAAAGGGAAAATTGAAATGTCAAACTTTGCGGATGAATAACAGAAAAGCTATGCCAAATATAAAAAATCGCAGGATTTTTTTTGTTGCCAATATTTCAGGATTAAAACGCATGTGTAATTATGATTTTATCACAAATAATTAGTTACTTATATCGACATTTATGGGGTGGATGTTTTGCGGTCAACTTTCAATTGTTTCAAGAATTAACATCATTGAAACCCAAATACGGGACATATAAATTCTTTAGAGTATGAACATTACACACATACATATATATGATTTGTTATCCTAACGCAAATGCATTTTGAGTTAGTATCGATTAAAGTGGGATTTCTTTTGGTTTCTTAGCTGTCCTTAACCATTTCCTTCTCGAATTTAACGGAGTCAACAAATTTCCTCGCCGCGGGTTGGTCAATACGGTCAACCACCATGCCAGAAAAAGCTGTTGATCTGAGGCACGTTGTCATGATAGGTCTTATCTACAATTTTCACAGAACCGTTTTCGACTGAAGAGAAACTGAAAGGAAAAAATTGGAGCAGACGATAATTTACACCCGAATGGTTTTTTTTTTTTTTTTTTTTTTTTTTTGGGGGGGGGGGGTGATTTAAGCCGAAAAGGATTCATTACCAAGTGCACGCAAAACAGGACTGGTACATCCAGATTAAATTTCATTCTTTGATTCATTCAATTCGACTCAAATCATTTAAATTTTTATTCAAGTACATTGGTTTTGTTTACATAAAACATTAGCTGAAAGCTACTCCCACCTGGTTATTGAGTTGCAAATTACAATGAACAGCAACAGGAATACCCAACAAAAAATATGAATAAGGAAAAAAATATATCCTGCATTAGTGTTTTGTCCATGCAGGATGAGGCGCAATATATTTTTCCTTAAGTGCTGACTAATTCATATTTTATGTTGATTATCATAGTTATTACCTCAGTAAAATATATTTTCTAGCAACAACCATACATTTCGGTGCGTGTGTGTCTGTGTGCGTGCGTGCGTGCGTGCGTGCGTGCGTGCGTGCGTGCGTGCGTGCGTGCGTGTGTGTGTGTGTGTGTGTGTGTGTGTGTGTGTGTGTGTGTGTGTGTGTGTGTGTGTACACATTTGGAACCTAAGAAAGGATGGATTAAGGCAACTGGAAAATTGTATTTGTTGGGATATATCTATGAATAAAAGTTTGAGAAGGAACAAATCACATCAGTTTTAGTTCTCTATTTGTTTTTCCATAGGCTCATTGTGTTGTATTGCATTGTATTGTATTGTATTGTTAAATCCATCATTAGAAATTATGGAAATTACAAAAAGCGTAAAAAAAAAACAAAAAAACAAGACCTTTTGTTGGTAAAGAAAACACTGTATATAATATTGATTAACTGAATTGTAACACCTGATTTTAGTTTAGGAAGGGAAACCGCCTGTGTCTTATATTTCTTCCACCCAAAAGAGCGCTTACTTTGCAAAAAATTGAAAAAAATAGTAATATGCATAATATAGCTTGAAGTAACAAACTCAGCTCTGAAGGTATTTCAGACTATAAAAATAAAATATTATCCCAAACCATCAAAGTAGTATTGTTTCACATATTTTAAACATACATATTGAGGATCCTTTCAGAATATAAGTTGGGACAGTGTTCCAAATCAAAGATCCGTGATATGTCATCGAAAATATATCCAGATGTGAATGTGTGGTATGAAACGTTTTTAAGCGCTTTAGGCTGAATTAATTTGGTCAGGGGGAATGGGTTTTGGCGGGGGAGGTGGTGGTTTTTTTTTTTTTTTGTTTTTTTGTTTTTTTTTTTTAATGGGGGGGGGCGGGGTAGTTGATTTACATCGGTAACGAGATTGTTGTAAGCTATACATGCATTGATAAAAATGCGACTTAAAGCTATTAGCAATGTCTTTTGAACCAGTTACATTTTTTGACGTTTAAATCTATTGGCCTTGCACTTTTCTCTGTTTATTTAAGACATGTACATCGTTAATAAATTTCAAAACTTAAGTAAGGTTTAGTCTTTGTTCAAAAATGCCACATAGTACTCTTTCTCCGCTGTGCGCATGCCCATGTAGACCAATCTATTTCGATAATTGTTCTATTGCTGCTTATTATACGTTGTCGGGACTTGGCACTTATTCCAATATAATTTATTTTTCTGCATGTTGATTTGATGTAATCTAGGTGACAGCCAGGACTTATCAAATTTCTGTTTGGCCGATGTTAAACATAATGGGATGTTGGCTTTTTAAACCTGAAAGATCCTGCACATACGTAGACGTAGCAGCATCAACATAACATCGGTGGGGTTTTGTTTGTTTTTTGTTTGTTTGTTTGTTTGTTTGTTTTTGTTTTTTGATGAAGTCAAAGTACCTGGCATTGGATTTGAATTTCTCAAAAGTTTAGAATTTATTTGTTGTTTGGATCGCAGCTTAAAGTGAAAGTGAACGCCTGAAGAGGCGACCGAGATGTATGATAAACGGGTCAATGGCCCAATATGTCATTCCATTTATGCACTGATGAATTGATATCAAGGTGACTGATAAGTGAGGGGAGGTAAAAAAAAACAAAAAACAAAACATAAAAAAAAAACAAATGGTTCAAATATGTCATTAAATCTGGACACGGGCACACGATCGCTAAACTGAATACTACAGTCCTGAAAAAAAGAAACATCGCTGCTATCTCCACTTGACCTGTACTTTATCTCATCATCATAATTTCCAAGATTGTAAATTTTCTTATTTGAACCCTTTAACCAAGTTTTATTATGGAAATTATGGGACTTACCACACAACTCGAATACTGACATATTGCCATATCTATTGGACTCTGAGCATATCGAACAGCAGATACATTCAAGATTGAGAAATATGTTATGAGCGTGCTTACTAGTAAGGACAATATTATGTTGATTACTGCACATAGAGCATATATAAATGCCAATGGCACACTTAGAAGAAATCTTATTTATATTACAAGAAATTACAACTTGTCATTTGAGCGTTTAGCAAAGGGTGTCAATCACAGGAACCCTGGAAAAATATGAATACAATAACAAATCATTCTGTATTAAAGCGCTAAAAAAATGGAGCGAGGGTACTATATGTCATTGCGTGGCAAGGGCGTGGTATGCTTGATCGGTCTCACGTACAAATGTTTAATTTCTGTCTGTGGTTACCACCTAAAAACTAAAAGGTATATACTTTCTGAAAGGAAACGTAACATTAAGTTTGATTCTGGTACTGAACATAAAATTTTAATATCGCTATTGATGCAATTAAATCTTAATTAAAATCCTTAAATTTTCCAAAAAAAATTGAACATTTTAAAAAATGAAAATTAGATTTAGTTTATGTCAAATGAAAGCACACATTGCTCTTCAAAACAATATTTTAAATTTTTGAAACGGGATTACTTCTAATCTAATTGCTGTTTAATAATTTAAAATACAGTTTTGCTGCTTGAAGTGTACTGTTTCATTTCCATAAGAAAATAATGTTTTCCATTTTTTGTGTTTATTTATTTATTCATTCATTCATTCATTCATTCACTTTTTTATTTTATTATTTATTTATTTGTTTACTTATTTATTGACGGGTGTTTTTTTTGTGTGGTTTTTTTGTTTGTTTTTTGTTTTTTGTGTTTTTTTTTTTTTTTTTTGTTTTTCTCTTTTTCGGGCTAACAGGTAATAATTAAAGTTTCTTAATTAAGCAATTAAAATTCAATTTCTTAACACTTACAGAGATTTCATTAATTTTAATAGCTGAATCCAAATGTGTTCTTTTAGAAAATATAAGTTTATATAATCTCAAATGAGAAGTCTAGTGTATACAAAAACATGCTCGGAGCAAAGTCATATTTTCCATGTAAACTGCTGTAAAAGTTTACCACAACTCTCATACTCAAGACGTCTTAAGTTTAACAGATGCTATAGCAGCGTCTTAGCTGCAATAATATTGTACTTCCGCACATAAATCCTTTGCTATCACTTGCAAGGTAACATGTACCTATTTGTGTATATGCAATAAATTATATATATATGTTATTATTAAGTTGGTTGAAGTCGTGATCTGGGGAAAAAATCTCGGAAGGCGTATTGGAAAATCATCATTTTCCAGCTGAACTTCATATCGTACACATTGTGGACAGCTCCACAAAACCCGTGTTAAAAATCGTGCTCGCATTCGACTCTCCTTAATATCGAGGGGAATAAAAATGTTATTAAATCCGCTGAAGTCAATATCTGGAAAAAAAGTCAGAAAAGGTACATGTATTTCAAAATCGTCATCATTTTCCATGCGAACTTCATATTGAACACATGGCGGATATGCTTCAATTTCATGTGGATCACCATTAAAGGATCGTGTACAAATAAAAACCTTTCCAAAATTCCGAGAAACCATCGGAATGGAGGGAGGGGGTTAATGGCAAAATCGGAATTTCACCAATTTTTTGGAAAGCTTCAAAATTATCGATGTAATAATGCGGTAGCGGTAGCGGTCATTTTTAAAGACTAGCCTGATCATGCATGGTCTGCATAACCTTTCCAATGCAACTTAATTTTCATGTATTGTTTTAATAAGGAAGTGTAGTTTTTGGAGGATATTAACACCTAGCACGCCGTCGGCGGTCATACTCAACATGTATCTGAACATCGTTTGTCGCCGTAGGCGGTTATACCCGTCAACACAGCACGCCGACCGTCGACAGCCTCCCACCGGCCCGTTATGTTTATTTACCGTCAAGCGTGTGCATTTTGTCGTAGACAAACTTCATTATTTACGGATGGCTATTTCGATTTTGAGATAAAAAGAAACATATTTTTATTACATGGATAAAAATGAAACAACTACCCGTTTTACGTGACATTTTGAATGACACAACTACCAAAATTTACGCTAAAACTTCGTAACTCTGCACCTTTGCCGCCACGATGTTTTGCGTCGTCCGCCATTGTTTTTCATACTGCTGGAATCCTGAGAATTTCGTCTCTAAATGTAACAAGCTCTCTTATTGGCTAAGAAATAAATGTTCCTGGGGTATCCCTCCAAAAATAGCCCAGAATGAGAATCGGACCCTCATTACAAATGCCCTGGGTCATTTCCAGGTTTCTCATTGGATGGATTTGGTCACGTGCAAGTCACCATCCAATCAAACTCGTTGTTTGCCATGTGCTTGAGTCAAGTTCGATTTGTTGTGCAGGTGAACATGTCGCATTCACGCAAAGATTATAGGACCAAGATGCGAAATTTTGACATCATACTTTTGCAAAACGATTTCGATGGAACAGATCTAGACACAGATAAAGGCAGGAATGAAAATTCCATATGCAAGGCAAGGAAAATGCGCAGATTCCGTCACTGCACAGTGACGAAGATAAGCCTGATTGAGAGTTGCGTAAACACGATGTGTTGTCGATCGCTGTCTCAGATACGTCACGGCACGATGTTTTTATCCCAAGTTTGTTGCCTTAATTTGATTAAAATGTCTGAAAGGATAAAAATATGTATAAAAGAACAAATGAGGAATGAAATTTATGACCGAAGGTCTGGAAAAATACACGCACATGACGGAAAACCATGCCCGGACTCATGCCTGTTCACACTCGCTTGTGTTGCGCGGCCCGTGACCGTGTTTGTTGGTTAAAAAAAAAAAAAAAAGGTGACCAGCCGCTTGACATCCCATAAAGCATAAAAAAAAATTAGGGGGTAAATTGAAATAAAAATTGCACAGAATTATACCTTATGTAATTTCTGACCGACTTTGTGTTGATCACTAGGATCGAATCGCAAAACTCACAGAGCCCAGGCACGTTCAATCCAGCATGTCCTCTCTTGCGCAAGCGATTAGAGGACTGCCCGGTGGCACACAGTGTGCGATACCAGATACTGGCATAGTGCTAGGAGTTAAAAGAATATATTAAAGTGACACATACCTGTTGTTTTTCCATTATATGGGTGAAAGAATGTATGGGTTGAGATGTATGTCTGCAGCAGCTGACAAGTTGGTTTTCCAAAAATTTGGTGATATTGGAATGGGCATGGAGGGAGGGGGTTAATCAGATTCCATTGTTTTTTTTGAATTTTGGAAAGGTTTTTATTTGTACACGATCCCTAAAACATTCATTACAGTGGTATCGTTTACCGACGGCATGTTCCAACTGTTGTACACCCCCTTGAGCTTATATTCTTCCTGCATATATGACAGAGCAACATAAAAAGTAATATCTAAGTCTAACTGGATTGGACAAATATGTAAATTACATCTCAACCCTTCACTGCCAACTGCGGCTGAAGTCCAACTACTTATCACGAACTATTCTGTATTAAAATAAGGGTGCTAGATTCATTTTCCTTGCAAAAAGACATTTTCTTCAAGGACCATGATGCTTGTAGTTACAAAGAAATACAATAATATTGGCCAACAACTTTCCTCGGTGCACTTTTTGGCGCAATGCTCCCAAAACGCGCCGAGGAAAGTTCTTGACGCAGCCCAAAATGTGGCACTGAAGGGGTTAAGATGAAATATTTACGCTGCAGAGAATTTTCAAAATCGTCAAACATGTTCGACATAAAAGGTGAACTTGATAACCTAACTGAACATTGGATCGACTACTGTTGGTTTACTTGAGGATCGTGCAATTCAGTCACGATTGATGATTAAAAAATTTGATAACCATGGTAACATATATTGTTAATGTAAACGAAATGCTGATTGCAATACATCGGCGATTAAACCAGTTCAGCAATACAAATTGAATAAAATAAGAAAAGTACAATTATGCACAGTCTCTGTACGGTAAGACGTATATATGACTGTACTCAGAACACAAAGAGCAACATTGGCAGTAGCTACTAACCAGGGAAAAGAAAGTAAGCTGTTTTGTGCAATGCTTTATAAAATGATCGACTGCTCGAACCAAATTTTTATGTTGGCTAAATTTCTGTAAATGTACACTTAATTGTTTGGTTAATTTGCTGATATAAGTTTTTTTTATTCTTTATTTGTGTCACAAAAATCTGTACTTCTATTTTTTTGTATGTTAATGAAAATTATAATATCCTCTCCCATTAAGAACAAGATATTAGAGTGGTGAACAACGTAAGTTTTAAATATTTCTCAAAATATTTTGAAATATTGCTTTAATATTAGTTATATCCCATACGACGAAAAGCCCAGCTTACATGTTGCAATACTGTACTGACGTTTTAAAGACGCTTAAAATAAAGTATATTGAATGCGCCTGCTTGCAATATTACCATTTCTAAGTAAATTATGGTTCGTCAGGGAGCAGATACAGGACAATATTACATGTATATGGATGGAAGAGCACGCTACGGCGAGAAATATGGATAATGTGGTCCTGGTTGGAACCGGAGTATGGAGTCTTCTCCGACAGAAAATTAGATTTTCAGGTGTTGAATGACCACATTTGTTGCATTTTGAGCCTTTTCATTTCCGAGATTCCCTCATATGAAGGGGGCTGGTTTGGGTTTGTGTGTGTCCACACTTTGAAACGCTTATTACCCCCCCCCCCCCCTACATATAAATCTCTCCTTACATGATCAGATAATTGAAGTTTGAACTAAAATGAGCCAGCATACTTTGCTCATCAGTACCTCCATTATATTAAAAGAACAATGGAACTGTAAGTATTCTTCTACGAATATATATATATATATATATATATATATATATATATATATATATATATATATATATACAAGAATGAGTGTATTCATTTACTCTTTTTCATTAAACTTTCTGTCAATAAGTATGGTCAAGATCAGCCGGTTCATGTGGATTTTCAGTAGAGGTCTCTGTCGGCAGGCGGGGCTAGGTACGTGTACTTCCATTAGTTTCTATCATAATATGCACCTATGTCACTTTAAATCCACTATCTAGAAACACCAAATTTCTGTGGTAAATAGTTGTAAATAGCTAAAATACTCTTCTAAATTTGGTAACTTTTGTCTCGAAACTATTCAATGAATTGAGTGTTTGGGGCCATGTCACTTGTCGCACTTAACGGCATTTGACGTGTGTGTGTGGGGGGGGGGGGGGGTGTCATCCCCTATTGGCGTTAATTTGCTCAAAGCATGAGAAAGAATGTGAAAGTGAGAAAAATAATCAGAAAACGAAGCGAGTTCCAGGTCGACCTACATTGCAATATACATACAAAATAGAGACGTTGCCCCATTACCATCCATATATAGTCTTAACGTTATTACACATTTATAGAATCTGTTCGACTAAGCTTTTATATCATTAACTTCATTATATATATGTGCTAACTGTGTCTTCCAAACCGGAAAAGGGTCTCTTATCCTGCACTTTTACGGGAACAAATTGAATGAATGTTGCAAAGACTGAAGAGTTTTAAGAGAAAAATTAAACCCTAGTTAACAGCTTTAATTGGTGCACTGTGAGCTTTTAGCATCCTGAGTGTGCCCAGGAAAGCTGTTGATTAATATATATAAAATGACGATTTAAGGGTTAAAACACACTAAACACTTCATAGAAACACTTTGACAACTGTTTACAAATTTTGTTTCATTCTAGGGTAAATGGTCGTGGACTCGGGCATTCTATGCATTTCACACGCCTATACATGAGCCAAGATTTCAATGAGGGGTGTCGGTGTATTTTCTCCAGGTCGTAAACGCTCAGTGTAAAAATGTTTAATAATTAGGTGTTGTAAGCATGTATTTGTAATAGAGTAACAAAACTGTAAATCGTCTCTCTCGCTGCTTTCAGTCACTTTAGTAGCGAAGATGGTTTATACCCATGAGATAATTAGATATTCAAATTCTAAGACTACGTGGAAAACCCTTCCATTCAAGTTCTAACGTCCGAATTCAGTTTCAGAGATCATGGTCTCAGTCAACAGCTTTTCTCGGCCCACTTTGCGTGCAGTGCGCAAAGTGTGCAAGGGCAAGCGTCCTCAAGATTGGAGGTGAATAGCTGCTCAATATAAATAAATAAACAATGATCATTAGAGTAGATATATAAACTCGATGTCGGGCTTCATGATAAATAAGCCTAACAAGTTTAATAGAAAATCAGTCCTGGGCCTGTGTATTAACAGGTCAACTATGATGGTCTACACCAGAGTCATGATGCAAAAGGAGATCAGTTGCGTGTCATGGAGGTTCACTTTTGACGTTAAGGGGAGGGGGTGGCAGGGTCGAAAGGTCAAACATTAAATGCCGTTAAGCGTGACAAGCGACATGGCCCCTTGCTTTAACATAGAACCTAATGGTAATACACACCTCTAGCGCACAAGAATGTGTATTGGGTTGTATATTCGGCCAAATACACATACATTTGCTAATTGTGACCTCTCCTATTGGCAATGGTGGTACTGGCAAGCCATTAGTTCCCACCTGCTATCAACACTGGTCAAGCAAACGAGAAGCTTGGAGAATAATCCGACAGGTGCTGCCATCTTTTGCACAAGACGTGAACAATCAGCCTCTTGAACTTCCTCGTCCTTCCTTTCGACCTTCAATTCCCATCACTGTGGTTCATGGTGGCAAGTGCTCCATTTCACTGTAATTAGCTTTAGGGTTCATACATTATTTTGTCCTTGTCTTTCTATTAGCTTGTGCATGCGGTCTCGAGAGATCCACCAATATAGTCATCAAAATTTGTCTAGTATATGTTGCCCATTCACCAGGGTCTCGGGGGAAAAACTTTCTCTGCTTCAAACATTTTCATTTTCAAGCTACTAGGAGGAAAATAAAAATTTCAACTCTCAGCCCTTATTTCTTCAATTACTTATAGATTACAAATTATTAGTCCACCAATCACTCAGCACAAAAAATTGCCAACATCTCACTGTCACAAATGTGACCACCACCTTTCATTTGTTGTTCCAATTTAATTGTACACAGAACCTCAAAATTGAAATTTTTATTTTCCAAATTTATTTACACTTTTGTCTTAATTTTACCCTCAACCCTGCATCAGCCTAACCTCCAACAGCTTGTGATGCACAACCACACATGAAAGCAAAATGTTTCATGCAGAGACATGCTACAAATGAAAATGGAATACTTTCATAGAGAAATAAGCTATTTTTATTTTGCCTTATGTACAGTTTATAAAGATACATATATGTAGAGTATGCACCTTATCGTAAGTTCTCATTCGTACATACTGCATATAAAATTTATATGCAAAAACTCAAGTTTCACCTTGTAAGATTTGTACCCTGTCATATGTGAAAATTACTTTCAACACTTGTACAAGCACAAAACTTGGTCAAGAACTCTCACGATAGCAACCGCTAGATTGATTGCCACAGGGAAAGTTGTTGACCCAGGACACATTTTTGGCAGTCGATCATCTCAAAGATTTTTTTTTTACAGATACTGATTAAAAACAAAAGTGTTAAATTATATACATGCAATAAAGTAGCAATAAACTCCACAAAAAAGTCAAGCCGTGTACCTCCGGCCTCCTTATTGTAATGCGGCTGGGACTGGAGTTTTCCTGTAGTGCATACATAGAATTGAAAGGTAAATTTCATACTGGCATAATGATCAATTACTCTCACCTTGTGATGCCCACTCTGCTCAATGGGAGTATTAGACAAGGATCTGTCCAGTAACTGTGGTACAACACATCCACCAAATACCTTGGTAACACCGTCTTAACAGTTACAAAAAAAAAAAAACAAAAACAAAAAAAAAAATTTTTTAAAAACCCATCCTTTTCCTTCAGTTTCCACCAGTGCACAATAAGATCGGCAGCATATGTCAACATATGTGCATATATGCCTTGGGCCATGAAAAGCAATATATAGGCCTGCTTTACAACCCATGTAGAATGTATAGATGGTCCAACATATACTATACCATTCAGGCAGCATACCCTGATTATCCCATAGTTGAACCACAACTGGTAATGATGTTCTCCAGCACATCAATACATTTTCAACTGTACCACATTTAAAAAAAAAAAAAATACATAACATAAAAAACAAGAATTTCTGCTTGCAAATTTTGCTGATATGCCACAGATCATGTTTTCTGAGTATTATAAAGCACAGACACCAAGCACTCAGGGTTAACCAAGTTAGTTGGCAAAACTGTCAAGGCACATTTTTTTAACTGCCCAGTAAAATTGTGGCTCAGATTGAAGTATGGACATTTTTTCCCTACCTTTTCCCCAAGTCAGGAGAACAATGTTTTTATCTGCTGTACGCAGCCACAGCCATGAGAGGTCATGACCTCCTTCTGGACATTTTCCTGACAACAATAGCCAATTTCTCTAATTCGGGCTGTTTGTGGCCACATACATCAGGTACCAATGCATTCAAATTTGGATTCTGGCAAGTTAAATGCACACTTTTATTAGAGCACAGCCCTGGTCATGAATCTAAGGCACACATCCTGCACCAACAATTATATTGTTGCTGACCAGCTATGTTCTGTTTCCCATACTGACACTACAAAATTAATTCCACAGTTAGGTACCAATATATTTGTCCCAACAGAGAGCAGTTCCCGTCACACATTGATACTTTGGTAATTTTAATTGAACATCAATGTAACATACTGTTTACGTCTATCCAAGTCAGTAACATCAGTTACTTTGTACATGAAATACATTTTCGGTCACAATTGGAAGCATATTCACAAGCATAATCATAGTTCAGATTGCCAACTTCAATGCACAGGGTGTATTTTGACCTGCAACGCAATCCTTGTTTCAGCTGCACAAAACGGGTTTTGTCGATCAATTACAATTACAAATACAAGGACTTTTCCCAAGCTTCCTGTGAACACAAAATTCACAAGCAGCTGCAGCGCTTGCTTATTCAAATCACCCTCCTCTGCCCCCCCCCCCCCCCAACCAAATGTAAATTGTTATCTACCTCAACCCTAAAACATAAATTTCCGATCAACAGAAAACGTTGCAGAGAATTGTAGACAAGACTTATAATGAGAGCTTTACCCCCGTCAAAAAATTCTCTTGCTACATGTTGGGCACACCGCACCAAAGTAAGCTGCTGTTATTGTTTAATTCTTACCAGGACCAGGTTAATTACAAATTACTCTTCGCCATGATCTTTGACATTTTTTAAGATCATTTAAAAAAATATTCAAAAGTCAACTTAATGTTCATACAGCTACAGCTTTTTGTAATCCAGTATTTAAGCAGCAAGTTTTATGTTAGTCATAACTGTAGCGACACTAGGGACACCTTGTCTATAGTATACATGTAGTTACATCTCCCCCCCCCCCCCCCAATAATATTCCCTACATGGGCCATGTCCATGTCATCACAGTCTCAATACACATTGGATACGTCTTAACAGGTGTTCTATTTACACAATGTCTTTATTCACACAATAATAAACATGTTGAAATTAATGATGTCTTACTGTTTTCTACCCTGCCAGAGTATTCTCACAATCATTTTACTGGCCTCAACACAACTGAAAGATGTAAACACATGCAAAATATACAGCATAAATTTTCTGAAACATCACATGATTACATGAAGGCTTCTCTTCTTTCGGTTTCATTCCATTATAAGCATTTGCACACAATTATCGATATACAAGGCACATGTGGCTAAACGATCTGGCAGAATTATCACTCTTCTCCAATGTTTGAAAGCTTATTCTGTCCCAGTCACATGCACTCACAAGGTAAATTAGGCTTTCTTCCGGGAATAAATGTGTAATTAAGCCCAGCAACAAATCCCTTACGTTCATTACGGTAGTTGATTTTTAACATCAGCAGCCAGCGCACTGTTTGATCGACCTTGCTTTCATACACAAAGCATAACATGAAGTCCACCGTTAGCACGATACGCGCTGTGTGACTCCCCAAGTGGCAAAGCCCATTTCTGTTAAAAGGGGAGACAGGTCTGTCACTTGAGGCGTTTTTCATATTGAAGTTGATCAGTTTTGCATGTTTTTCTCTCGCAACATTATAATTACTATGTTGTTGGAGACTGGGACAGAATGGGGTTAAACTACCTGTGGGGAGGCTTGGACATTCAACTAAGCACTTTTGTGAGGCTTGGCAGCTGTCCATGCCCTCCTTTGATGGGCGTGGCTAAACCTGCTAAGCCTTTAGGGAGCAGAATTAATTGAACATCCAATCCTCCCCACAAGTAGTTAAGCCCCTAAACACTGAACACAAAAATGACGGCATAAACCTCACCTTTGTGTCTTGCGTCATGTTTACAAAGAAAACAGGAAAAAAAGAAGCAGACCAGTGAGACAGGTCACTTGAAAGAAGAGAATTAAGTTGTACCTGTAATGACCATGTCCTAGTTTCAAAATTAAGTCTGCAATTTGTGAGACAACTTCTTCCAAAATGCTAGATTTCACTACAGGATAAATCACATTTACTGCGGAGCTGCTTCTGGCCCATATCATTACCCATAATGCACTGGCACATACTTGTATCAAACATGGCAAAATGTGTTGCTCTTGCAAAATTCGCAATTTCCATAAAATAACTGTTTAAAAAGACGTTGTCATGTTCTCCAAACACCCACCGACCTTGATACCAGAACAAATCATCAGCAGAAAGTATTCTTAATTCCAACAAATGCTGATACCATCCATGATTTCCATCAGTCACTCATATCATTACTTATATGTATAAACACCACTGCCAAGTGATGAGGTCCGAGATTATGGCAAGATATTAACATGCACATCAACTTTTTGGTTTGCAGTGTTGCCAACACTCCTGGATTACCAGGTACACTCCCAGAATTTTATGCTGAAAATTCTTGAAAAATTGTAGATTTTGGGCAATTTTTAGCCACCTCCCTGAATTTCATCACTATTTTCCTTCCATATTTCATATTACTTTATCAATCTCCCTGAATTTTTTAATTTCCACCTCCCAGATTTCAAGTGAGGCAGGTTGGCAACAACCTCCCTGTAGGCATCCATTCCTCCCCCGTACACCAGTTCTAGTTTTGCATGCCCCCAATTAACACCATGTGCTAAACATGCCTGCATATAAGTAAGTAAGTAAGTAAATATTTTATTGACATAATATGGGTGGTTGTGCCAGTTCAACTCCAGCCACTGTATATCTTGTAACTGAGGCCAGCATTATGTTTATCACATTCAGGAACACAGTATTTAACAATGATTAATATTAATCTCATCAGTTGTGTGACTGTCAGAATGGGAGAAGAAACACCGCTTTTGTTCTGACATCACACCCAGGAATACACTTCTTTTGTTCCATGAGCATCACTCCACCACCTGCTAAACAGACCAATGTCTGTGTTTTCTCTACTCAAGTTACAATCGAGATAATATGATGCTCAATCTGTTTTGGATCCAGGTCACTTGGAAGGCCACTAGAATCCATCCATTTCGACACTTTCATGATGCCACAGACCATACCCATCAGCGTCCAGCTCAAAACATTCACTTTGATACTTTTTTCTGAACGAGTCGGGGAAAAGTCGCAGCCAACTTGTTCTCTCAATGCCCAGATATATTTTGACTGGCCCATTCATGCTGAGTGCAGAAGGCAGTAATTATTTCTGTGTCCTTCAGTACTTGCTAGTGCAGGAGACAACATCAAAGCAAACCAACATTATGAACACTGTTTGAGACTGGAAATACTTTCAATTACACCAGCCACCCAGTGAAACAAAATGAAAGTACTTTCACTTTGAGGAATTCTCCTTCAAATATATATATATATATATATATATATATATATATATATATATATATATATATATATATATATATATATATATATATACATATACATATACATATACATATACATATACATATACATATACATATACATATATATATATATATATATATATATATATACATACATACATACATACATACATTACATTTATATATCACAAATGTTGAGCATCGCCAAAGGCTGTAGCCTTTTCCTCCCATTTTTAATCATGAACATGTCACATGAAAGTGTGACAGAACACACTTCAGTTTACAGCAAACCAGTCTCTTATAAGGACTCGACTTCCCTAGGACATGTCTTCATCACAAATTAAAACATCATCTTCCATCATTGTTTGATCTGTAAGCATTTCTTCCTCCTCTTCTGCTTCGTCATCATCTGATATATCGTCAAAGTAGTTTTGGATTGGAGTGACTCCATAATACAGAGGTATGATGAAGTCCTGAAGCAGAAATTGAGCAGTAAATTTATTCGTGCTCCTCTCTAAATGCAGAGACACGTGATTTTACACAAGATAAGACTTAAAGTTGAATATCACATTTATTTCACACAATAGCATTTATCTATAAATCACAAATGACAGGCAGGTTTGGGTAACTTAAAACTTAAATTTTATCTAGAGCTGAAGTCTCAAGTGAGTGATATATGGTGTATGTCACTGTCAACTACTCTCGGGTAGTTGTATTTTTATTTTTTTGTTGTTTTTTTTTTTTTGTTTTCCTGCACAACAAATTTCTCAAAAACAAGATGTCAGTCTACTGACCCCGACTTTATATATGATCCCCTACTCAAAACTCATAAACTGGGGTAAATAGTCAATGATGCATATCCTTCTATTTTTGGAATTTCAATGTTACATGGAGCTACATCTCTTTGTATAATCAGGTGAAAAATAAATATTGCCTTTCACATATTGGCTTTGAATGTTGCATGTGTTTCACTGAAATTTCACATGAAAACAAATTTTCTGCACATGTTCCACTAATTTTGAACATGTTCTACTCATTTTGAACATTCATGGAAAAGTAAAACCACGCAATAATGAAAAAAAACTTCATTGGAACAAGTGCAAGACATTGATGGCCCTACAGTGGCCCACCATGATAAATATCTAACTTGGATTCCAGTGCATCAGTGTAAAATATCTTGCGATGTTGTTTACAGGATATTCAAGTACAAAAAGCCAAACAATACCCCATACATGTAGATATGAGTTATAATTTTTCACAGCAGAGCAATGATCAAGCGTGTAAACGTCAACACTCACATCCTTCTCCTTGCTGAAGAAAATATGTCTAATTAGCTCCAAAGACAAGCTCTCGTGTAGCAGACAGGTATCTACAAACATGACCACCTACAACAACAAAAAATTATGTATAAGAAATTGTGAAATGTGCATGAAAAGGCTCAACATACAGATCAATGACATTTGTAATATTTACAACTCAATAGGTACAGCAAAACTGAGATTCTTCTGGTTTTACTTGTGGCTTGATGGCCTCCTTTCAGGCTGGTGCATGTATCTAGAACTGAAAACATGAACAAAAAGTACAAAGACATCACGCAATCTCTTCATTTCAATACATTAGGTGATGCGTCATTAATGTGAAAATCATAAAAATTAACTTGGCCTACAAAAAAATATTAAAAAAAAAAATACAACCAAACTTGTCAAAGCACCACATTTAGAAATCTCTCAAAAATATCCCCCTCCACCATACGTCTATTTCCTACATAAAAAAAAAAAATGCCTCCATCAAGTGGCTACTTGGACCTAACCTGTTCTGCTAGGTGGCAACAGAAGAGAGTTTGACTGCACACAAGTACATCCACACGTCAACCTGAAGGCCTTCTTCATGTTTATCAATGGTCCGTATCTTTGTTCTCGGCAGCCATACACCCAATGGTATCTACAATTTCATTACGTTCTATATGGTTTACATACAATGAATCTCATCTTGCTATATGTATTACTTCACAAATTCAGCCGCCCAGCATCTGTGCAAAGCAACAACCTGCCACCCTAGACAATTTCTCAATCACTATAAGACCTCGTCAACAGCTTTGCGGGCCTCATGTGGGGTGCAGTGTACCCAATGCATGCAAAGGAGAGCAACTGATGTGTGGAATGCCATTATTGGTTTTACATGTACATGCAATTCTCACCAAAAGTGTTTTCATTTAAAACAAAATTTCAGTGAAATCATTAAAGCTGGAACAACTTGCATGCACATTTCTTTGACTCTTGAATTGAGATTGAGTCAACAGCTTCCCTTGGCATGGGTTGGGCACTAAGTGCCCAACCCATGCCAAGGAAAGCTGTTGACCTGGGGCATGTGATCTTGATAGGTCCCATCTGCAATTCTCAGTCAAATTGTTTTTCATTACTGTTTAAATTAGTTGAAAACACTGAATCAGACGACATTTGACCAGCAGCCGGTTTTGGCTGGTTTAAGGGGGAAGGGGTTAAATAAATGTTTATCAAAAACCTTCTGATCTAATATATGAACTGGCAACAGGATTTTTCTTTCTCCCAGGCCTTTTTTCTTTGAAGGATACTTTTTATCTAATATCCCCATTTTATCAATTTGGAGATTTTAAATCAAGAATGCTTTGTGTCCTGCATGTTTATCAATTCCCCCCAAAAACACAGTATAACCATGCTCCAGCAAAATGGTTCAAATAGAATCAACTGACCTGACTTAAACTGGTAGTGACTCGCAATTTGGCAGTGATAAATCTCTGGAAATGTCCCACAGTAGTTTGGGCTGGCACCAGCAGGAAGGGCTTCACCAGAGGCTGAAACAAGACAACCAAGCTGCTAGTTGCTGCTTCTCTATGTGACACATACAGATGCCCTCCTATTAACCATCTGCTCCTTGATCACTGCACAGTGATGCTTATCTGAACTACAGCAGTTGTAACAGCACTGCGTCATAAGGAACTCATTTGTTCTGGTCAGGGAAAGACAGGGTTAAACAAGAGGGCTGTGTGAACAGCCCGTGCCTCAGCTGATCTTGACATTCATCACACTTGCAGCTCTATGAACTTGGGAAAGGATCAAGGACACCATGTTCTGAGTAAGTCTGACCTTTATAGAAGAACACCTACATGTGCAACATCAAAGTTCAAGTAGTTCTCAAGTTATAATGAAGAGTAAAATTCATGTATGTTGCACTGTGACCCCACATACGAGGTCAAGGTCATTCATGTACTGTCTAAGCATGACCTTCATACAGAATAATTAACATGTGTAGCTAACTCAAAACAGATCTCAAGTTAACAAGTAAACAGTAAATTTCGTGTCAGTTGTCCTGTGAATTAGCATTAGAATGCCCATTGACTTACATAGTAATCAATAGGAAAGCTGCATTGAACGATAAGTACCCGAGTTGAAAATCCTTAAAAATCAGGAATCCAAAGCAGTGCCACCTAGTAAACAACTGTTTGACCCTTCCACAACAATATATCCATCACATTTCAGCTTAATCTGAGGGATGGTTCTGAGAACAAGTGAAAAATAGCAAAACCATACAAAAAATTCATTATAAAAAAATTGCAGCGCCACCTGGTGAACAAATTGGGAACCAGGTGTCCCCGGGAGTGTCTATGTACGATATCAAAGCAATTGGGTGAGCGGTTTTAGAGTAGAAAAATTTTGAAGGTTTGCCCCCCCAAAAAACAAAACAAAAAAATCATAAAAAATCCAAAAATCAATAGAGTGTGACCATTTGAACAAACTTGGTAGAAATCCACCTAAGGCACATCCCCACCAAGTTTGAAGTAAATCTGGTCAATATTATTAAAGTTATGACCATTACAAGAAATTCCCATGTTAAGTTTTCCTATTAAAACTTTTGCAGATTTTTGAAAAAAAATCCTAAAAAAATCCAAATTCATTGGAACATGACCATTGGAACAAACCTGGTAGACACCCACCCAAGGTACATTGCCACCTAGTTTGAAGTAAATCTGGATGATGGATTTGGAGAAGAAGTCGAAAATGTAAATTAGCATTAGAATGCCCATTGACTTACATGGTAATCAATAGGAAAGGTGCATTTACCCCAAAGGAGCCGACTTGAAAAAATCATTAAAAATCAGGAATCCGCAGCATTCCCACACAGTGAACAACTTTGTTTGGCCCTTCCATTAAGAACATATCCACCAAGTGTAAGCTTAATCTGAGTGACGGTTCTGGAGAAGAAGTCGAAAATATCTAGAACACACAAAAATTCATAAAAAATTTGAAAAAAAACTGCAGCGCCACCTGGTGAACAAATTAACAACAAGGAGTCCCTAGGTGTCTTCCTGTGTGATATCAAAGCAATTGGGTAGGCAGTTTCGGGGAAGAAGATTTTTTAAGATTTGTCCAAAAAAAAAGAACAAAAAAATTCATTAAAAATCCAAAAATCACTGGAGCACGAACATTTGAACAAAATTGGTAGAAACCCACCCAAGGTACATTGCCACCAAGTTTGAAGTTAATCTGGATGACGGTTTTGGAGAAGAAGTCAAAAATGTGAATTAGCATTAGAATGCCCATTGACTTCCATAGTTATCAATAGGAGATCTGCATTGATCGACAAGTTTTATTGAAAAAATCGTTAAAAATCAAGAATCCGCAGCATTCCCACACAGTGAACAACTTTGTTTGACCCTTCTACAAGGAACATATCCACCATGTTTCAGCTTAATCTGAGTGATGGTTCTGGAGAAGAAGTCGAAAATAGCTATAACACACAAAAATTTATAAAAATTTGCAGCGCCACCTGGTGAACAAATTAAGAACTAGGAGTCCCAGGAAGTGTTCCTGTGAGATATCAAAGCAATTGGGTGAGCGGTTTCGGAGAAGAAGATTTTTTAAGATTTACCCAAAAAAGAACCAAAAAATTCATTAAAAATCCAAAAATCACTGGACCGTGACCATTTGAATAAACTTGGTAGAGACCCACCCAAGGCACATCTCCACCAAGTTTGAAGTGAATCTGGCCGACGGTTTTTGAAAAGAAGTCGAAAATGTGAATTGTTGACGACGGACGGACGGACAACGGACCCTCAAAAAACCTCAGCTGACTGACAAGTCAGCTGAGGTAAAAAGACAAATGTTTTCTAAAACACAAAATCAACATAAGCCAAAAGTTTCTGACATGAAAACTCGCAAATGGAAATTTGTTTTCACATTCAGCGACCCTGATTACAAAAATGTTTACACCACGATATGAAATCAGAATGAACACAAGTTACAGTGGTCTCTGTCACAAGAGACCACACCCATTGCAACAAAAAAGTGGTCTTAAAAGACAGGTAGATTAACATGGAAAGTACAGGACTTAGGAATCTGTAAAGTGGTCTCTCGCGACAGCAATCTCTTGTGACAGGGGCTACTGTGTCCCATGGAGCACTGACCCGGAGCTTTCCTGTTGTATGTTTTCATATCAAAACAGAGACACAAAGAGCTCCTCATGCAAGAACATTAGCAGAAAACCAAAAGCCCGTTTTTCGCATGAAAAACTTTATGCTTCCCCCAAGAAGACACCTCTCACCAGAAGCTCTCACCAGAAGCCACCCCTCTAAAAGGGCCACCATTTGTCTGTAGAAAGTCTGACCTTGACCTTTAACTTTGACCTTTGACCTCAAGGTCACCTCTCAGCAAATTTACCGGATGTCTCAGCTGGGTAAATAATGATATAAGTTTTGATGGACTTAGACCCATTTGAAGTTGTGGCAGGGAAACTATTTTATTTTGGACGGCATTCTGACCTTGACCTATGACCTGAAAGTCATCCATAATCAGACGAGAAAATTTCCCAAAATCTATGGTGTATCTGTGCAAAAAGTTTCAAGTGAATCTGGCTTACTGCTTTGAAGAAGTCAAAATGTGAACTACCATTGCAGATCCAATTAACTTACATGGTAATCAAGAGGAATGCAAAAAATCTACCCCCCACAAAACATTAAAAATCCAAAAATCATTGAAGCATGAATATTTGAACAAAGTTGGTAGATACCTATCTGGTGTACATCCCCACCAAGTTTGAAGTGAATCTGGCCAATCATTTTGGACAAGTTGAAAATGTGAATTAGCATTGCAATCCCCACTGACTTGCACATTAATCAACAGGAATGTATGCAGTTTGACCTTTCATGGAAACTCAGGTTTAAAATAAACCATACAAACTGAAAGCCCATAGGTACTTTCCTATTAGCGTTTAATAGTAACCTTGGGCCTATGATGCATCATTAAGAAGCTTAAGGTGTAAGTCAATATGTGAAAATTGCCGAGTCAGCAGAAAAATGCAACAAAGATTGGACTTTGACCTTTCACCCAAAGGTTATGTATGATTATATGGGAAAAATTTCCCCGACCCATAGATTATCTGTACCAAATTAGGAGGCAATAGGTCAAGAGAGGAATTATAGGAAAATAAGACATGCGGTGGTGGTGGACAATGAGACTAAACACTAACTGCATCCCCTCCTACAGAGGATGCATAACTAAAAAGTTAAGTCTACAGCAGACAACACGATACTGCCAAGATTTTTTCACTACAAAGTATTTACAACAAACCACTCTCTCTGAGAATACTGATATATACAAAATACAACAACATGTCATTATTGTACAACACTTTGTTAAAATACTGCTTACCTTGTAGACTTCTTTGCACTTTTTAGCCCTAATAAAATACACACAAAAATTTTTATACGTCATATATTTAGAGATTCTACTGGCATACTGTACTTGTACATTGACTGAACATGCATATACTAAAACTTACAATAATTAGTTTTTTTAAATGGGCCAATAGTGTTGTTCTTGCAATCTATCATAACAGATTTACTTTTAAACTGTATCATGATGGAACATTGGAATTTAATTCAATTTGCAATGATTTACTAAATCATCTAGTTTTCTAAATGACTTAATCAGAGGACCTGCCACAAATTAAGTGTGAATTGCATGCATTTATTGTAATATACATCACCTTAAAGAAAAAGTTGAAAAGTAATAATGACTGTTATTTGCATTTTAACAAATTAACAATTTCTGTATGAAGCAACACATACCCATATGCACAAGTATTATGTTTCCTGACCACAGAACACCGGATCTCGAATACCTTTGGCACCAATCACCTCGCCGAAAATGGGAAACGCACATACCAACTGCACCAAATCCCCATTCATAAAAAACAATGGTTCAATGGCGCCTGGTATGTGCACCAAATCCCCATTCATAAAAAACAATGGTTCAATGGCGCCTGGTATATGTAAATGCCATAATTGACACAGCCCAGTTCAACATACACGGAGCTCCAGTCAGATGCACCAATTGCAAGCAATTTCATGCAAGACAAAAATTTTAATGTACCAAATATCCAACAGGGGGCAGTAGGGGTATCTATCTGCTCCAATTTCCAGCAATTTTGCTCCAGGTTCATTTGACTTTCAAAGCATTTTCCGCAACAATGCTTGTTACTGAACATACCCAGCAAATTCCAGCTCCACAGTGACTAGGTTATCATTGGCAAAAATTCTTGGTGGGTTGGGTTTCTTTGGTGGCCTCCTGGCTTTGACAAATTCTGGAGTTCTGTCTTCTGAATAGTGCAAAACAGAGAGGAAACTGATCAAAATGAATATCACCAAATGAAAACTCAAGTAGCTTATGGCACACCAAGTGCAAAATCCTTATGGCCTGTTTGAAACAGTTATGGATGTTTTTCTTTCGGGGGTGGATATATTTACCCTCAATTTGACACACTAAGTGTACATGATCATAGTTATTGTTTACCCCCTTTCTTTTCTTGTAAAGACACTGTGAATTACAGGAGGATTTTATTTTCAAATGTATATATCCAACATGTGTTACAGTGCTCATTTTTTATCATGGAGGAAAGAAAAACTTTCTTTACTAAATCAGCTCAAATGACATTTTGACAATACAAGCTTTAGCTCAATGACCTTAGACCTATAGCCATCCATGTTTTTCTTTTTTTTTTTTTTTTTTTTTAATTGCTGGACACAGTTATTAAAGACAGCTAATTTGCCACATACATAAATTCCAATAGAATGAATGCATGCCTATGAAGTAATCTATCTTGAGATTAATCAATACTTACCTTTGAATGGACATGGAAGATTGCGACTTTTGTAAAATTCTCTTTCTCTTTTTCTTTCATCTAAAAGTATGGAAAAAATGTCAATATTTCCACCATTATTACATACAACTGCCATAATATTGGTTGAAGAAGGGTCATGATTAGCATACGCTCAAAAATTTACATCACTGACAGTCATTCCCATAAAGATCCATATCTCACTGTATATTGCACAGCATCCCTTAATCCCGGTTCAATCAAGTCATCATGTGCTTCCCTCCTTTATGTTTCACTGTTTAAATGAAAAGAAGAAACAGAACTTGATAATAACACCATAATTACCATACATACGGGTTGCAGCCAATCAGGGTAAATAATGGTAAGGTAATTTTCTGACCTTTATTTACTGCCTTTGTTTAATCACGTGACAATAATCTATCTTACAGCAGTCACTAACCAATCATAATTTTGACGCTAGCTATGTGAAATTCCTGGCAAATTGTTCACATCTTTCTTTAGTTTTAAAAATGTTCTGTCATAAAGTGAAACCAGGCAAGTGTCTGGGGTGGCAAGGGAGCTGTAAAACTTTTCTGATAAAAAGTACATTGAGAAGAGAGTCTGACACATTTCACCTGGAAGCAGGTTCTGGTAATGTTCTGTTACATCTGGTGTGTAACGTAATGTTTGTTCACGTTAATCACAACCAATGGTCAACAAGGCTGATCAGTGTCTTCATTCTGGTTGTGTGTGAACAGAACGTCTGGGTTCAGTGTGAGGATGAAAAAGTGTTAGAGAGGAAGCGAATTTTTTCACTGGAGAACACGCCGGGAGTAAGCTATCTGTGCAGAGAGATGGTACACCCATATAAAATAGATGGATGAAAAAGGGAATTTTCACAGACAAGGTTGTGTGTAGAAGAGAATTTATGAAATTGTCAAGAAGATATACCTTCATTTCAATAATCTATCTTTGTTTACTCATGACAATAATCTATCTAACAGCAGTAAACACTGGTAAATAACCAATCAAAATTTTGATGCTAGCTATGAGATATTCCTGGCAAATTGCTCACATTTTTTCTTTATTTAAATGTTATGTCAGTGTGCCATCTAGTGTTAACATGGGGTGCAAAATACAGAAAACAATGTTTAATGTCATAGCTAAACCAAAGTCCTGCTTTAGAGTATCAAAACACACAAATGTTGGTAGTACCGTTCTTTATGAGCCAGAATTTGGTAACAAGAGGCCCATGGGCCTAATGCTGTGCTGACAATCATCACCAAAAATATGATAATAATGATGATAATAATTTCCAGAAATGCATTCCCTCTATGTGCTGCAGGCAATTAGTCAAGGTCAATCCATATTATGTATCATCAAACATCCACATGGTACATATTTGTGGTACATCTGGTATCATTTGCCTTATTCTTTAACAATACATTGCATTTAGTGTCCTTTCTTTAGTGCTTAAAGACTTTGAAAAATAGCACAACGTATGAAAAAAAAATTGAACATTGGTCTAATGCATATTTGGTGTAAATTTGGCAGTTCCATCTCAATTTGTTAATACAATAACGAGTGATCACATAAGGTCTGCCACCTATGGTCAGCAGAGCTGAAAAAGGACTGAAGAAAAAAAATGTAAACCTGTATTAACTGCAAAGATGGCCTGAAGGGATCATAAGCATCCTGTCCATAAATGCCTATTTATCATGGCAATTGAAAACTGAACAATCGAACAAAAACTTATTTGGTCACAATTTAAGACAGAAATTGCATACAAAAAGCAAGTTGTTTCAATCAGCATAATTCTAATATTCTCTCAAAAACAATGCACTGTTGGGTGGGTAGGTGGTGTGGGGGGTGGGGGCAGTAATTATAATCATTTGTATATGATGAATCTCCACACAAATTCCCTACTTACTACACATGGGCCTAATGCTCTGCTGACAATCATCACCAAAAAGATTAATAATGATAATAATTTCCAGAAATGCATTCCCTCTATGTTCTGCAGGCAATTAGTCAAGATCATCCATATTATGCAACATCAAACATCCACATGGTACACATTTGTGGTACATTTGGTATCATTTGCCTTATTCCTTATCAATACATTGCACTTAGTGTCCTTTCTTTAGTGCTTAAAGACTTAAAAAAATAGGACAAGGTCACATAGCATATGAAAAGAAAAATGACCATTGGCCTTATGCATATTTGGTGTAAATTTGGCAGTTCCATCTCAATCTATTAGCACAATAACGAGTGATCATACCTGTGGTCAGAGCTTAAAAAAGGACTGAAGAAAAACATGTAAACCTTTATTAACCGCAAAGAAATGGTGTGTAGGGATCATAAGCATCCTGTCCATAAATGCCTTTTTATCATGGCAATTGAAAACTGAACAATTGAACAAAAACTTATTTGGTCACAATTTAAGACAGAAATTGCATACAAAAAGCAAGTTGTTTTAATCAGCATAATTTTAATACTCTCTCAAAAACAATGCATTGTTGGGTGGGTAGGTGGTGGTGGGGGGGAGGGCAGTAATTATAATCATTTGTATATGATAAATCTCAACACAAATTCCCTACTTACTACACATTTCTACATTACGCATTTCTAATGTATCTTCAGTCTGGAAATGTCTGTATGAAATGCTTACATTTAATAATAAACTATCAGGTCTACCACACTTGACAATGCACAGCTTACATTCCCCCCCCCCCCCCCCCCCCCCCCGGACTGATATTATCTATAGTAGTCACAAAAAGTCACATACATTTGGTCACACCACAGTAAATTGCTTTTATTTCACTCTAATCTTTTTTTTTTCTTTTTTTTTTTTTTTTTTTTTGCTTATTTCGCTGATGGCACAAAACATAGAAAATAAAAACACAGTGAAGTAGTATTTTAACATTGAATGGGAATAATGTCCAAAACAGCGAAATTAAAAACTACAGTCAAATGTCAAAAAAATAAAAGCCGTGAAAATTCAAACATGTTAAAATAAACCAATTTACAGTACCCAAAGAGAATTAAAGTCGTATCTCTTACATTTGGGCTGATATTTGCCAAAAGTTTAAAGGTCATTTTCCAAAAGATGTCAGCACACATCTTACCTGCTTCTATTTGAGGTAGTAGTTTTGAAATAACATCTTGCATAATTCTGTCAGGTCTGTAAATTAAAAATTATGCATGTGTTACTCTTGTGCAATCTGGATAAATTTGCAGATGCCATCTCAAGTTAATACATGCAATCAGAGATTGCTAGATCTTGCCCCCCCCCCCCAACTCTGTGACCTTGGATTGGGAATCGGGTCAAGGTCACCCATCTTCAAACTTGCCTTGGGAACTGGGTCAAGGTCACCCATCTTCAAACTTGCCTTGGGAACTGGGTCAAGGTCACCCATCTTCGAATTCCTCTGAGACCTTAAGCAGGACTATAAGCATGCGCACTATGAAACCCCTATGGACAAAACTTTTCAAGTTGTAGTGCGAAAACCAAATTCACCAAATGGCTCTTGGACGTTGGGAATTTGGTCAAGGTCACCCCATCTTTGAACTTTTCCCGAGACCTTAAGCTGGACTATAAGCATGTGGAATAAGATAGCCATATGCAAAAAACATTTGAAGTTATTGTGTGAAAACCAAATTCACTAAAATGGCTGTGACCTTGGGAATTGGGTCAAGGTCACCCCCTTCGAACTTGTCCCAGGCCTTATGTAGGACTGTAACACCTGCACTTTGACAGGCCTATGTCAAAAACTTTTCAAGTTATCCCTTAAAATCTTTATTCACTAAAATGGCTGTGACCTTGGGAATTGGGTCAAGGTCACCCATCTTCGAATGGGTTTGAGACCTTATTCAGGACTATAAGCATGTTCAATATGAAAGCCCTAACCAAAAGACTTTACGAGTTATCATGTGAAAATTAAATTTCTTAAATGGGTCTGTGACCTTGGGAATTGGGTCCAGGTCACCCACTTCAGAACTCCAGCATAAGCTAATAGGCCACTATACTCAAGCACAATATGAAAGCCCTATGTCAAAAACTTTAAGAGTTACCGCATGAAAGCCACATTCACTAAAATGGGTCTGTGACCATGGGAATTGAGTCAAGGTCACCCATCTTTGAACTCACTTTAGACCTTATGCAGGACTATTATAATCAAGTGCAATATGAAAGCCTTACATCAAAAACTTTTTGAGTTATTACATGAAAACAACACTCACAAAAATGGCTCTGTGACCTTGGGAATTGGGTCAAGGTCACCGATGTTCAAACTTGTTCAAGAGCTGGTGCTGGACAATATGCATGCACAATATGAAAGCCCTATGTCAAAAAGTTTGTGAGTTATCGCATGAACACTGTCTGGACAGACGCACACATGCACCGACGGATGGGCAAAGTATTTGCTATATGCCCCCTCCTCCTTCAGAGGGGGGAGGGCATAAATTTTACCAGTGATAAGCATTGCTACTGGAAAGAATGTTATTACATGCACAAAGTATACACTAAAAGCCCACCAGCACAGGAAAAGTGCTGTGACTGTATACATTGTAGAAGTACAATTGTTTCTGATCATAACTTCATAAAATTCATTGAAAGTATACCTTTTACAGATTTTGTTTTCCTAGATCAAAAATAAGGTTGGGCCCAAGAAATATATGCCACTGCCACAATCACACAATTTTTACACTTACACATAGACCTGTCTTGACTTGATTAAAAACTTAACATTTTACTAGTTTTCCTAATTCACGCACACACACACAAACACACAATGACAGACATACACGCACATGAGAATGGAGTCAAAGCTCACTATGGGTAAGCTGCGTCTTGCTACTGTATATTTCAGCTTCAATAATAAATGACTTCTTTAATCATTTTTACATAATATAATGAAGATCTGACAAATCCAAATCCATGAACCAATCATGCATATACTGTATATTAACTGTCCTCAGAGAGAGATCCCGATCATGAGAGATATCGCTCTCTTGATCAGTGATGATTATGATCTTTATTTCAACTCTATAGCCTTTATAGGTTGACAGCTTTCTGAGGACTCAATTACTATTTTTCAAATTTTAACACTTACACTGACACTGAGTACTGAAAGCTGTGGCTGACCCAGACCATTAGTTCCTGGCACTTTTACGCAAGCTGATAGTTGAATGAAGTCTCTTTATGAAAATTTTCCTCTTGAATTGATAGTAATTCAGATGAGCGCAATTTTTGTGGTCATTCGCAGGCAAAAAATTAATTAACTGTCACATGTGCACAACCACCAGTCTTGGAGATCACTTTTCTTGTGGCGCAAAAAAAAAAAAAGTGGTGTTTCAAGACAAGAAATATTCAGATCCCGCTTACTTGATGACAACTTATTGACCACTTTTCTTTGGACAAAAGAAGAGGCCCTTTCAAGACCAGAGCTACTGTGACACAACTTACTTGATGTTTATAAATGGGTTGGACGGATGGATGACGACCTGGCACTCTGGACACTGCACGCTGAATTCCAGGTGCTTCACCAGACAACTCCTGCAAACTGAAACATGACGATTGCATACATTTACAACATGTACAGCATTGCTACTTGGCATGTTTAAAAAGCACCAGTTGAAACAGTTTTCTGATAAAATTTACAGATAAAATAATCAACATTTGGCACCACTTTTCTCAAAATTACATCCCCTTTTCTTCTTTGCTGCCTCCGCTCATCCCAGCCGGTTACATGTCCCTCTGGTTGATTACAGTGATGTTGAAGACTGATGATACATTTGTTCCCATCCTGAACATTCTAATGTCACATTAAAGTCAAGCTTTACCACCCCTCTAAGAAATTCAACTGTTTGTTTTTCCCTGCTTTCAACCCCGTCTTTTCCCCCTGTCACCCACAGTTATGCTTCAGCATAATAACAGGACTGTGTGCATGCAGTCACAAAAACTCGTGTCAGATCTTTCCAGTAACTTACAGGTGTGGACACATTCTGTGATAGTGGTGGCATCCACCAGGTAGCCCCCACAAACTCTGCATGTAAATATTGGGTTGAGTTCCTTGATGGGCAGCTGTATGTCAGGTGGTCCAGGTGCCAGGCCTGACGGGGGCAGGATTTTTGCCACCTGTAACCATAGCAACGTGAAATAAGCAATTAATGTTTCTAACGGGGAATGACAACATTCATGACCTATTCTTGCATGTACAGTCACACGTTCTGAAAACTGGTAAAATTACAACACAAAGATTGTCAATAACCTTGAGGCACTTCAATGCAATGCTTTGACTGATCAGGTCCATGTCTGCACATACATGAATATGGGTCCGGCGATCTTGACTATCAGGTCAAGGTCATCAAAATATAATCACACCAAGAAATGATTTCCAGGTACAAATGCAGGTAAATTTGAGTTTCAGGTGATCAGCAATTATGAGATACTAAGTATCATGTTCACCGCAAAGGGTGGAATGACAGAAACACAGACACACAGGCAACCTGAGAGCATTATGGGAAGCAAGAATAAAATTTTTTTAAATTTCTACGATCTGAAATACGTGGCTTCTTATATTTTCCCTTTCTTTTTTTCACAAATTAATCAAATTGCCAGCCAGAAAATTTAATCAGCAGTTTTCCTTGCTAACTTTCGATCAAGCAGCAACTGCATTTTTCAGCAAATGCTGTTAAACTCGAGCTTCTATGCAGCAGAAATGTGCTAAACTTTATTGTTTGCAACCCTTCTGAAACTGTATTCATGTATATAAAAGACCCAGCCAGAGGGAGTGTTTATTTTAAAACATGAAATCTGTTCTCATTTATTGAAGTCCTCTCTAACCGTGCAATTACCAAAGCTATACAGTAACATGCTTTTGAGCCCATCACCTTAAACCGGCCAAAACCGGCTGGTGGTCAAATGTCGTCTGCTTCAGTGTTTTCAACTAATTTAAACAGTAATGAAAAACAATTTGACTGAGAGTTGTAGATGAGCCCTATCAAGATCACATACCCTAGGTCAACAACTTTCCTGGGCATGTGTTGGGTGCTAAGTGCCCAACTCATGCCAAGGAAAGTTGTTGACTCGAGTGTCACTTCAAGGGGAAAAGGGTTAATGATCTGTCAAGCTTGATCCCTGTTTACCATGTTGCTTCTGTATTTCTCATGCGCGAGATGCTTGGCCATTGGCTCGATCTTCCCTTGCATCTTTTTTTACCCTCTCTGTCTCATGGGACTCTTGCCCAGGACCCTCAAGACTCAAGTTAAGGGGTCCCGGCCGGGACTCACCTTGATACATGTATCTTGTAATTTGTGCTGCCATGATAATACAATTAGCAAGTGTCAAGGTTATCAAATGTGTCCTCAATAAGAGACTAAGCTAGATAAAGTGCACACTACTCTTACATAAATGAAACCGATATTTATAATGACCCCAAAGCCTTGATAATTAGGTCAAGGTGATCTACACCTAGATTTGGCCTAAATACATAATCCTACGAAGTTTCATCACCTTTTGCCAAGTTCTTCACAATTTATCACATGGAAAAACAATGTCAAAAAAGTGACCTATGACCTCGAGAATTCGTCAAAGTAAGCCAAATAAGATCCTACCAGTGGTCTTAACTTTAAGTACATAATCCTACCAAGTTTCATCACCAAGTCCAAGTTTTGTTAAGCCCTCTTCAGGTTTTATTGCATGGAAACAAAATTCAAGTAAGTGGCCCTACTACCTGAAGAGTCATGTCAATATGCCCTCAACCCAGGTCTCATCAATGTACCTAACCCTACTATGTCTCATAACATCTTAAGTCTTGACCAGGAGTTATCACATGGAGACAAAATTATTCATGTGACCCCCCCCATGACCTTGAGATCAGGTTGACATATATCAAATACTACCACACTTAAAATTCACCTGTGACCCCCATGACCTTAAGATCAAGTTGACGTAAATACTACCAATATCAGATTTCCCCTGGATACATAATCCCACTAAGTTTTATCAACATTTTAACCCTTTTTGCCTTAAACCGGTCAAAACCAGCTAGTGGTCAAATGTCATCTGCTTCAGTGTTTTCAACTAATTTAAACAGTAATGAAAAACAATTCTGACTGAGAATTGTAGATGAGCCGTATCAAGATCACATTCCCCAGGTCAACAACTTTCCTTGGCATGAGTTGGGCACTAAGTGCCCAACTCATGCCAAGGAAAGTTGTTGACTCAAGTGTCAATTCAAGGGGAAAGGGTTAAAGTTCTTCCGGTTTCATCACACAAAAAATGAAATTCACATTTTAATATAAGTGACCCTGTTATCTTGAGAATTACGTATTAGTGAGCCCAATGGGCCTACAATCCCAACCTGGATTTCACCTACAGACATAATCCTGCCAAGTTTTATATATACTTCCACAGAGTACTGCAGCAGTTATCTCACAGAAACCAAAAGTGTTGAAGAAAGGCAAAAAGCAGAAGAAGAAGCAATGGGCCCTAAAACAGTGCGCCTCATGGTTCCACATGGAGACATAATGTCTACAAAATAGGGGTACGTCATGAATAAATGACCCAAGCCACAGCCTTTAAATTTGTGCTAATTTGGGAAAATAAAATGCATGCAGTGTTTCCGTTAACCACCAAATGGGGGTATATTACCCTTTCAAAACCTCAAATACTCTCTGAGAATATTCTAAAGGGTCACAGGTCTTGAACATTTATTTACATGTAAAATTGGTAAAAATCTAGTCTTCTCCCCTGAATTTCCCTTCTTGTGACCCACTGAAAAGATTCCTAACCAAAACACTGATATATATTTATATACATGTATATATGAATGTCTTGATTTAAGTATCACAGATAGAATGCAACTAAATTTCTATCTGCAGGTTTGTGATATAGGCACACCCAATGACGAATATGTATAACCCAAGCCACGTTGTCTTTAAAGAAATACTGATTAAGGGCAATTACAATTTGAACTAGAAAAGAAGATTTGCTTCACAGCAAAACTGTCTGGAAACCTTCAAAATGAGAACAGTTTGAAATGCTACACTTTACCATTGTTCAACATCATCTAAATTTTCTGTATTAGCCTAATTTGCGTAACTTAAAATGGTACAACTCTTGTTCCTGGCTTAATGGATGTGGCAGTGTCACAAACTTTTAAATCAAAGTTGAATGACACCACTATCTATAACAGTTTTGAAGATATTAAACATTTTAATTTTATGAATTTGCCTAATTTGAGTAATTACAATTGTACAAGTTTGGCTCATGGCTCATTAGATATGGATATGTCACATACCTATAAACTGGAATTGAAATGGCAACTGCATGTATAATAGTTTTGAAGCTATTCGCGATTTAAATCCTGCAAAATCGCATACTTTACATAAATTAAAATCCTAAAACTTTTGTTTTGGTTTATTGGATGAGGCTTTGCCACAAACCAATAAATTAAGTTGGAATGGCACCTATATCTATAATAGTTTTGGAGATATTCAACTTTTAAATTTTTCAATGCCCCTAATTAGCATAATTTGAAATTCTACAACTTTGATATACTGTCCATTATATTGGCAGGTGTCACAAACCTGTGCATGCACAATGAAATTTTGTGTCTGTCTGCAATAGTTTGGAAGATATGGAGCTTTTAAAATTTTAATTGCCCCTAATTTACGTAATTTTAAGCATCATGACTTTTCCAAATGAGATGCACAATTTCACTTGTTAGGTCAATCACCACATGTGGCAAGTTTGGTGGTTTTCAGAATAATAGTGTCTGAGAAAAACTGCACGCCAACTTGGCCGTACAAAAGAAAAAAGAAAGAAAGAATGAAATTTCAGGGTTGGCACCCAGATATAGTTTCTCAGACACACAATACCAGTGTTTACTTATACAGTGAAACCTCTCTACACTTGGGCACCTTTAGGACCAGAGAAAAGTGCCCACTTTCGAGAGGATCAGCCCTTCTGGGCAGTATGGATGAGCATATGTGCATGTACATGTACATCATACATGCACATAAACATGTACAGCGTACACATAATCAAGGGGATGTGTATACATGCAATATACAGAACTGTCTTAACATTTCCTTTATTACATTTAAACAAATTTTAACAGACACCCCTTACAGGAAACTACATAAATGTATGTGCTTGTGAACTTAGACAAGCACTATACTGTCTCAGTATTCCTTGTCTTGGCTATGAAGAACAGGCTTCACTGGTAATAAGAAAATAAAGACATGGAAGTGTCCACTGAGATGACACAAAGCAACACTGTGTCAAAATTCACAAAGTTGTGAAAACAATCATTGAGGACTGGACGACCATACTTTGATGGATCTGGCCAAGCAGACTATTTTTAACAGAGGGTGTGCTCAGGTTTATTCTGTCTAGAAGTCCAGCAGCCTGTGCCCCTTGGGACTGATGAGCCCAGCAGACTTGTAGCCTCTGGCAAAAACAGACCAGCTGGGACACCTGTGTCAGTCATGGTGCACTGATTGCTCTGTCCAGCACTAGTAGGAACTATAGCCTGCCTGGTACACATGGCAGCATGGGACAGATCTGCTCCTGCATGAACGGAAAAAGTTTCTGTATTTTATTGAGAACCTCATTACATCAGTTGTTGGGAGTGCCATGAAACCCGAGGAAAAACATTATGTCTGGGTTGGCATCCGGACATAATTGAATACAGCTGTACCTGACAAATGTGACCACCCCTTCTGTCAAGAAAAAGTGTTGACATACAACAGGTGGACTTTCACCACAAGTAAATTTACAAAGCAATAGACTCAAAGATTGTGGCCCCAGAAATATGACCACAAACAGCAGGTGATCTTTCATGCCAGTGGACACATACACCAGGTATCACAATACATGCAAAACTACTGTACACAGATATCTTTCCAACTTCCACCCATAGGGTTGTGATACAGATGAATGTAATTACGAGCTTAATAGTTGTGACCAAAGTCACAGTCCTTAAGCTTCTGCTAATCAGGCGCAATTAAATATTTAAATATTCACGATCTTCAAACAGTTCTAGATACATGTATAGATTATTCACCATCCCAACTTCCACCTGGAAGTTTATGATACAAAACACACCAAATGAATAATACATTAAAGTTGAAAGAACTAATAGCATGCTAATGTGAATTTCAAAATTTTAATCTTCAGTATCTTCAAAACTCTGACCCATGTTTCTCATTGTAACTTCTTCACATATATGCTATTGATAAAGGCACACCCAAAGAATAACTTGAAGCTGGTCAGTGACCGTTAAACCTCTCGGCCAGGACGGAGGGACAGACAGATAGACAGACATATAGGTGACGACAATACCCTTCCAGTAGGTCAGGTTACTTCTGTATGACCTAATGACAAAGCTTTGGTGCAAATGCAATGAGCAAAGATATCATGGCAAGGCCACTTTTCTTCAATGCAGCACTGTGACCTTAATATGTGACCCAGTGACCAAGTTTTCGATAGGCACCTGAGGCCTCCTTAGGACCAACTGTCATAAATAATTATTGATGAAGCTACATTCAATATTTTTTAGATATTGTGTTAACAGCATTTTTTTCTTCAATGTAGTACTGTGGCCTAAATATGTGACCTAGTGACCTACTTTTCGATAAGCACCTGAAGCACCTCAATGGCCTTCTGTGATAAAAATTTGGTCTCTGTAAAGTGAGTATTTCTGGACATATGGCGTGGCAAGGCCATTTTTCTTCAGTGCAGATCTTTGACCTAAGTGTCTGAGGCATACTTAGGACCGTCAAAAATAATTGGTCCAGCTACAATGAGTAATTTAACATTTGAAGATATAGTATGGCCATTTTTCTTCAATACAGGACTGTGACCTAAATATGTGACCCAGTGACACAGTTTTCAATATAGGCATCTAGGGCGTCCTTAGGTCCAACTGTCTTGAATTAATAAATAAACTTCATTGTCATTGTTTTCATGAGCGTGTGAGGAAAACTTTATGGCTGGTATTTTGGATGAAGCGCGATAGCGCTTCATCCCAAAAATACCAGCCATTAAGTTTTCCTCACACGTTCATGAAAACAATGACAATGAAGTTTATTTATTACATTTACATTCTTTCCTATTTTTTCGATTTTTGATAATAATTACAAGTGATGCACGATCGCCAAAGAACGTTTTTTCCACATAAATTGCCTTGGTTTAAGGGGGGTGTAATCAATAGAAAGATAAGCACTAACCACGCCCCCGTTACCTGGCAACCAGTCTATCCCAAAAGCAACAAACAGGAAAGAAAAATAGTTCCTTTGTAAATGTTCATTTATTTGAACAGATAGCTTTACAAAATACAAGATTCGTTCACATTAGGGAACAAGTATACAAGTAAGTTATTTTGGGGGATAAAATACCCAGAATAACACAATGAATACAAGATTAACACCATTGCACTTGCACCTCGCACCGCGGATGCATCTGAGACTGATGCGAGCAGTGAACAGGATTTAACGGTTTTACGAGGCGCGATCATGTCGAAGGTACAATTTTGAAAGGTGGAGTTGGAAATCATTCCTGCGTTAAAATTCTGGTTGGTTTGCTGGCTTTGTGATATTTCAATCGAAGAAGAGGATGCGGTGGATGTGCAGGTAGGCCTACATGGGACAACGGTTGATTCTTGGTCACAGGGATTGAGAATTGTAAATTACCGCGTGTGCGATGTTTTGAACTGTAGAAACCTTGTATTCGTAACTTTGTGTGTATCCGCGAGAGGGCGCACAGGATTTATGAATGAAAAGAAAAGTAGTGCCCAATGTACTGGCGTATAAAATTGTGAAGGGGCTGCATAGCTGGCGCGTGCAGACTCGCGTGTAGACGATGTCTTCATGAGATGGTGAGGACAACAACAGTTCCTATTCTTTCAATGTTAAACAATAAAGCGAATGTAAATATTAATTGATGAAGCTACAGTCAATATTTTTTTAGATATTGTGTTAATGTTGTTTTTCTTTCTTTTTTTTTTTTTGCAATGTAGTACTGTGACCTAAAAAAGAGACCTAGTGACCTATTTTTCAATAGGCACCTGAAGCACCTCAATAACCCCCTGTGATAAAAATTTGGTTTCTGTAAAGTGAGTATTTTTGGAGATATGGTGTTAACAAGGCATGGACGGATGTCTCCAGTATGATACACTTACGTAGAAAAACATGACCCATATTCATAAATATCAAAGCCAACAATGACTGCAAAGAGATTCCAGAGTTACCAAAGCATCAGTATTCACCTTCCAGTACCAATGTGAAGAAACAAATTTCACTCCTGACTTGAGACAGGCAGTCACCCACAAAAGGCAACTGGTCGGACGAAAATACCCCTCTGGCCTTATGGGCCGAGGGGTAATAAACAGCAGAACAGTGTTTCCTGTAATGGTATATAGGGATGTACATGTATTCATAAACAAAAGTTAAGGTGTAATGACCATCACGAAAAAAAAAAAAAAAAAAAAAAACACCAGCACCCCCCAAAAAACCCGACATTTTATTAAAAGCATCCCCTCTGTGATGTTGAGAAAGTAGGTCAAGCTTATCCATATTATGCAGCATCAAACTTCCAAATATGATAAACATTTGCAATTTAGTTAGAATTGCAAGCCTTATTCTTTCTCAACATGTTGAATTTCCATGTAGTATCCTTTGCTAAAGTGTGCAATGACCTTGAAACATCGGTCAAGGTCACTCATCATTTTACAAAATGCAACCATTGACCTACTGTATGATCGCTGTAAATTTTGAAGTATACCATCTCAATTTACTATCACAAACATGAATTTAATGTGTTTTTGATATCTGCGATTGTAGTTCCAACTTATTGATTCCTCCAGTGGTGCCACCATGGCTATGCACAACCTAAAATTCTTGCCTGTATAATGCTGCTGTAATGGTACATACATATATGTCTGCCAGTTCAGATGTAATAAACATCACAAAAAATTCTTGTTCACTGAAATCCATTTCCCTGGTGATGCTGAGAAAGTAGGTCAAGGTCACCCATATTATTCAATATACAACTTCCACATGTGATACACATTTGTGGTACATTTGGTATCTTTAGCTTTACCAATTTTCAAAGCACTGAATTATTGCTAGTCTATTACTAAGTGCTTAATGACCTTGGAAAATGGGCCACGGACACCAAAAATTTCACATAAATTGGTCATTGGTGTAACACATAACTGTTGTAACTTTTAAAGTTCTATCTCATTTTATTATTGCTTTACTGAATTGAATGTGTTTCTGACATGTAGGACGCTACCTCCAATCAGCTGATCTGGGAACGGATACTCTTTGATGACACTGGTTGAAGCATGATACAGCGATGGCCAAGCAAGGTAGGCCTACTGTCAGAACAGTGCAGTGAACAGTAGCACAGAAGCTTTGGCAATATGCAACCAAGTAACAAATTCAAGTTGTCCAAGAGGCCCATAATAAGAAGCTTGTCCATTGGCATTGGAACTGGAATAGCTTCTGCTAAGTAGATCATAGAAAATGCAAGTAACCTTTATGTGTTTGAGTATATTGACAATAAATGTGAAAGGACATAATTATCTATCTTATACTACTGTATTCTACATGCAGCGTGATTGAATGGATCTATTATGTAGTCCAGGAGGGTAAGCATGCAAATTCACTGTTGTTGCTAACATTTGGCTGAATGATGCAACATGAATTTCAACTTTTTCCCTCTGTTGGATGTCCCCAGACTTCTGTACCACAGCTGCCAGTGCAGATCATGGTCTTCTGCCACTGTTGCACGGCCGTAGACATGTATTATCAAAGTTTACCTGCATGTTACGGGTGGCTCTTGCCTGGCCAGTGTGTTATTTGAATGGCACCACAGCGCTGCTAAATGGATAGGACCGGAACCCTACGAAAGTTAAAAGACCCTTTCTTCACTCCTCTCCAGGACCACTTCGCAGCCTGGCTTGCAGCTCGACACTGTGACCACCCCCTCATTTATTTCTATAGTATTCATTAGCTACATGTATTTTGTTTTATAACAAATTAACTAAGCAAGGGTCTTGAGAAAGACTAGTATTCCAACAGTGACCTTGAGAAAGTAGGTCAAGGTCACCCATATTATATGATATTCAGCTTCCATGTACCATACACATTTGTTCTAGAAGTTGGCAAAACCAGCCTTCTAGTTTCTCAAGATCATGAATTTCACCAAATAACTCATGTTTGTCATTCTCCAATAGGTGACATCAATACTATTATGCAGATTTTACATAACAGCTTCCAGAATCTTTCCACAAAATTTCATGAGGATCCATTGAAAATCACACACAGCACAGCATTTTCAATTTTGTTTCACTATTTGACCTCTACATTTTGTAATCTACTAGGTGGATCCACCAATAGCAAAAGGAACCTCGATGTTTTGAACCCTTTGCAAGTCCTAAAAGTCATATATGTGGTAACCTCATATACTGTGAACTGTGCCACAATCCCACGCAAGTTTTTGGATGGATGGAAGGATGGAACACAGATATAGGCATGAGTGATGCTGGAAGTTCTGTGACTTGGTTCGCAGAGCTATTTACACTGAAATCTCTAATACACAGTAGGTTCAGAAGTTGAACTGACAAAGAAACTCTTTGTATACATGTGGGACTTTTAACTCATGAACATTATTAGCACATGTACCATTTGAAAACAGTTCTTCCTTTTCACCACAAACAGATGGCAAATCTTTTCCAGCTTTCTTATTTCCTGTTCCATACTAACAAATGCTTTAAGCTTTTTAGTCACCATAAGCTTTAAACAAGAAAACTGTATTAGATCTATGCATTTAACTTGCTTCCAAAATCTACCTTTATCATGTACCACTGCTGTTTACTACAGGTGTGGGGGAAAATTTGGCATTGCTTTCTCCCCAACCATGGCAGCATCTTCTTACTGGATATGTGGAATTATCAATATGACTGTACAACAAACCCAACAGATTATGTCATGAATGTTTACAGTGCATGGAAAATTAAAATCTTCAATCAGGATCACAAATTTATATATTTTACCTTTTCAATTAAGCCTACAATAGCCACAAGTACCAGTAACATTGTACAGCAGGGGTCCCAGCTGCTATTGTTGGAATTTGTTCTTGGGGAGAAAGGGAGGGGGGAGGGGGGGAATGGAGGAGCACGCACCTACATATGGCTATAAGCCACTAAATGAGCCCCAAGCTTTTCATGGTTAAGGATAGTGGATATTCTATCACAGGCATCACAGACTTTTTATGAAAATGTGAACTCCATTGAATGTCAAAGCTATATTAAAATTTGATTCACGTGCACATATAAGTTGCTAAGCTGTCTGTAAACAGTTAAAATTTATGTGAAAAGCAACAGCTAAGTTAAACATAGTCAAGCGAATGCATCTAGGATGTACAAATGAAGCCTTTGGCTTTCAAATTTGCACCTGGCACCTGGCAAATGCTTGCAAAATTTTAAAATAAAATAACTCTACAAGTCATTTTAATATTTATGTATACATCCATAGTTTTGCTGGGGCACCTGGATATGAACACTGGAAGCCCTGTGATGCTTTCCATCATGGTCAATATTGCACTTTTATGCCTTGTATTCGCATTTAAATGAAGATAATATCATGTTCAAATATCTATAGGGCAAACAAAATCATGTGTCACTGTCTTCGAACAATGCCAGGACTTTGGAGAATATCATCAGAGAGTGGCTTGGAATTCACAGATCTGTACATGCAGGAATGACTGCTGGTGTACATTTCAAACGCTGATTCTTAGAGGGCCCGACACTACTTTTTTCTTGGTAAATATGGATCTAATTCTATGCTCAGCCCTAAATTCAGCCTTAGCCTAATGTACATGACAATGCCAAAAAAGGTGACTGGTCAAATGAGAAAAATAAATTGGTGACCAGCTGGTCAAATAAGAAAAACAAATTGGTAACTTTTACATAACTTTATTTGCAGGTAACAAAGACCCAGCTAACATTGGCCAACATGTTTAAATATTTATATTTTGACTCATAATGTGTGTGTGTATGCTATTTTTTTTTTTTATTATTATTATTTTTTTGGATTTTTTTGGGTACAAAATGAACAATGTCATGCAGAGAATAAGCCTATCACATTTTGGAATTAGGCCTAGTATATTACTCTTCCATTGACTCTCAATATGGGTGCATCATAAAGGCTATGTGGCAAGGTCTAATTAACCTTTCCAATTTTTTCCTTTCTTTCTGCTTCAGAGCTACTGACAGGCTTTACTTACAAAAATGATAGCCCAGTGTACATAATAGTCAAAAATCAATATAATTGAAATTGTCCTTAGTAAAGTATTTAAAAACAATATTACATATGTTCATATCAGCTGTGGGCTGGACTCGACCATAACATTGCTTTAAAACTCTTTCAGTCCCACATTTTGAACTGAGCCAACAACTTTCTTCAGCATCCTTTGAGCAACATGCACCCAAAGCATGCTCAGGAAAGCTGTTGACCTGGTTCATTATATACTATGTAACTACAGGCATGCTGGGACTTCAAAGAAAGGTCTTTTTTTTCAAGGAACATGAATCTAGCAACCTTTTTTCAGAGCAGTTGTTTCCCGTAGTTTGACTTTAGTTGCTGCTCACACTGACGCAAGTAACGAGGAAGTACCCCTACGTGCGGGCAAATAGTTGTACCAGACAAATCAAAACATGTTTTATCTCCATAGTCCTAATGAACCAAAAAAAAAAAAAAAAAAAAAATTGTTATCTCCTCCCCCCACCCCCTCCTCCAAGAAATGTGATAGCCATACTCTGCTAATACCCATTCAGCTTTATGGATATATGATACGTCATGAACAAGGTTCATAAATCACCTAACAATGCAAACAATCACCATCATAAAGTGTTGCAAGACATATTTTCAGAAAGGTCACAAGCTTAGAATCTCGTATTTTGTTCTGTCAGTGGGTATGAATACACCATTGTGGCCAATCAGGTGCAGGTTACTGTACCAAATAGTTATAATGGTTTTCTTGCGCTTACACCTTTTGGGGCAATTTACCTGTAATTAGCCCACTGTTTCAGCTAGACTATTACACGAAGTTATCAGCCTGTTTGTGTTGTTTGGTTTGACAGATTTTTTTTCCCATGATGAATTTTGTAAACAAAGGGAAAATCGCAATACACAGTGACATAATGCTGGCATGCCATGCTCGGAGCATGTTTCCTGGCCATGACGGGTTTACAAACACTGGCATTACTTTTGATTCTATCTATAGACTCCCCTTTTTTATCTTGCATGTTTTCAGTGAAAGGTGTCTGCACAACACCAACCATGTACTTTATTTTAATGAGTGATGCAACAAAAGTTATACCCCTTTATACTAATATGAAAACATATATATATATATATATATATATATATATATATATATATACAGTTTATATAATGGTGGTTTCTTCCCAGTGATGTACAATCCATGGACATGCATGGTGGAATAAACTTGAATGGAACTGCATGTAGAAAATCTTTTGACAACTAGCTAATATATCCCAGGGTCCAAGTAGTGCCTTCATCCATAACGAAATAAAACATTCCAGGCCAGGGTGGAATGTTACTACACCAATTGGGGTCAAATTGATAGGGCTAATATTACAACTTACAGTGAGGGCAAAAACGTGCAGATCGACACAGAACTCATAACTCTTTCAATGATCAACAAATGGTATAATACATAAATATTGATACAATAAGAAACTGTCAATGTTGGTCAAGGGAGACTCTTGCTATAATATTACGGAGTGACTATTTTCACCGTACGGTGAGAATAGCTTTTTGTCTATTTTCACCGTACGGTGAGAATAGCTTTTTGTCTATTTTCACCGTACGGTCAGAATAGTGTTTTGTCTATTTTCACCGTACGCTGATGATAGAGTTTGGTCCATATTCGTTGTACGGTGAGAATAGGGGCTGCTCTATTTCTACCGTGCGGCAATAGTAGAGAAGTCAACCAGGGAAGAATATTTTGGAAAAGCATTGTGTCATGATATGGCACACAATGAGAATTGCAACCAACATTTGCTGAATTGATTAAAAGGCCTTAACTTCCCAGTTTGAACTGTGAGCATGGTTTATAATGAGATCGGTTGAGGTGTTATTTCAGCTTTTATTATCTAACAGCTTTTATAGAGCCAACACTCTGTATTTTTTATGTGAAAAGGCACAAATTTAAGTGAAAAAACGGCCTTTTCACAATTGAGTGTACCCAAGTGCCTTAAAACTAGTTACGGCCATGTAGCATCAAACCAAACACAGGTACATTAACTTAGATTACACTCCATTATTGGACATGGTCCAACAAGCAAAATAAAAAAAAAATATGTTAAAATCCGTCAAGATTTAGCAAAATATATAGTCATTAATACACCCCGAAATGTTCACTTTTTGGGTGTTACGGAGAGCCAATTTTATTTTTACTGACACTCATACTGCATAAATTTTGAAAAAAGGGCAGATATTTTAATTATTTTGTACATAAATCCAAACCATTTTGATCTAATTACGTTTGCAGGTCATATTACCTGGAGACTGCATCGACTGTATGAATTTGTGGCAAAATGTCTGAAAATACAGTTTTGTTACGATTTTTTTGTTTATTTTATTCCATACATTCAACACCCTGAAAAATTACAGTTTTTACATTTTAAAGTTACAGGTTGAGCTTATAATTATTGTACTAACCACTTTTTAAAAGAATATTAGCTTTACATGGTTCACAATTGGTTTCCAAGTTCAGAGCTCTACCTGAAAAATGAAGGTTACATTTTCCGTAAATATCTGTAGTGTCCGTACGCCCACTTGTTATCATTTTTACGTTATTTTGCATCAAGACCTCACACACTAATTTTTATAGGGACACTGAACCATATCGAATCCACTATTAATAGTGGCTGGTAGGAATCTTATTAAAAGATAGACACCTTAATTTAACATGAAATGTAGTGTCCGTACCCCCATGTAGTGTCCGTATTCCATAGAGAACAAGCAATATCTTTTATGCAAGATTCACATGGACATAAAAACCTGTGCAAAGAATACCTTGATATTCAGGCAAAAATGCAGGATATTGTTATTTCAGGACTGTAACTCACATAGTTTGGTGTCACAGGCGTTTAAATGTTTTTAAAAATGAGTAAAATAAAAGGCAATTTCTAAATATTGTTTGAAGTGTACTATGATAAGGGTAAATACTTCTAACAAGATGTACTTCTGAGAAGAAAAAAGAATTGAGGATCTACAAACAAAATATTCCACTCAATTGTCCACATAACAATTGGAAGTAAGTAAGAACACTAACAAGAGTTATAGGAAGCCTATTCTGTAGTGTCCGTACCCCATGACAATCGCCATGTAGAGGGAAAAATAAATGACTGGATCACATGCATCTATCCTCACCATGAAAGTTTACCAAACTGTACCATCACCACCATACGGTGAAAATAGACCAAGCCCTATCCTCACCGTACGGTGAAAATAGACAAAACTCTGTCCTCACCGTACGGTGAAAATAGACAAAACTCCTTCCCAACGCTATTCTCACCGCACGGTGAAAATAGACCAAACGCTATTCTCACCGTACGGTGAAAATAGACAAAACTCTATCCTCACCGTACGGTGAAAATAGACAAAACTCCTTCCCAACGCTATTCTCACCGCACGGTGAAAATAGACCAAACGCTATTCTCACCGTACGGTGAAAATAGCATCGTCCATAATATTATGCATGTTGCTGTCATACACTTCAAACATATGATGATATGGAAAAGATCCTTAGGCTTAGACGTCACTCTGGGTAGGCTGTGCATTATAATATCATGTTCATGCATGGCAAGGGTTCACCTGACCCAAGAAAAACTAACGTTGAGATGGTGATGATCCTGAAATACACATTCGGACATGCAGCTCTTTATTACTTCAGTCACAGAATTTCAACTTTATTGCGTTATTGGCTGCCGCAATGCCAACAAACGACGGAATGCTTTACTGATAGAAAACTCATGTGAATTGAACCCGACAACGAAACTGGGTTACAAAATATTACCGGTGGTGGATCGCAGATCGTCGGCTTCGGGGAGGGGGGGGGGTCACGTGGTATCAGGGGTCTGTGGTTTTATCATTATCCCTTGCAGTCGCACCAGCCTCAATAAATAAGCATGACTCGCATTTCTTCTTGGCAAAGTTAGGCCGCCTCACAAACTACGTCATTTCTCTACAACCCCCGACTAAAAGTTACAACCTTAACGTTTTATCCTCTGAAAACCTTCACTCTAATTATCTGAAACTGGACATTCCTTTCAGCTTGCAATATGTAATCTCATCCAGGCCCCTGAACGTGGCATGCTGTCGTATTTTCTGCCTGCTGCCGTCACTTCGCTACCGTCATTGTCATACGTGGTATAGGCTACGTCCAACCACGAGTATCATCGATTTCATGCGGCTTGTGAAAACGCAACACCGCAGTATAAGACTTTCCTCATTTCAATATCAACGAACCCTTCTCTCAGAAATAGCATTTCGTTTGCAAAATTTGTGGACAAACTGGTGTAAACAGTGCAACCAAGGTGCACATGTAATTTTCCTCCCTTCTCCCGGTCCCACTTGCCACAGGTCGAACCCGTAGCACCCAAACGCGGATGGCGCGCTTCACTTTGCCAGCACTTAACTATTCATTGAGATAATCATAAAAGTAGGAAGTTCCATATATAAGTTTTTCTTGATTTGTTACATCGAGTACATGTATTTAGTAGACTGAAAATTCATCCGGTGTCAAGAAAATATCCATTGCATGTTACAAGATTCATATCCAAAATAACTTACCATCGTCGCCATTTTATCACTAAGAGTGTTGTGGCACGCGGTCGGGGTAAACACAAAAGCATAATCGCAACAGTACAAACGGCACGCTTGGCTGGCATTTGTCACATGCATCCCCAAAAGGGGTCATTAAACATTGTTCACAGGTGCCACTCATCTACCCTGCCCTCAGCTCCCGAAGACCCCAAATAAAGTCATGTGATCTTGGTCTGTCTTATGTAAAATTTATAACTGCACACATTTAAAGCAAATTTGAACAAACCATACTAGTCATAGTTTTTTTTTTTCACGTTTGGGTTGTCCACATAATGTTTACGTGCATGGTGTTACAGTAGGCTATGCGATTCGACTCTGAACTGCACACAACCACGCAGCCACTATCATGTTAATATATTTTCTAATAGTAATGCGAGGTAGATTACGCAAGGCCTCCAAATAAGTATATTTCTCATCCATTGAAATAATGTAGGGCCTGCTCTCCTACGGTGTCGTACAGCATGACTGATTTCCATGCAGATATATATATATATATATATATATATATATATACACGTCATCTCTCTCTCTCTCTCTCTCTCTCTCTCTCTCTCTCTCTCTGTATGCATACAAAAGTACGTACATGTATACATGCATGCAATATATACATCCTTACTATCGTACTCATGGCACAAAACCAGAATTCGTACACTTAAACCGTTCAGCATATTATAAAGAAAAACTAGAAAAGATGATTTGCTGCATAGCAAATCAGTGTGTGTGTGTGTGTGTGTGTGTCTGTCTGTCTGTCTGTCTGTCTGTCTGTCTGTCTGTCTGTCTGTCTGTCTGTCTTCAAAGCATATAGGTATGGCAATGTACAACTAGTCCATAACACGGGAGTAGATGTTGGAATGGCATCTCTGTCTATTATAGATTTGAAGTTATTTAAGATTTAAAATTTCTAATGGTGCTACCTAGCATGATTTAGATTGCTACAACTTTTGTTTTTGATTCATTAGGTGCGCAATGGTCAACATCCCCCTAGTAGAAGTTGAAGTTGAAAAAGCTTTATTTGGTCTAGGACATACATCCATACAGTAACAATACATTATAAATGTTTAGACCAGGGAGACTCTACACTATAGGACACCTCAGAGTCGCTGTCATGCAGGCCACCCTTGCGTTACATTAGATTGTGAGACATAATTGCGTCATACGCTTGTTGTTAACAATTAACCAAAAGGATATTAATGTAGGTAGACCAAATACCAATAGTACGAGAACCTTAAATGATTATAGTTATGTTTTATGAATATAGCAGTTTGCAGTGTTGCAGTTAGTTTCATAGTTGTTGATGATAAAAAACTTAACATATTGTATTTATAAATCCTTTGAGAGAATGTGTGTGAATTTTGGACAGGGCTATCTCAGGTAGGTAGTTTTCATTAATTAAGTCTGGAATTTTGTGTCTTATGCATAAACGATTAATCTTTGTATATGTGAATGATATTGGCATCGTAGGAGTTAAAATGGGAATGTTATGTATTTTTGCATCATATCTGTGTGGGGTGATTACATTTCTCCTAGGTCTATCAGTTTGTTGCACTGATAGAAGTTGGAATAAAATCTCTATCTATTATAGTGTTGAAGATATTCAAGATTGAACATTTCAAATTCTGCTAATTAGCATAACTTAAATTGCTACAACTTTTGTTTAGATTCATTAGATACGCAATGGTCAATAACCCCCTAGTACAAGTTAAAATGGCATCTATATCTATAATAGTTTTGAAGATATTCAATATTTAAAGGTTTAAATGCTGCTAATTAGCATAATATAAATTGCTACAACTTTTCTTTTAAATTCATTAGATGCGCAATGGTCATTAACCCTCTAGTAGAAGTTGGAATGACATCTCTATATCTTATACTTTTGAAGATATTCAAGATTTAAAATTTCAAATGGCCTTGATTTGCATAATTCTAAACATCTTCATTCCTCTGTATAAAACGGTCAAACTCCTTGTATGGAGGTACAATCATGCCAAATTTGGAGTTTCTATGTATAATAGTGTCCGAGAAAATTGTCAGACAAATTTGTTGGTAAATAGAGAGAGAGAGAGAGAGAGAGAGAGAGAGAGAGAGAGAAAGAAAGAAAGAAAGAAAGAAAGAAAGAAAGAAAGAAAGAAAGAAAGAAAGAAAGAAAGAAAGAAAGAAAGAAAGAAAGAAAGAAAGAATGAAAGACACACACACTTTAACAAGTGAGAAAACCACGAGTAAGAAAATATTAGTTCCACATCGGATGCAGGGCGCTACGATAGGCTTAGTAGCACTCATCCTGTTTGCTTGCGAAGCTCTCATAGTGCTACACATCTACTCTAATGTAACATGCATCAACAAGAACATTAGGGTATGCTTCGCAGGCAATCATTCTGTATACAAATGTGAAATTAGTCCCGATACCTCTTCTGTATTTAAAAGTATGCAGTCAAATTTCTTGTCCCGGATCTCACACAATTCTCTTGTAATGTATGATTTAGTTAGCAGTGATTCACCAACTTCGTCATATTCAATGGACGATTTAGCATGAAAACATGCTGTCATTAAAACAGCTAGCTATAAATGTGTTATGTAACTGAGCATCCCTTGTGTGATTTTAAAGCAACTGATTGCATAGTTTTGTGATGATTGTACGAAAAGATGTGATTTTTTTGTTTGGTAATAAAACGAATCAAATGGGAAATTAACACTGCTTGGCATTATGCTTATAAATGATTCAACGAATGTTCTCAATGTCCAATATCATCATTACTCTTGTACAAAGATGTGCCAGTCTAACACGACTTTGAATTTCAATTTCTATTTTGTTGACCTGATTTTTTGTAATAAAATTCATCTAATAAGCTGATTAATCTGTTCCGAGTTAGATTGTTCCAAATTTGAGCAGGATCATTTCCAACCTGGGAGACAAGTAGATTCACAGAACCACTTTTTTTTTCTTTTTTGGGGGGGTGGGGGGTGGTGGGGGTGGGGGGGCTTGAGCATTTTCAAAACTGTGTTCAGGAAGTCCGAGTCGTTCTAAAATAAGATGAAAAATGTGCCCCTCAAACCAAAAAATATGATTTACATGCGCTTGGCAACGACTCTGTCCTGGGTCTGAAGAGTAAAACTCGGTACAAGTTGAAATGGCATGTGTAGCTATCATACAATTGGGGATACTCAAGAGTTAGATTTTAGATGTCCCCAGTGAGCTTAATTTAGATATCTACGACTTTGGTTTTAAATTCATGAGATGTGCAATAAAGAGCCAACAGCATAGAAGTTAGAATATATTTTCTGGTTAGGCCGACTTAAGCTGAGCGACAAGTCAACTATGGTTATGTGGTGGTTAGGACTGCCGTCGCCCGTCCGTCCATCGTCCACAATTCACATTTTCGACTTCTTCTCCAAACCCGTTTGCCAGATTCACTTAAAACTTGGTGAGTTCCAACCAAATCTGTTCAAATGGTCATGTTCCGTCATTGATTTTTTTAATTCTGTGATTTTTGCTGTTGTT
>OZ026616.1:29235474-29468740 GCA_964020975.1 Hermodice carunculata | reverse complement strand
ATGGAAAACATGGCAGGTAATGGGGGGGGGGGGCAACGATCATATGGTTCTGTAAGGTGGTGTCTGTTAAAATGGGCAATGCTGAGGACATCTGCCCCATACGGGTCTGACACAAGGTCTGGGCCTACTCTAGGTATAGGCTATACTAATAATAATAATAATAATAATAATAATAATAATAATAATAATAATAATAATAATGATGATGATGATGATGATGATGATGATGATGATGATGATGATGATGATGATGATGATAATGATAATGATAATAATAATAATAATAATAATAATAATAATAATAATAATAATAATAATAATAATAATAATAATCCGGTGGCACTCCACTTATTTGCTGTGGTCCTGTATCTGAATTCTCCTATTAAGGTCTTCATTAATTTGCTTTACTTCTCCATCTAGTCACCATTTATCTTTCCACGCTGTAATTCAATTCTCAGGCTTTCCTGAAAGCCACCTCAATCTGCCCCTTGTGTATGTTCCACACTCATTTGGTCTTCCCATTATCCCTCCTGCATGGCTGCATGTCAACTGAAATTGTGGTCCAGTTGTGGTCACTGCCTATATCCAGTGTACCTTCCTCATCCACTTCGCATTTTTTTGTCCTTTGAAAAAGCTCACTATCCACTAAGATAAACGTTGTAATCAATTATTGTCTGTCTGCCACCTGTGGCCTATGTCCACCTACCTTTGCACTGCGTGTCCTTGTTCACTATTCTGACATTACCTCTCGACCACCATTACCAATATACGAATGCATTGGAGGAGGGTCGCTACACACACATTGACCAAGAACCACCGGGACCAACAGCCCAGGTCGGGGGGGGGGGGGCTATTGGTCTGAGAGAGGAGGCAACGTTTGTTGGGAAAACCTCAGAGGTTTGTGGACATGAGGCCACCAACAGCAGAATCATGGCAAGAAAATTCTCCTTACTGACCACCATGGGACTGCCAATGCCCCCCTCCCCCCCCAACCCCCTTGCGAACCTAAGAGCAGTCTGCTGTAAGGGAGACACTGTTTATTAGGTGTAGGTGGTCCTCCAAGAGCATTGGCAGATGTGCTTCTTTGTCCTAGTCCTTTAACCATCTGTCCTGCAGAGTGTACTGCAAAGGACAAGGGCATAGGGGCCCATGGTGACCCGGGAAGTCCATCGAGGTCAAGGAGCCCATCAGGGTTGCCATTGCCAGGCCATGCAAACCGTAAGATTCACAATCAGGCCTAAGCATTAGCAAAGTTCCAGAATGGTCTAAGTGTGGCACAACAAATCCTGGCACCATAGCACCTGGATCTGCCAGTCATTAATTCGAACACACATGAATGTGAACTGTCCTCAGGTGAAGGTGTGCTACCACCACCTGTGTCAACTGGGAGCACACAAAAGGTCGCATGGCAAGGCCAAACTGAAGTGCCATGAACTGTTAAAAGTCCCAAACGGTGAAAGATTTATTTTATTGTTTAAAGTGAAGGACTTGGAGTGTTTTTGCAATTTTGTGAAGAAAATTTGCCATATTCACGCAGGAAAATGACTATATTTCCAAAGGATTTTGTTGCCTATGATGAATCCGAAGTTGACAAGTTCATGCCTTTTTGGCCATCAAACAGGCTCTGGGTCATGGTGTTATGGAAGGGAGTCAATGTGATACAATGAAGGATAACCATAGAGAAAGCATGAGTGGTAGGGACAAAGCTGGATCTCAGTTTTAGCTGTTCCTTTTCCAAAGAGGAACTTACTGAGGATGAAGTGGCAGATGTAGCTTAGAAAGGGAGATGTACAGAGAAATTCAGCCTTACTGGAAGGAGCCACGACCAGGCTATGACATAGCTGGTCTGGAGGTGCAGCTGGGACTGAGTCTGTGGCACTGATCATGCCACAGCTGCCGTGGAAGATCACCAGGGCTTGGGCTTGGGAAGTTTAGAATAGTAAGCAATGCTCTGCAAAAGTCAATGTATGAAGATTCCTATATAAGTGACTGGTTGAAGTTTATGGCAGGCCAGGTTGCACAGTTGCCAATACTATAGGCAATACCAGGAGTATACACTGCATGCTAAGACCATGGAAATTTAATCTCAAAACCAGCTTAATTTGAAATCATAGGCCTACGTGCAGCAGTATTTTAGTTTTATTCTATTTAGTGATTTATAACAAGGCCTGGGATATGAGAAGGTAAAGAATCGCATTGAAAAGCATCTGTAAGGCTGGTGCATGGCTGAAGAGATTAATAAAGACTACTATAGCATGCAGCAAACTTCAAAAGATGGGGGAATACATAAGCATTTGATACAGCTTGAATACACACAAGCCACACAGTGGGATATGCTACTGTTTTGCCTGTCTTAGCATGCAGGGTAACCACATAAGATGATTCTGGAATGCCCGGATGACTACCCGTAGGTCTCCACCATGGCTTCACCAGTTTGGCTGCCTTGGTCTCCGAGTGCTCAAACACTTAAGATGGCACTTTGCTTGCCTCTTCAGATGGGAATAAGAAGGTGGTGGGCTTAAGGGGAGGAAATAATTGCCGGACCAGACCCATTTGCATCTGTTGGTTCATGGCCATCGCCTCCAAGACTGCCATGAGTCTTGGATCAGTGGCCACGGAGCCTCTGGTCATCATCTTAGATGGCAGTTAGTGCTTGGGATGCCCATGAGGTGATCTCTTGTTGCCCAACTTGCAACTATGCCGTCTCTTCTCTCTATTCCCTGGGGAATTTTGGGTAGCGATCACTTGAGCATGCATGTAAGCCATGTGAGTTTGTTTCTGATTCTCTAATGGCATTGCTAGAGGACTCAATGGAGTCAGACTCGATGGCCCAGTTTTAGCAGCATGCTTATGCTTAGCCCTCTCGCTCTTCCTCAAGGACTACTCGTAGAGCAGCTACTTGTCGTCTCCCCACCTGACACAAAACTTAACACCTAAATATGGAAATATATCATTTTGACAACCCTAGATAATATATAAACAAGTGATGAATCACATAATCAAATAGACCCTTAAATAAATTAACTAAGAATAAAAAACGGGCTACAGACGGAGATGAATAGTTTAGTTGCTGAATCTTCTGTGAGGATAAGAATCCACCTCTAAGAAAGTATGAACTATCCAATGTTTCAGTTTTAGTTTCAAGCAAACAACAGAGAAAGTAGATCATCAGGTGGTCAATTGTAAAATTTTGAACCTGTATCGAGTATTATTTGACAAAAGTGTTAGTTCTGTATTGGGATTGAGACAGGCGGTACCTGGAAAAACACACAAATAAATAAATGTAATTTGTACAAAGTTATTTACGTTTCATGAACTTAAAAAATTATGGCTTTGATGAGGTGAGAAATTAATAATCCGCATACCTCGCTTTTGTAATATAAGAGGATCAACATGATCATCCCCCAACCTTCAATGCCATGAAAGAGTAAGGCATTGATTAAGTTTACGCAACTTCAGTACAAATCATGTATAGATTCTCACCACAATCCGTTTGGACAGGTAAAAGTGGGCTAGGTCACAGTGATTGAAGAACACGTCTTGTTAAGTTGAATCAAACACTGTATATCACGATTGAAAGTTGTCCCTCTTCAAGAATATAGTGCACAAAATGTACATATATTTTTCTAAGGGTTCCATCTCATTACATAGGGCCTAGTGCAAAAAATAATTCTAACCATAAATTCTTATTCCTATTGTAAATATGCATATCCTACCTGTCTTGATGCAATGGCCATCCGATTTTGAATAATTTTGTTCATTTGGAGATTTGGGTTCATTTTATAGACATGTATGTTGTCTATCATATGTTCAAATTTAATTGTTCTAGCCCCAATACAATCTGAAAAATTTAAAAAGAAAATACTTTCAATGCTAACATAGTTGTCAATGGACAGTGTGAACCTTTGGATTTTGATTACTGACAACAGGTATATGGTCTAAAATGTCTGTTTTACATGTATATTTGTCTAAAAAGAATTATCTGATTTTGATCGAGAAAACTGACTTACTCTAAAAATTCTCAAGAGCAAAATTGTATCAGGGATTTTCAAAGAAATGATCACTTTTTTATATGCATATCAAACATGAAGAGTCCAACAAACTGATCAATTTCACAAATAAAACCATTTCTCCATTTTTGTATCACCGTTGTACAGAAACAGATATAGTTATGAAAAATCCTTGATACCTTTTTGCAGATACATGCGTTGACATTTAAAGGACAACCAGAAGCATTTCCTTTTAATTTCGCATATACACCAAACCTTATATGACAATAATATGCTGCTTTTGGAATTACGTGTAGAGAGTTAGCGACACAAATATAGGCATAATTAGTTAGTGTTTCAAGGTCCAGAAGTCTTTCATCCGTAAATTTTGAAACTGTTATTTTTCACTTTTTGTAAAGTTGCTCATGTTGTCATTTTACAGGTCTATTTTACACATTGTTTTCAGAGTCAGTCTGTTTCATATTCCAAATAAATACAAACAGAATGGCCATATGAAAATCCCGCCCACAGCTGACCTTGACTTAGAGAATGCAAATTAAAGAAATGTCCAAGATGAAAAGCACGGAGTTTAACTTTAGCCGCAGCTTTAACCATGGATGTCTGCAACGATTCAAGCATAAACATGTACATATGTACACTGGTATTCCAGCATATTTTAGAGCAATAGGCCCATCAGTTATAGAGAAATTGGTTTCTTTTAACATTTCTCCCCAAAAAATTAAGAAAAATTATTTCAAAAAAAGACAAAACTCAGTGGAACGTGACTAATTGAAGAAACTTAATAAAAGTCCAGTCAAGGTGCATTCCCACGACGTTCAAAGTGGACCTGGCTAGCAGTTTAACGAAAACTACAAGTACGTGCATGCACACTTGTATCCTCATGCTAACATGTACTTAGCGATCATTACCAGAGTTTCAAAAGTCGTTAAAAATCAACAATTGAACGTAGGCTACATCCACCTGCATGGTGAACAATGTTAGTGAAGATTGCGTCAAGCTACTACTTTCAAGGAGAAACTGCGGTTTCGGAAAATTTGTAAATTACAAAAAGCACACAAAAGTTAATTACATACATACATACATACATACATACATACATACGTACATAAATACATACATACATACATATGTATCTAAAATTGCAGCGTCACGTGATATTCCAATAAGATAAGATAAGTTTATTTCAGACTCGAAGTCCACACTTATTACACACGAATAAAAGTGGTTTCATGTACATTGTACAATAAGTAAAGGAATGACTCAATCTTATTATTGTAGTCTATTTACATGTAAGTAACAGACTGCACCATCTCTGGTTGGTGGAAAGAACAGCCATTTTCCATGCTGAGCCAGCTAGGCCCATTATAATATTGTTTTCACTTCTTTCTAATCTCTACCAAAAACCATATACATTTTTCCTTATCAGTTCATCAAAGCACAATATACCTTTCTTAACAACATTGTCCCGAATACTTGTGAACTTTGATATCTTAAAGAATATGCGAAAAGAGTTATTATAAGCTGTTGTAAGTTTATTTAACTGCTGTACCTTAACCTTAGCCCAGATTTTACAACGATATGCATTACCTTTATATGAACAAACAAGCTGTGTCTTAACCTCTTATTACACTTAACAAATTTTCCGGCCAGTAGGACGGCTATACATGGCTCTAATCAGTCTTCGCACACCGGCATCATCAGACATGTCACCGTACAACATACACCCCAGATATTTATAACTGCACTTGATTCTGAAAGATAACTGTGGTAGACGTTTCAATTTCTATGACCTGGGTTGCATACAACAGGGACGTGCTATTTAGGCAAATAAACAGCACGACCCTACATACACATAACCACTGTGTTGTTCTTATTATACACTGTATGTAGCCCATCAGCAATGTCAGCACATTTATCCATAATAAGTTGACTCCCTTTTGCCGAGGGCGCCACCAGACACACGTCATTTGCATACAATAAATGGTTTACAATTTAACCATCCAAAATACACCCTATGTTCAGCTCATCCAATTTTCTATTAATAATATCTCTCCCTCTCTCTCTCTCTCTCTCTCTCTCTCTCTCTCTCTCTCTCTCTCTCTCTCTCTCTCTCTCTCTCTCTCTCTCTCTCCATATATATTTATATATATACATATATATACACATATATATACATATATATATATATATATATATATATATATATATATATATATATATATATATATATATATATATATATATATATATATATATTAAAGATGCAGGGGGGCATGATCCCCACTTGTCAGACCCCACTATTAGCCTGAAAGCAATCGGTCATAACTTTTCCCCATTTAACATACATCTCTTGTGAGCTCTAATGATAAATTTATGAAATTCTCTTGCGATCACTTTGAATAACTGACCATAATTCACTCTGTCATATCATTTTGACGCATCTAGAAAACATATCAACATGGGCATAGCTGCTTTAGTATAACAATGTAACAACTGTTTCAAAGCAAATATACATAGTTCTGTTGCATGATTTTTTTCTAAAACCAAACTGATTATCTGAAATGTGCAAGTAATCACCACATTCTGTCAAAATTACCTATTGGTAAGCTCTATAAAACTTGAGACACCACACCAGCCAAAGCCACTGGTTTATAATTGTTTTTATCATATAAAGCACCATTTTTATTCTTTACTAGCAGCACAATAATAGTCCTAAGTACACTGTATGGGGATAAACCCATGTTCTGCCATCGTGATAAAATTCAATGCTAATACAATCTACCATTGGCAAACTTTAAATACTCCGTAGTTAGCCCGTCGGCTCCACCAGCCTCACCAGGTTTCCAGCTCATCACCGCTGCTCGAACTGCTTGTTGTTGATCCACCTTAAGATCGTCATATTTATTATTACATGTACACTGAAAGTAAACCTCTCAGCATCTGTTACACCCGTCTCATTTAATTTACTATAGTGATCCAGCCACAAGCCAGGAATCTGTTTTTCTCCACATTTACCTTCAAATATAATGACATTCGGTAATACTTATATTATTATTCAATATCTTTCTCCAAGAGTTTCTGAAATCTTTATTATGCATTTCTTTTGCCAATGCGTCAGCTCTGTGTTGTTTTTCCATACTTTTGCATCTTCTAGGTGCATTCCTTATAAACTTCATTATAGTTATGGACATATATATACTCAAACAGCCATCCTGTTCTGGGCTGACCATTACTAACCCACAAAATGAAGCATCACGTGCAACTTTATGATAGTTATCTACCCCATTGTTCCATCTAGGCACAACCTTAAATCCATTATATTTCTTTTTACCAATAGTGCACTTACCTGTCACCAACAATACAGCAACTATCTCATCATAAATAGCCTCTATTTACTTCCGATGTGCTGCATTTTTACAATTCCCATCTCTGCAATGATGAACATCCTCTGGTATAACAAGGGTACTCAGTAATTTATCACAGGCCTCTGTATATTTGTTTATCTTGCACTGTTTTGCATTGTTCCAATGTATGCGTAATATAATCTTTAGCTTTCTTACCGCTCTAAACATGTACTGCACTTCCCCACCTAATCTTAACCAAGACGATACCATACTATAATTAATAGTAGTAGAAGCATTTTTATTGACATAAGAACAGAGGGTCAGTACTGACCTATATGTCATTCTACAGTTTGATCAAGATATGTACATATTTACAATAGTGCAGGAGTGAACATAGACCCCGCAATACATCCTTACAGTGTCAGAATACATCAGCACAAATTTCTAGGTAGACAGGTGGAACACTGTGCGGTGTGCTACAGCTTAACTATATATATATATATATATATATATATATATATATATATATATATATATATATATATATATATATATATATATATATGTGTGTGTGTGTGTGTGTGTGTGTGTGTGTGTATACACTAGAGATTATACTAAATATATATATATATATATACATATATATGTACACAATTACTCATAAACTGAAAGAGTACCTTAGAAAAAGTAAACACAATTGATCTATAATGAAAACATGATGTCCATGAACAAGATGGACAAAATATATTGAACTATATCAGAACCACATGTGGATGGATAGAACACTGATTGTGTTCCATGGCATGTTCTTACTATTTATATACACCTTCACTTAAAAGTTGGAAGGATACCTTGGAGCAGGAATTACTCAAAAAGATATATAATGAGCATCTGCATCTGTATCTGAGTATCTTAATGTTGACTTTTATAATTCTGAACATACCTTCAGAACATACTAAGTGGTCCAACCATGAAGTTGTACCAAGTGCATCGTTAATTCGAGTATATATACACCACTTTTGCCACCCACCATTTCTTCTACATATGCTACTTCTCTTCTTCCTATAGTGTGCAGACACTATTCAGAGCATTATCGCCCAAGCGCGCGTGTCATACACACTAAAATAGTTAGTAAAAGGTTAAGAACATGGTTGCAGTTTATTGGCTCAGGGCGGTTTTAAAGTCTTCCACTGATGTTGCATCAATGTGCTGCTGGGAAGACGGTTTCACATGCGTACTGTGGATGGGTAGAATGACTTCTTGAGCTCTTGAACTTCATAGAATTTTACCAATTCCTTACCAAAAATATATGCGTAGGGGTCCGCAGAAGTCTTTGTAGCAATTTGAAGGCAATTGAGAACGTGCTTTTGAAAAGATTTTGAAAAAAAAAAAAAAAAAAACAAACAAACAAACAAACAAACAAAAAACACAAAAACAAAGAAAAAACAAAAACAAACAAAAAAACAAAAAAAAAAACAAAAAAAAACAAATAAATCACTGGACCGTGACCTGTTCAAGTGGAACAAACTTGGTAGAGACTTGTACACGACAGAGGCCTGTATATGTCCCCTCCAAGCTTGAAGAAGACCTAGCCAACAGTTATACAGAGAAGAAGTCGCAAATGTAAATTGTGGACGACGAACATCTGTGGGGAATTTTTGACGATTTATGTTTATCAGTGATGGTCGGACGACGGGTCATCCTGAAACTTCAGCTGAACTAGCACGTCAACAGAGGTTTAAAAAAGGTATTTCAAAATACATTGATGTGAAAACCCAGACTAAATTTTAGCTCTTACTGTTTCTGTAATAAGGCCTATCGCTTGGCATATGTCCTATTTCTACGAATCTGCAACAGATTTTCCATTACTATGAATTTATGTTGAACCCATGTGAACACATGCAGGCCTATGCATAGCCCAGCCAGATTTACAATCAGCTGCGCACGGTAGAGGAGTCCTTCCGCATAACTCCTGTTTTTACAGGTGCCGACGAGGAGCCAGCGCTGGGTGAGATGGCAGTAAGTATAGCACTGTGTTTTTTGCGCTTTATTCTCCATATTCGACCGCGTTGCAACACCCATCGCTCCGAACACTTCATATTAAAGCGGAGTTCCATATGAAACAATATAGATCATCTATTGTTAGGGTATAAATCACCAGTTATTTGCGTTTGAATGACAGTAGTTTTGTTGCCACCAATCCGTCCGAGCGTGCACGTGGTCAACCTGTTGCAATTTTGCCGTATGCCATAAACTAATAAACTTGGTGGTGTCTGGCGTTATGTAGTTTACTGTCAGACTTGATAGTGATACACCCTATGCACGAAGTATCATAAGTAACTGTATTTGATGAAAAACTGTACATTTGGCAATCCTCGTTGAGATATATAGGTCAGTGAGCGATAATGTAAGCATACCCGGATGAATTGTGCACTGAGACGGTGTATTGCGAAAACAATGCATCTTAAGATTACATCCTCCATATTTAACTTTTAGCGATGTTCACAAAAAGGGGTTGGGTGGGAGGTGGAGGAGCTTCTTTGGAATATGGTGCTTTTTTTGGAGTTTTGGGTTTTAATTTATTTTTTTGCAAAAATGGCCTTTTTCCTTTCCCCCACACCCCTTTTTTTTAGGACGATGCTATTTTCACCGTACGGTGAGAATAGCATTTGGTCTATTTTCACCGTGCGGTGAGAATAGCTTTTGGAAGGAGTTTTGTCTATTTTCACCGTACGGTGAGGATAGACTTTTGTCTATTTTCACCGTACGGTGAGAATAGCGTTTGGTCTATTTTCACCGTGCGGTGAGAATAGCGTTTGGAAGGGGTTTGGTCTATTTTCACCGTACGGTTAGGATAGATTTTTGTCTATTTTCACCGTATGGTGAGGATAGGGTTTGGTCTATTTTCACCGCATGGTGATGATGGTACAGCTTGGTATATTTTCACGGTGAGGATAGAGGCGGCTCTATTTTCACCATCTGGAAATTAAAATTAAGAGCCTTTTCCCAAATTTATGGTTATGGCTTGTCACATAGAACTGAGGAAAATTAAGATTTGAGAAATGCTTACTTTAGGGGGATAGCTAGTTTTATAGTATAGTCAATAGGAAACTGGACCAAAGCAAAGTGCCCACTTACGGAGGGTTTACTGTAAAGCAATTACCTTGGCACCGTGACAGCATAATGCCATTAAATGTTGGGCTTTTTAACATCTCAAATTAATGTATATGAATTTACTGTACCCACCCATCAGTCTTTCATTTTTGTTCCTTCGTGGATTTCTTTTAAATGCGATCCTTAACCAAAGTCATAACAAGATAGATCTATAAGTTACCCTTAAGTTCCGTAACTTCCATCCGTGACAATATTAAAAAAAGTTCCTACCTTGTCTTGTTACCTAAATTTTTGCCTTTTCACATAAAAAATACAGTGTTGGCTCTTTAAAAACTATTAGATGATAAAAGCTGAAATAACACCTCAACAGATCTCATAAACCATGCTCAAACTGGGATGTTAGGCCTTTTTATTATTTCAGCAAATGTTTGTTCCAATTCTCTTTGTGTGCAATATCATGACACAATGCTTTTCCAAAATATTCTTCCCTGGTTGACTTCTTTTCATCGCCGTACGTTAGGAATAGAGCAGCCCCTATTCTCACCATAAGATGATTTTGACCAAACTCTATCATCACCGTACGGTGAAAATAGACAAAACACTATTCTCACCGTACGGTGAAAATAGTCACTCCGTTTTTTTTATCGGCCTTTTCTTATGTGGTGGGTACCCTCCACCCCTCACCCACCCTTTGTGCTACCTCTGTCGCTTCTTTGTGCGGGAGTAGAACCCACACATTTCCAAACCCTTTCCTGTAGCCCTCCTCTCTTACCCCCTGAGCTGGCAGGGATTCAATTCATGCTGAACTTGAAAGCTCGAGTGAGAATGCATTGCAAGGAGCACCATCTAGCAAGAACCAGAAGTACTACTAGACCAATATGGCGCATGAAGACGACTACAGGTCTTGGACCAGTAAATCAAACCTAATAGAGTTACATGTTAAATTGGCTATATTTGTCAGCTTGTCTCGGACATTTAAAAGTTTCGTTGACACTATACCTGTTATTTTTCTGAAAGTTTACTTCAATGACACTTACATTATCAATAGAAAATGGGGTCAAAACCGATTAACTTTTTTGCTACTCGCGCATTTGTTTATGCTTACCTCCATAGCTACAGTTCCGAAGCAAACCTTAGTGAAATATTAACCCAACAAGATTTCGAGTTCAAGGATTAAATGTTGAAATGACACCCTTCCCAAATCCACAGATAATCAGGCATATTTATTCCCTTTATATGACAAGAAATGGATAAGAGTGTCTCTGCTTCCTAATTTTTAATAGCCTGTTACCTGAGGTCCTGTATTCATTGCGTGACTGAAAGTTCTGACACAGCTGCATCCGCAGCGTATTTACTGGCCCAAGACCTACAGAGGCTACGGGTACTATACTAAAGTGAAAAATAAATAATCTATAGTACACAGATACTAAATTTAACAACTGATATCGCAACCTGCGATAGTTACTAGTTCCTCTGCAAAAGTTTCTCATAATACATGCCATACTTTCACTTCTAAATACCTGGACTGTATTCCAAAGTACGCCCAGGGTTGGAGAAGAATCCATGAAAATTCGTCCAAAAATTGACCCAAATCCTGTTTGGCCTATTTCCCAGCATTTACATTGCAGGTCCCAGGCACAGGGTCTTGTTTTGTGACTACAAACACCAAGCAGAGCGATAAAACTTGGTAAATCTCTGCAAGTATAATATTTCTACTGATCGATATTATAAGACTGTATCTGTGTTGTACATATATTAGATCCTCATGCAACAAAGTGGTTTAATAGGAGAGAGCAAGAACAGAAGCTTCTACTGCTTTCCTGTGGAGGGCGTTTCAGTCATTCAGGGCTAGAGTTGTGTATTCCCATTACTTTTCATTGTAATTTACAGCTTAATAAATTTTAAACCACTCGTTGCAGAAGCAGCAAAATTTGTGTGGTAAAATTTTAATAATGGGTTGATAAGGTCTGTTGTCGAGTCTTATTCCAAATTTTTAGTTCTACCCCTATCTACCCACACATGACATAATGCACAACTGACCTGTTTGCACAGAATACACTTTGAAGCTTTTACTTGCCATTAATTATTAATAGCTACAATTGATGGACATAATCCTCTATCTGACAGCAGTGCTGCTGATGTTGAGGCATAGGGTTGACCCCCAGGGTCAAACCAGTCGTCATTCAGAATAGATATGTCAAACCTTGCATGACGTGACATAGCTAATGCACAGCACTCTAACCTGCCAAGACGGCAGTTAGACTGGTAGATCAGTTCGATGCCTAGGTGCTATATTTGTGACGTTGCCTCACAGGCCGTAGCAACGTTACCCCCGTGTTATGTAAGCAAGCGACATAAAAGTGTTTTCAAATGTCCCCTAGTGAGTCCACAGAGAACGAAACCGGTTGGGACTGCGCTGCTATAGGCATCCCTCGCCACTGGTCTTGGCTGTTTTTTTCTCAAAATGATGTACATTTAAGGTATAACTGAAATGTTCACACATACTTTATGCTTGCAGCTTTAACAGTAGTCTTTTAATTTAGGATTAATTTATCATGTAATCCGATGGGAATACACATTTTTAGCCCTAAAGAATTCTGTGTATTGGATTGTATATTCAACTGAATACACAGTTAATTGGTATTTGTGACCTCTCCTATTGTATCAAGAATCCAAAGTTGCATTTTGCACTGCACAACGATAGCACAATTTTGATACAATTCAAGTGCTTAATTGCATGAAGATCTGGTATATGTAGAACACAGGGACGGTCTCATACTATCAATCAGTAGAAAAATTATTTTTTAGTCCAAGTTTTATTGAGGTTAGTGCAATATTAAACTCGGTAGAGACCTTGCACTGCGATAACCTGTGTTGTGTATATATGTATTGAGCTAGTTGGCTCCCTTCAATCCCTAAACACACACTGGGGGCCTCCTACCTCTGCTTGGTGTTTGTAGTCATGAAACAAGCCCCTGTTGTCCCAGGGTTGCTGTATGTTTTATTTCAGGACTTCAAACAGGTTTCATTTACAATTTTGCAGCCAAATTGATTTTACAAGTACATGTAGGCTTTGTGGCATATTATTAAGTATAAAATGCAGATTTGTATAGAATATTGTGGAAAAGTAGTCGATGTCGTAAAAAATGAATAGATGTATTATACTTTTTTACAAACAGGAGCAAACACTCAAGCTAGATCATTTCACCTCAAGATGACCAGAGGTTGAATGAGGTGTTCATCTACTTGACCTTGTGGTGGAGGAGTCACCCTTTGATGTGAAGCTTTATCCCTTTAAAGGATGCAACACCCAGGGCCGGCTGTCTACACCAGCTGCACTTGTGTATCATTTTCTTGCTGCATGGCCTGTTTTCACCAGGTCCTGTTCTGTAGCTGTGTAAATCAATAATACTCTTCACTGAATTGCCTGCAGTACTAGATCCAGCTCTGCAGATGCTTTACAGATCAAGACCAGATCTAGTACACTGGCCAGCCAGGGCCCCCGCCCCCCAAAAAAGGCATCATCCCAATTTCTTTCTCTGCTCTATAGCCAACCCAGTCATTGTGTAGGTTTAAACCAGTTCATTAATTAAAAAATATCGCATCTATCAAAACTGCAAAAAATTTAGGCTTCAACAACCACATGAATTTAGGAACAGGTCAGCAGTAGTACACCAGGCATGTTTTGCAGCCTTTAATAATTCATGTCTCAATGAGACCCAACCTGTACATCGTGAGCCTTCTTGGATTAGTAGTTGGTTGTAAAATGTGAGTGATTTTTAAAGACATAAAGTGAGGAGCACATTCTGTTCATGTGAAGACAATCTGAGTTTCAGAACAAGATGCAGGTTTTATTATCACAATGATTACAAGCCATCAACCCACACTTTTAATGACCACAACAGTGAGTGCATATATCATAATGAAATGGGTTATTTTATATTATGAATGCTTGTACATGTTTTGTGCTGTATTTTTGACATTTGACCCCCAGGGGACATGACATGGAAAAAGTTTTGGATGTTTTCTGACCCTCCTAGTACTTACTGATGTCTCATGCCATGGTTACCTAATCACTGTTTCTATCCATATCCAATTGCAGATGACATTTCTCATCATTGTTGTAACTTGTTTCCGATTGGTCAGTTAGTTGAATAGCTAACAACATGGTTAAAGGATGATAAGGAGTCTTGCTCAGGTTCAGGGATTATTTCACAATCCCTGCCAATATGAGAAACAAAGTCTAACATCAGTTGGGTGGCATTTGTCAACAACATTTGTGGCACTTGTTTGTAGATTCTTTTTTTTTTTTTTTCACTGGGTGAGCCTGGAAAAATAAAGTAAACAACTGGTATGTATAATGCATGTATCTCTCGCAGAAAGAAAATATAAAGCTCATATATTTGAGGATTGGGGACAACAAGCCCCCCAGGATTTGACATTTATTATTTAGCCGTCTCATGTCACTTGTCAAACAATTAACCTGCTATTTACCCTGGCCGCGTGTATTTTGCAGAGAAAGAATGAGTTTGGTCTGCCTAGGAGGCAATGTGGACCACCACAACCACCTAGTTGTGGGACCAGTTACAGGATTTTCACTTTTTGAGAGTGAACATGTTTGGGACATTAGAACTTGCTTAGTTACATTTTTGCCCTGTGACCTAGTCCCTTCTGACACAGGTAACTTGATTGAGGTTTGAAAATAGTGCATGAAAATGAGATCTGTACCTTCTTTTTCTTTTCAGCCCCAAATGTTACATGTGCTTTTTGAGCATGCATCTGGTTATGCCTTGTTCCGTGTGAAGGAGTTTGAAGAAGTGGGTCTGTTGCAGCCAGAAGTTGAACAAAGCGTCACAGACCTCAGCCGGTTTAACTCCATCGTGAAACTGGTAGCTTTCTCCCCATTCAAGAGCGGAACCAATGCTTTGGATAACATAAACTGTATATCAGAAGGCAAGTTTTCCTGTTAATAAGTCATGCAGAAGTCACAGTCTGAAAGTTTGTGCAAGGAGGTGGAACGCTGCACATGGTAAAGATTTTCAGCTGGTAAACAAATGGCACAGGAGGTGTTCACTTGTTTCTGTGTAAAGCATTATTTAGTAAATTTAATATTGGTTACAGTGTTCTATCTACCGTACTACTGATTTTTAACCCACCCCTTTGATCCAATACTTAAATAAGATAGAGTGATTCATGACACATAGCAATCAGAGGGGCTACTGAAACAGGTTTCTTGCAACATATTTAAAACTTACTGATGCAGACTGTTTAATTTTTTTTCTGTGGAGCAGCACGTGTAGTAAACAGATTTTGTCACATTAGTATTTTTGCTGCCCTGCTTTTGAAATTGAAGCATTTGTACAACAATCTAAGTATACCGGTACCCAGACCTGTATTGATTTGGGCATCACAGTTTTTGTTTGCATATTTTAGGTCTGCTGAGTTATTAGTGAGCAGAGCTTATAAAGTGGTTGGTGATCTGGCATCTGTCAGATTTTCAAGTTCTTAAAAAAAAAACATTAGCAGTGTTGTCCCCAGCTTTTCAGGAGGGCAGGGCACCTTTCATCTAAAAGGGCACTTTTAAAGCACACAATGACAATCAAAAGTGGTGGTCCAAAAAACGGGGGGGTTTTTTGTTGTTTTTATGGAAATAGTTCTGAATTTGTAACGTATATTCATGATCAATAGATAAATTGACAAATTATTTTGCCAATGAGTTTAAATTATATTAAAATTTCATGAGAAAATGAATAACCACCCAGAATATCAAAAAACATAGGAGAAAAGGGCAGGGAGCAAAACAAAAAGGCAGGGCAAATCTCCCATCTATTTTCAGCTACAGACAACACTGATTAGATAGAGTGATTTAATTTTGCACGTGGATGCTCTCCACTTGGTCCTCTAGAGTCTACTAAGTTTGCAGTGATGATGATGATGATCATGATGAAACATAGTAGGAAAGTACTTATACGGATTCTTCTGGTCTTGTTAAGTTTGACCCTGAGTGACCATGAAAGGTCACACATATAGGCTCATATCTCAGCAATGGTGGATCTTAGGCCCATGGTTGCTAATAAGATTGATAGGCAAGTACCTATGGGGTGTCTTTTGGTGTTGTTAATTTTGAGCTTCAGTGACCTTGACAAATCAAACTGACACATAGGCTTGTATCTTGGTACCAGTGGGTCCTGTCACTTTAAAAATGATTGCTCGGAAACTGCATGAGTGAAGAAAATTTGCAAAGTGATGATAGTTTTAAACAAAGATGACCTTGTTATTGTGAAGGTTACAGGACCACGTCTATGCACCAAGTCAGCTGAGCATGGAACCCATCACGGTCCTCATGTTTTCTGAATTTGATCATGCTAATAGTCAATTAAGTTCATATTTAGTGTTGGTTGGCCTTGGTACTTTCTTTGGAAGTTGTGACTAGTTATCAGCAATAACAGTTTTGTGCAGTTCGGTTGAACAGGTCCCTTATCTTTGCAGGTGTCCTGCACGAGGACCTTCGCCTATTTCTGGAGACCAATGTGCCCAAGCCAGGCAAGAAAAACAAATCTCTACTGGGAGTGGGGGACAGTAAGATTGCAGCAACTATTACAGAGGAAATGGGTGTCCCCTGTATGCACACAGACGTCATTCCAGAGATACTCCGAGGTCAGTAATGACTTGTTAATTATGTTCATGAACCACCTTCCGGGCAGACATGAGCCTTTTCAGAGAATTCACTGAATTCAGTGAATTTTGCTTTAACTTTTTGAAAGAAGTGTGCTTCTTTTGGTCTGAAAGTTCCAAAATTGGCATTTTCAGAAGGGGGGGGGGGGGTGGAGGTCAGTAGTTTTTCTTCTTGGTCAGGCTCATGTCTGATCAGGGGTGAGAGTTCCTCGCTCATCTTCTGGGTGAAATTTGAACTCTAAAACGTTTCAGAATTTGCTTTGAAGGTAAAATCTGATGATGTTTACCCAGGGTGGACAGGGATGAATGGGGGGGGGGGGGGATTTCTTCCTTGTCTAGTTTGCTGCTCTCATTGTGATTTTGATGAGGAGATTCATAAATACAGGAAATGGGTGTAAATTTTAGTGTGCATAATCGCTAATCTTTACTTCCATGCGTGTTCAGCATGGTTGAGGATATATGTTTGGTATAATCTAGCAGCATTCAAGATTATATTAAGAGACTTGAAGTTAAGGAGAGCAAACATCAGTCTAGTTACATACAGGTTTACGTGTAGATCATAATTTATATTTGTTGTAACTTGTAAACCATGGTAAAACTCACACATGGTGTCAGTGTTTTCCCCGCATTATATGCTCAAAGGTGGCCCACCTTTCATCTTTTGTTCACCACCTTTCTCCTTTTTCATTAAAAAGTAGGTTGTTTTGGTAACATTTATGTAATGTTTGATCAAAATTGATGGGATTGGAGCAAGAAGGCACTAAGTGACTTTGAACCCCTGTGCTGCGAAGTACCAAAGCTATATGAAATTATGTAGAAATTGTTACTTTCTAGTATCGGCCTTCAAAGTCACTTGGAACCTTCTTGCTCCCACCCCTTCAATTTTTCCTTGAACAGGAAACTCTGGGGCACTGTCAGGTTCACCACCTTTCTGCTTTCCCAAACTGGGGAAAACCCTAGGTGTATACTGAATGTTGAGATACATGTACAACATGCACCACAAAGTTATTGTAAATTGATCATTATTTTACCACACAATTTTGAAAACTCCATTTGCACATCACTGTCTTGTTATTTGCCAATCATATGAGAGAACTTTCCTTTGCAAAATGAATGATAGTTCCAAAACAGCATGAGCTAGAACTTCTTCGCATTGAACATGTTGAATGGAGATGGGGTTTATATAAACAATATGAATTATGGTGACCTTTTTGCTGGGGCAGTTGTAGAGTTGTAAAGAGACATTGTTTAAAGAGGCACAGCCTTAAACAAATTTAAAAAAAAAAAGCAGAAGAAATAAGAAAAAGTCAAACAAAAAGGGGTAAAAGCTCGCTGTACACTTCCGATTTACCAGGCATCAGGAACCATTTTGCCAGGTTGGTAAAGGGACTGACAGACACATCAGCCTCCAAGGCTCAGCTTGGTCTTGGCCACAGCTACTCACGGGCAAAGGTCAAGTTTAATGTGAACCGTGTTGACAACATGATCATACAGAGCATAAGTTTACTGGACCAACTTGACAAAGACATCAACACCTTCTCAATGAGGATTAGGTATGTACTTTGAATTGTCAGGCAGATCCTGATGACCTTTATAATATATGAACCTGAACTCACTCCACACTACATTTGTGATGATTTAGGCCTAATTCCACAATTGTTCCACTAAAAAGACTTGTTTTGCTAGTTCAAATTACTCCCTATAGAGCTTTCATTAAAGTGCCACATTGCTGCGTCAAAAGCTGGAACCTTTTTGCATTGCTGCCTGAAGGTGATGTTTTGCCAGCTTTTAAAGCAAAAACTTCACATCTTGCCCATAAGTATGTTGCCCACAAGTTTTACTGTAATGACATCGTAGGGTTTGGCAATAATATTACTACGTATCAAAATGTTTGTGTTTGCTTTCTTGCAGGGAGTGGTACTCCTATCATTTTCCTGAACTTGTGAAGATAGTGAATGAGAATTACACATATGCCAAAATTGTCAAATACATCAAGGACCGTAAGGCATTCTCGGAGGAGATGCTGGAGGGTCTTGAAGAGTTAGTAATGGACAGCGCCAAAGCCAAGGCTATCTGGGACGCATCACGGTCATCCATGGGTAAGGCAGAGTTGAACATGGATGTTTATCATCCTGTGTGTGTCTCACTTTTTCTTGAACGGAAATTTAGATGTGATCCAGCAATAACTGAATGTACCTTGTATCTTCATCATATATGTATTGCCTGTGGATATACCATGAAACCTGTCTTAAAAGACCACCCCTGGGGATGACCAAGTTGTGGTATCTCAAAACATGTGGTCCAGAGGAGGTATAAATAAGATGAACAGCACTAAGCAAAGTATCCTGAAAAGATTGTCTCTCATTGGAGTGGTCTCTCAAGACAGGGACCAGTGAACTTAATGTTGGGGCAGTTTTGAACACACTGTATACTTAAAACTCACAGTACTGCTCTGTACATATAGAATCTCTGCTTTGTACATGTAGAATCAGTGGTCACAAAAATTTCTTACCAAGTAGTGGCGAAAACTTTACATTGTAACATATAGAACCTAGAAAGAAACCAGTGTGTGTGTGTGTACCACCATTTGGTACTTTAATAACAAAATAAATTGATGATATCGCTTTCATTAAAGACGCTAATTGTTTAGAGAAAAACATGCAAAGTAATCATTGAGTATAATGTGACGGTTGAGTATATTTAATCGATATGTACAAGACTGAGCATGGATTGAATTCCTACCAGTGTTTTCTGGCTGAGTGGGTCAGACACCATGCAATAGTAATGCAACCAGAACCATTGTCAAGCTTTCCTCTGTAAGCTTGCCTCACTGATAGGGTTGCTACAAGTTGTTGCATTATGCACGATTGTATATGCCACACAACAACAACAATCATATATTATGACACTCAGGTTACAGAATCTGTTAGATAGTTAAAAAGCCAACCAAAAATAGTGTTTGTACAATGGTAAACCTGGTTCAATGGAATATACATGTCATTTGTTGCTTAGATAGAATTAGTGGAACCAAGCCTGAAGTTGTAACAAGGTGAAACTTGGTGTTTTGATGGTAGCTTAATTTGGGTGTACGTGCATCTGCATCTAGTTAAAGGTAGTAAAATTTTAGACCTTCTGATTGTTTTCCAGCTTGCTGAACTTAAAGCAATCACACGCTGCAGTTGTTACATGTATTTTGTGTGTATGCTGTAGGGATGGACATTTCTCCAATAGACCTGATCAACATTGAAAGGTTTGCAGACCGTGTTATTGCACTGGCAGAATACAGGAAGAGCCTCCATAATTATCTGAAGAGTAAAATGGGTCAAGTGGCGCCCAACCTGTCTGCCTTGATTGGTGACCAGGTATGTGGTCAGTGGCATGTGACCTTTTGAAAGAACCACACGATATATAGTTTAGAGATAGGCTACAGTCAATATCAGAATTTCTTTTCTTTAACCACAGATATTTTGAAAATTGAGACAAAGTTGCAACTTTTATTGGTGCTTGATAAATTTGTGGGGGAAAGCTACAATGTATTTCTTAATGAAACTTTTGGGCATGTTACACATAATATATAGCTGTCCAGTGGAATGATTTAAACTGTTGGTGTTTAAGTTGGACTTTTTGATGCGTTGAAAGCAGTGTGTAGTTAGCTACATTCAGAATAAATAAATTTGTCTTTAAAAAACCCTGTGATCCCAGGGTTGAAATGCAAATAATGTGTTATATGTCACAATTCTTGGCATAAGGTGATCAAAGAGTTGATATGGAAGATTGAGTGCACATTTCCTGTCTGTGTCATCCTGAGATGGATCACTCCAGACAGGCACTGTATGAGGTCCTTAAAATTGCAAATTCAGAAAGATGTTTTGCGGAATATTTACCTCCTGAAGGAAATCTCTTTGTGCATGGATAGAATTCCTGCCAGTGATCTTGTGGCTGGGTGGGTCAGACACCATGCAAAAATAATGCAACCAGAACCATTGTCAAGCTTTCTACCATAAGCTTGCCTCACTGATAGGGTTGCTACAAGTGTGCATGCTAATTAAATCTTTTCCTCCTTGAATTAAGACTGTCAACAGCTTTTCTTGGTATGGGTTGGGTTAGGTGCTCAAACCATGTCAAGGAAAGCTGTTAACTTTGGTCATGTGATCGTTATTGGTCTCATCTACAATTCCCAGTCAAGTTGTTTTTCATTACTGTTGAAATTAGTTGAAAACACTGGAGCAGACGACATTTGACCACCAGCCAGTTTACAGGGGAGATGGTTAGTCTACTGCAGGTGTTTAAATGAATGAGTAATACAGTATTAGTACCGGGTGTATGTGACCACCCCTAGCACCAAGAAAAAGTGGTGACATACAACATGGTCTTTCACCACAGGTAAAGTTACAAGGAAATTGACTCTTGTGGCCCCAGAAATACGGCCACAAACAGTAGGTGGTCAAATACTGCAGGTACCATCAGTTGAAAACCTGTGTCATCAGCAGACATTTAAATCACTGCAGTGGTCAAGGCCCTGATTGGCAGGTTCTCTGCTGGTATGCTCTTTTGACAACTGCCTTACTTGGCAGACATTGCAAAGATCAGTGACTTGAGATGAGGCAAGTTGATCATGTTGATACTTACATTAAAGGTTTTTGTATGAAGAAGTTTGGTAAATAGACCAGCATCTTGAATGTATGTAAATATTCATGAAAGTGTGAATTTTTATGTGCTGGGTTCAGCAAAGCAATGATGTTCCTGTGTTGCAGGTAGGAGCTCGACTCATATCACATGCTGGAAGTCTGACCAATCTGGCAAAGTACCCAGCCTCAACTGTACAGATCTTAGGGGCAGAGAAGGCTCTTTTCAGGTAAATGTTCAACCCCCCAAAAAATCAAATTACACACGTTGGTTTCCCACATATTAATAATATTGTGGCAGAAACGTTTTCTTGCACAGCTTGCAAGTCTACTGTGACAATTTTAACATTGAACTAATTTGATACAGTTGTTAATTAAGTAGCCAGTTTGATTTGCAGATGATAGTCAAGGTCATGTTGCATGTGGATAGTAGCTCACAAAACAGTTCATACTTAAAGTGACAGCTGCCTTGATAGATCACCTATGTATGACCAAATTGTGGTCTTTTCCAGACAGGTGGTCTCTCATGGGAGGTATTAAATAAGATGAAAGGCATTAAACACACTATCATGAAAATGTGGTCTCTCAAAGTACAATGAAACATCATTATAATGACACCATCTGTTTCCTGAAATTGTGTCTGATAACTAACTGAATGTGTCTGATAAATGGATCACTTCACATAAAAATGTACTTTTTGTTCCTTAAAATGTGTGCTGTTTAAGTGAATATGTCAGATATATGAGTTTCTTTGTAATGAGTCTTGACTGTAGATGGTCTGTCATTGGAGTGGGGTGTCAGGACCAGGACCACAGTGACATTATGTGTATTAGTTTTAGTATAATATGCACACATGATGATACCGAATAAGCAGGACAAAAAGTGACTAGACTCATCTTCCTTGTTGTCAATGTCACTTTAAATAAAAATATATTGTGCAATTAACATATCAGAGGAACATACCAAAGTTCATTTTTTTTAGCCATGAACTAGTAAGCTGTTTTATAAAAACTGATCACCTGAAATATATTTGAGTTACTATTGTAATATTGTAGAGATTGCTGAAAAAGGATAGAGATGCCTGAAAATAACTGTTAATGTGAATTGTTACAGAGCCCTCAAGACAAGAGGCAACACCCCAAAGTATGGCCTTATCTTCCATTCCACATTCATTGGCAGAGCTGGTGCTAAGAATAAAGGTCGAATCTCGCGCTACCTTGCCAATAAATGTTCTTTGGCTTCCAGGATTGACTGCTTCACAGGTAATTCGTAAGTCTTTGAAAATCCTTAAATAGAAGAAACCAGTAAATTTAGGGAACACTACAGTTGGCATGCATGTAGCGCAACCCTAAAAACATACTAGAACAAGAAAGCCATACAGTATCCAGCACAAAAGATGTGACCTTTGGCTTGCAGCGTACAAGGGCTTAGCTTCAGGGCTGAAGTCAAACCCTGTTGTCAAAGACAAGTAAACTTTCTACCACAAAAAGTAATATTTTGAACCATGTGGAGATTTAACCCATTACTTGTCCCAAATTGTGCAAAAAGCTTTTGCTGGACAAGTGGCAAGAAACCTGAATGTATAGCCCTGCATGCCCCACCCTGAAATTGTATCTGTTTGTTTTGTTAACCAGGGTACACATATGTAGTATATTCTAAGATTGATTTATAAAGAGAAAAATATTAATATATCATGCAAGTTAAAATATAGGTACGGGCGGGGGGGGGGGGGGGTGTTACTCATTGATGTGTTGGGGTATGACTTTCCACTCTATACCCCCATTCCCACCCTCCAAAAAATACAAAGAACTATTATGCCCATGTTTGCTGTCATGTCCAAATGTTAACACCAACTACCTACACATTGAAAAGGTTCGGGTTCAGGTACGTTCTATTCATTCTGTTCTATCCCCCTCACAATGTGAGACTTTACTGGGCAAGCTCTCTGCAGAGCAACAGCTTTTGAGTGAGGCAACAGAACTGCCGTAATTTGCTTAACTTTGCTGGTTGTTCTTGACAGAGTACCCCACTGCTATCTTTGGAGAGCATCTGAAAGAGCAAGTTGAAGATCGTCTGAAGTTTTATGAGACTGGAGAGGCTCCAAAGAAAAATCTGGAAGTAATGAAGGCAGCAATTGACGAGGTGAGAAAGACCAAACAAAGAAAAAATTGTGGCAGTGTGCAGCACAATACAGTGAAAACTCATTATAATGATACCATCTGTACCCAAAGAAATGTGTCAGATAACTGAATATGTCAGATAAATGAGTCAAATAACAAAGAAAATGGACCTTTTCCCATGAAAATTTGTGTCATTATATTGAATATGTCGGATATCTGAGTGTCGTTATAATGAGGTTTCATGGTATTTTGTTATGGGGCTATCATTGAAATAAAATTAATTGGGTTGACATTGCCTGACACAGGTTCTGTTTGGAGAGTTTTAGCAAATGTCATCAGTGTTCTGGAGATCACCAGGTGTGCACAGAGCACAGAATGGTCACCAGCTTCTTGGGTAAGTGGTTCGAAAATTGCACGAACCTTTTCCCCTTAGAACTAAGTGAGTTGACAGCTTTCCTTGGTCCAGAGAGGGCAGTAAGTGCCCAACCCAGCCAAGGAAAGTTGTTGGCCAGGGACATGTTATTTAGATGGATCTCATTGACAATTCTCTTTCAAATTATTTTTCATTACTGTTGACATTGGTCAGAAACTTTGAAGCAGATGACATTTTACCACCAGCTGGTTTTGGCCAATTTAAGGGGGAAAGGGTTAGTAAATCTGTACATGTGTCCCTTTTCAGTAGTGGTGACAGAGGACTGGAGAGGTTGCACTGTCATGTCTCTGCATCTGGTCTGATATTCCAGGATCTCATTACGGTTGAATGTTCATATGGCATTATCCTGTGACATGATTTCCCTTGAATTCAGGTAGTTTAACTGTAACCAGGTGCAGAATAACAATCCCTTTTGCCAAAACAGTTCAAATCTGATGGCAAAAGAGGGGTGCCCGGGTGGTTTTAGATATTTTGTGTAATAGTTAGAGGTGTCTCTAATGATGGCAACTTTTGTCTCTTAACTTTACCTCCAGTTGAGGTGAGCAGACCAACAAAGATGCTTTCATGTGTGACCGAGTATTGTAACATGTAATAATTTTTGTGTTTGCAGGCTGCACCGGTGCAGGCCAAACTGGCAAAGAAGGAAAGGAAACGGAAGAAAAAAGAGCAGAAGAGGTTGAGTCAAATTGACTCCAATGGAGACGCAACAACGGAGGGTGACACAACTGTAGCTACAGAAGCTGAGGAGGCTACACCTCTCAAGAAGAAGAAAAAGAAGAAGAGAAAGGCAGAAGAGGAGGAAGGGGCACCAGTCGCCACGGAAGTGGAGACACCACCCGCAAAGAAGAAGAAAAAGAAGAAGGCAGATCCAGAGGTGGAGGAAGAGGCGGACACATCAGTTATGGCAGATACAGAAGAGTCTCCAGCAAAGAAAATTAAGAAAAAGAAAAAGAAGAAGGACAAGGGAGATGATTGATAGTGTGGGTTGAGTTACAAGGAACTCTCAGTACCCAGATGCATTTAAATGACTGAAAGTGAAGCCAAGGACACTGGCTTCATGGTACCATGCATGATCTGTCAGTTTACAAATGGATTATTTTAAAGTGAAGTAAAGATTTAAAAAAAAAAAAAAAGTGTTGTGTGCAGCACGACAAAGGTGGGAGACTATATGGAATGGAGGATGTTGACTGTAGGTGGCACTGCAGGTAACTTCCCTCTGATATCCACCCATTGCAGGTGGAGAGGCTTAGTGGATAAACAAAGCTGTTTTATTCAGTGGTCAAAATGTCCTGTTACTCAACAGCCTGGTGCTGCCACCATACAGAATAGTGTATCTGACATGCCCTGTTATATAACAAAAAGGCTTGAATATTTTACAGAGTAAATGCATCCCAAATTTGTGTGATTTTTACCTTAGCTGACAAGTCAGCTGAGGTTATTGTATGGTCTATCCTTGTCTCCATAATTCACATTTTCAACCTTTTCTCCAAACACATTTTCGACCTTTTCTCCAAAACCGTCAGGTTCATTTCAAACTTGGTGGGAATGTACCTTGGGTGGGGGTCTACCAAGTTTGTTGAAGTGATCATGCTTCAATGATTTTTACCCTACGGCCCACATAGGCCCGGGGGTATTGCTACCGCCTGCATCTGTGTGTGAATCCATGCGTCCCTTCTTGAGAAGAACCAGATGAGCTTGGATCATGAAACTTTTTTTAGTTGATTACCCTTTCTGAAGTTTATGTCAAGTTCGAAGGACGGTGACTTTGACCCAATTTTAAGGTCACCTAGGTCGGCTCTCTATGAATTTCTTGCATGCAATATGGGGAGAATCAGAATTGCTACAATCATGAAACATATAGATAATAAGCTGAGGATAGGCTGTTGACCATCTCTTTTTTTTTTTTTTTTTTAGCTCTGGAGACCAAAGGTCAAAGAGCTTATGCGACTGCACATGTCCGTCTGTCCATCCATAAACTTTTGGTCATTAGCGCAATACCGCCCACAGTTTTTTTTCAAGTCAGCCCAATGGAACTTTCAGGAGTTATACGGTGTATGAAAATCTAGGCCCCTTTTGATATTGGTGGTGCCACCTACATTATTATGTCATATAGGTGTCAAAATGTGAAAATCTTGTGAACAGTTTAGCATCTTTAATTTTTGGCGGATCTTCACCAAATGTGGTGGGATTGTATGGAGGTCAAAGTTTAAGTTGTTAATGATACCAGTGGCACCACCTATAATTTGGTGAGAATTATGAGCCAAAATGTGTTTTAAGATCTAAAATTCCATATTTGGAAAAGGAATTGGGTTAGACTTGCCAAATTCATAGGATATATAGATCATGGCCAAAGGTAGAATGTTATGTAATATCAATGACCTTGATCTATTTGTGTCAGGTCACCGTGCCTGTAAAGTTGAAAAGGCGATTTTGTAATGGCAGGGTGTAGCTTGGACATCGATGGCAAAGAGAATTGAGCCTCTCGATCAAATTCACACTTGATTGCATGACACATAAAACAACTTGATGATATACTTTTTGGGTTGCTGTGACCAAGTGATTATGGAGTTTGGCACTTTCCAGGTTGATTGTTTTTCTTCAATAACTCAAAAAGTTATTACCCATTTGAACAAACAGACTATATATGGAAAGCTGGATGTGGGGTGCATATTTTGAAAAATAACAATTTGAGTTGAAGGTCAAGGTGAAATGGCCAATGTCCAAAGTTAGAATTTTATGTAATATCAGTGACCCTTGACCTATTTTTGTGAGGTCACCATGCCTGTAAAATTGAAAGAGGTAATTTGGTATGGCAGGGTGTAGCTTCGACATCAATGGCAAGGTCAGCCCAGCACCAGGCCTATGGGCCTCTTGTATTGCATAATCTGGGTGACCTTGATCTTCTGTCCCAAGGTAACTGAGGACATAAAGGACTCACTCATTGTTGTCTTGGCACATGCAACAATATTCATCACAGGAATTGCACAAATAAGCTATGATTCAATTGTGGAGCTAAGTGCCATCTGGTGGACATATTGTAGACTAAATTTACGTAGGCTTTATATGTTCAGAAGCCACTTAAGGACTCGCAACTTTGAAATGAACAGGTGCAATATCGCCACAGTGCCAGCAGAGCATTAGGCCTATGGGCCTTTTGTCTTTTTGTTTTGTTTTGTTTTTTTTTTGTTGTTGTTTTTTGTATTTTTATTGGGGGGAGGGGTTGACATTGGGAGGTGAGTGCCTGAAAGAGTTGGCATGGAATTGTACCAAATTTTCTCTTGCCTTTAAATTATTACATTTGTATGTGGTTGCTTCTAAAAGTGAAGAAATTTGGTTGTTAACATTTTGTAGGCATTTCTGCAGACAAGTTTTTTTTTTTTTTTGCTAGTTCCGAGCAAAGGCACGTGTTCATGTTTTATCATTTCCAAGGTTTAAGTAGGACGTCACCTTTGTTGGGTGCCAAATTTTGCAGCCAGATGCTCCTTAAATCTTCACAGAAACATGTTATGGTTGAGTACATGCATCTAAACCACACAACCCTATTCCTTGACTGAGTCCAGTCATTTTCAATCATATGTTTGTAAAAATTTAGTGAATTACAGTACTGTAAATATCAGCCTGGATTTGTTTAAGTGCATTGTTCATTTAAAAGATGAATAATGTACCATAGTTGATAAAAAAATTTGCATGTATGATGGGGCCATGGACTGGCTGTTTCTTCTATTACAGGTTTGCTAGTAACAAGGGGCACAGCACAGTGGACACTGGAAAAAGTCTGTTCACTACAGACCAAATGTCCAGCACTTGCTCCAGCTATGGTTGAAGTTGTAGCTACCAATATAAATTTCTGGTGAAAGTATAAGTTTAGTTGTGGGCACTTTTTGTCTGCTTTCCAGAAATATCAGAGAGCAATTTTTTTATGGATGTCAACAGCTGAACTTTTATCTTACAGTGACAGTTTTGCAGTATTTATTCATGAGTTTGTACCGTGCAAAAAGTTCAGATGCACATTGATGATTATAAAGTGGAAATACACTTCTGGAATCTTCAAATGTTGTGCACACCCAGTTATAGTTGCTGAAGGGAGTGGCACCCAGTGTACATTGTGACCACTGCCGATGGCCTCTGAACATTTCAAACTAGAATTTGTGAGCAAACATTCCATTGTATCAAAGAACAGTTCAAGTAGAATTGTAAAAGGAAAAAACAAAATGAAAATATTTAAACCTTAAGGTTTTCCTAATTTGGTACGTTTTGGGTTTTGGGGGGGGGGGGGGGTATGTTAACAGTGACACTGAAGCATGAATTTGATCTCTTCTTGCAGAAAGGTCAGCAAACAAAGAACTTTGAACAACTGTATCAGTGCTTGCTCACAGCTTGCCTCACCCACTGGTGCCACTGTATCCCAACAGATGTCGCTTTTCTGCCCATATGTGTAGATCCAAGAATAATGTAGATCAAGGTCCTGTCATCAAAACAAACATAATGGTACAATGTTACATTTCTATTTGCATTTTGTTAATATGCAAATCAACAAAAAGTTTGTTGAGTTTTAAGGGATTAATTTTTTAATTTACTATAGAGAATAAATTCGTGCAAGGTTAATACTTAAAACGTGTACATCAGTTTAATAAAATTGACAAAAAAAAAATTGTGAAGTTTGTTTTGCTAATGTTGCTAGCTTTGTAGTTTGAAAGCAAGTAACAGAAGAAGAGGCTGTGGGCCTGATGATCGCTGACATGTAATTTGATGACCATCACAAAAAAAAAACTATATATCCTGAAAGGTATTTGCTCTGTGACCTTGAGAAAGTAGTTCAGTAGTCCACATTGTGCTAAAGCAAACTTCTGTATGATACACATATACATATTGTATCATCAGTCTCATTCTTTTTCATCAACGTATTGAATTTATTGTGCTTTACTGAAGTGCTTAATGACCTTGAAAAATATGTCTGTGTTGCCCAAAATTTTACTAAATGTGACTATTGGCCTAATATATTTGGTGTAAATTTGGTGGTGCTCTCACAATAGGGAATTTAGTGTGTGGTTTGATACCTGTGATGTACCAATGGCACTACCATGACACCACACCTAGGGTGCACGGTTGGCAGAGCGGTAAGACGCTCGCCTTTCACCTCTGCGACCCGGGTTCGATTCTCGTCCTGGGCAGCATGTGGAAAAAGTTCCTACCACTTTAACCATGCACGGTGGTTTTCTCCGAGTTCTTCGGTTTCCTCCACTAGGCAAGGTAGGAAGTATACGCCAACATCTGTGCCATGGAGAGTGACTCAAGAAGTCAATGCTTTACTTCTTTCACAATCCATGTAAAACAAATGTGTCTATACTTATACACCTCGTCAACTTTTGTATGTATATTGTTCCGGTTATGGTATATGGGTAAATTCTCACAAATTAAGATGTAACGACCATCACAGCAACACCCCCACGCCCCCCCCCCCCCCCCCAACCCCGAGATGTATTCCACATGACCTTGAGAAAGTGGCTCACGGTCATCCATAGTATGCAATATCAAACTTCCACATGATTGACATTTTTGGTACATTTCGTAAAATTGGCGTTCGTTTTAAAAATAATCACTGTAGTGCCCTTTAATATAATGCTTCATGACCTTGAAAAGTGGTCAGTTACCTGAAACTTACCATAATTTCACTATTGGCCTAATGCATATGTGATGTGAAATTTGTACTTTGACCTGAATTTATTTATCACAATAATGATTTTTTTATTTTGTTGATACCAATGATGTACCAATTAATACCATCAATGGCACCACCACTCCACACATCCTACACTTTTGCCTGGATAATGTTTCTGTAATGATATGTGGACATGTACATAAATTAAGATGGGATGACCCTAAAAAATAATTTCCGTAAATGCATTCCCTCTGACCTTGAGAAAATAGGTCAAGACGATCCAAATACTGCATTTAACTTCCACATACAATGCATATTTCTGACACGTTTAGTATCCTTTGTCTCACTCTTGCTGAAAATACTGAACTTAATGGGTTTTGAACGCATTTGGGTCCATATCTTGTTTATTGCTGTGGGTGGCACCACCAAGTTTTTGCATGTTTTCGTCTTGGTCTGACATTCCCACCAAATTTCCTGAAGATTCATGAAACACCGAAAAATAATATTCACAAAATTTTCACATACTATTTATGACAATAGAATAGTGGCACCACCAATACTGAACTTCACCTAGCTTTCATAGTGTGGCGTCCTGAAAGTCATACAGGGTTTTCTTTTACTGCCAACTGCAACTCAAGTTGAAGTACTCCGATGATTTTATCAGAATTTATCAAATGGATACTATATTAATATTCTCTGTAAAAAGACCTTTCATTTAGCTACCAGTATGGCTATAGTCCCATAGAATATAACAGTCCAGGTCACCAGCTTTCCTCGGTGGGCTTTGGGTACATTTTTTAAATAAACTGTTTAGAAGTCCCCAGGAAGACCTGAAGGCAAGAAATTCTTTTCTCATTCAACTTAATGCCAGCATTGAACATAAGTTTGTGTTTTGATAGTTTGCAATTTAGCCTCGAAGTTTCAACATTTAAATTGTCTTGCCAAAGATAAGTTATGGTTTCACACAGAACTGATTTTTTTTTCTTTGTATTTTTCCAGTGTTTCCATTGTACACTTCAGTGGTAGGAAGAAAGTTTTGTCTAGCATGGGCAACGAAGGTAGAGCACAAACTTACCACTAAGCATGATCATCAAGATTTTGATTTTGTTTACTGGCAGTATTTTAAGTCGCCTGTCCTCCCTTCACCCTACACTGAACAAGAATTGCCTGGGCTCGGATCTTGTAATTCTATGTTTGAACAACTTTAGTACTAACCAGACAACTGGAAAATTGAAGGACAAAGCAGAGGTTTTGTATTTGAAATGAAAGCCAGGGTTCAACGTGAAAAATTTGCACCCAAAATTATCTTGCAACCAAAATTCTGTGCAAGAATGTGTACATCAAGCAACAATAATGAAAACTTCAAACGTATAAAGTTGGTTTATTCTAAATGGGCCTGCAATCTTCGTGGTTCTCTAACTAGGGAGTGTTTTAGTTTTGTATACCAGACTATATATAAAAGCTTGGATCTGATTTTACAGGAGCATGAAACTTTGTAGTAATATACTTAATTAACTACATAAAATTAATGTTTTTTTGCAAATGTTTGGCTTCTTGTCGGCCTCCTGCTTTGACCTTCCTGTGTTGGTTCTTGGTGATAATCGGTGGATATGTTTGGAAGGCCCAAGTGGCTGCTACCAAATTGCCCCCAAATTTTTTTGGCTCAAAAGTTACAACTTGTGTCAGAGAAAAACCTACATAATAACGTTTACTTCCCCTTTAATTTGAACAGGTGATCTGTATACTAGACTGAATTGTTTTACTATGAACACCGTCTGGTTACTGTGTTGTCATTTGGTAGCAGTTTTGAAGAGTTTGGGAAATAGTCCACAAGTCTCGGCGACACAGCAACATTTTTCTCCGGCCTGCATTGCCTCAATTTCCTAGTCCCCCCAATTCTTTGTATGGGAAGACAACAGAGTTTCAGTGGAGGAAGGCAACTCGCAACTTCTACCAATCTCTTGCAGATTTATAGAAAACTCGAGATCAAGTCTACTGGTACTGGAACATTCTTAACCACCAAACTTTATTCGATTAAAATTCAGTTATACACAATAATGCCATGTCCAGTTTACCCAAGACACTTGCAACTACCATCTAGTAGCCAGTTCCAGGTACCACTGTTGGAAATGACTGCAATCTTGACTAGTGCCGGTAGTGGATGACGAGAGAAATGTAATGGACAAGTAAAATTTGCACTGCAGTTGTCAACATTTTACAATTAGAATAAAATTCTTTTGTCTATATTTCTGCAGACAAGTATAATTTCCAGATTTCTATCACTTGTTACAACAATTGCTACAGTCACTTAACCTTTCCGCCCTTGAATTAAAGTCAATAGCTTTCCGTTCCATGGGTTGGGTACTAAGTGTCCGACCCATGCCAAGGAAAGCTGTTGACCTGAGGCATGTGATCTTGGTAGGTCTTGTCTACAATTCTCCATCCAATTTTTTTTTACATTACTGTTAAAATTATCCGAAAAGGATGACGCAGACAAAATTTGACCATCAGCCTGTTTTGGTCATCTTTAGGGGGAAAGGGTTAAATGTAGTTGATGCAATTAAAACCAAAACAGGTGTACAACACACACATTTATTTACACATCAACAATGGTTTTATGCATAAATGAGCTAACGAAACCAAGTTATGGGACACTGAATGCTCCCTGCTCATAACAGGGGCACAAAGGATCATGCTGTTTTTCACAAAATGCACATTATAATGAACAAAACCCCCCAAAAAATCTGGACAGATACATGTTACAACAGAAGTATCACCGAAACACCCAGTAAGGGCAAAGGAACCAACTGCTTTTCGCACAGGCCATGCTGTCACAGCCAACGCAAAGCCAGCTTCACGGGCAAAGAGACCCACTGCATAAACACCTCTCTGAACTTGTGACTGCAAAAAGCACAATAATGTTCAAGAAACAACCCACAGGACAGGTTCAGCTGTTGGCAGTGTAAATGCATTAAGTACCATGTAATTTGTAGACGGCCTTTTGTATGACATATACCTGGTGTACTTTGAACATCAACCTGTCAACTGCCAGGCACATGCTTCTTACACGTCAGCACCTTTTAGCTTGAGGGAAATTTTAAACACCAGATTTTGTTGTCAACTACTCCTGGTGTAAAACTGGATCGGGCAACATGTCTTGCATGTGAAGTGGCCTATTAAGTATTGTATTATACTGTACTCCTCCCTGTAAATACATAGGGTGGTTACAAAAATACATTGTCATAAGCCTTCAGTTTAGAATCCTAATTTGAACATGATTGGTAAAATATTGTCAAGAAGATCATTGAATATACTGTAGAAGTACTTATGTTCACGTTTATAAATTTTTCACATTTTGCATTTCACACATTTCAGTAATTTTTAATTTCACTATTTTTAACACAATTCTTATTACATCAATTTTAAAATTGCTTTTTGTGCCATCAGCGAAAATAAAAATACAGCAAAATAAAAGCAATTTACAATAGAATCTTTGTGTGATTTTTGATCATTTAGATTCCAAGGGCTGGGGAGGACCTCCTTGTGCAGAATATGGTGACTGACAAAATGAAAACGGCTTCCTTTACAGACTATAACTGTTTCAATGTTTGTGGATGTATCTTGCAGTCAATTTTCAAGGACTGACAATTCAAAACCTGTGCAAGTTCAAATGAAGCAAGACATTCAACGGTTTTATAAAACTCGTTTGTATGGTTACGGTGACTACCATACACACCACATGGAATCTCCCTGTTAAGACCACCTGAGGGACTGATAAATGTGGGCTTAATTGGGATATAGTCAAAGATAAACAAAAATGGGTCTAAACTGGTGGTCTTAACAAAATGGTCTCTTGATGGAGATGGTATTCAATGTAGGTTCTTTTGTAATTACATGAACGAAATGGATGAATATGAATGAATGATATTAAACTGCATTATTATCACATCAGCTGTAATTTTCTTCAAATTAAAATAAATCAAAAAGAAAACTACGGTGGCAAACTGGGCTTCATCTTGATTATTCCTCGCTCATTAAAATGTTAAGAGACATTCATAATAAATGTGTTTCTAAATTCAAGATGGGCTAGATTTAAGTGCCTAAAACTATAAATCATATATAACAAATCCAATATACATGTACCTACTTTACATGTATTATTACAAATACAATATATCTACTTTAACAAGAACAATACCCTGTTTATTTCCACATGGCTCTGATCAAAATCATTTACATTCAACAAGGATAAAATATACAGTGTGAACTAGAACTATTGACACAATCTTGTTCAAAGTTAACAGTCTACTTCCAAGCCTATGGCACCATAATATTTTGTTTCTCATCAGCAAATACCTCCTGGTATGACTATAATGCTGACTTCTTGACCATAAGGAAGCGTATGACCTCATCGCAAAAGTTGGTACCATACATCTTCCGGACAACACAAATATTGCAGGCCAAAGTTTTCATTCCATTCATCTTAATCGCATAAAATGGTTTGAAATTCCACAATTTGGAAGTTTTCCAGTAGGTACATGTATTCAAAAGATACTACCCTTATGGGTATGTACAAGATAAAAAGTTCAATCTTCTGATTTTTTTCAACATCTATAAATTCTGTTTTATAATTACAGAACTGGTCCATTCGAGATCAAAGACAGGATAAAATGTGTTGATGGCAGCCTATAACTTCTTCATTTGTTTGTGCTATAATTTAGAATATGTAAATTGATGGTCATTCTATCATTGAGCACAGAAAGTGTGCCAAAAACATGTATTAAACTTGATTGTGGTAATCTTTTCCCATAATCATCAACTACTAATGAAACTGTATAAAACCTGTGCACCATTATCAACTGTTTAAAATGACACATAAATACTTAAAAATACATTGTTACAGACTGTAACAAATACATGTATATTTCAGCAACATTCTTTCATTGAAATATTCAGCAGTTTGTTCATCCATTTCACATCAGTACAAAAATTAGCCTAAACTGGATTAGGAACGGAGTGGAGTGCACCTAATTTAAAGTGTTGTTAAACAGGACTAATTTTAGACCGTTGAACCATCCTCATCCACTTTGTACACAGTCAAAGGTTCACAATCATTGGCTAGTGGTTTTTAGCTGTTTTCCAAGGGGGCTAGTGACCTATGATTTTTAACATGCGGGAGCTCTGTGGGTGGGTGCATTTTTGAAAGTTCATCTTGCCCTGCCTCAGCGTTTCTCAGTAAAAATGCCAAGACAGACTAAAGACAGTATGGAGCATAACTGCTGGATGAAAAATATCTCAAAGCACCAAAGGCCCTGAAATTCCTTGATACACATGACACTATTCACATTTCAAATATCATTTTTGCTCAGACATGCAAACATGACCTTCCATGCAGTCCACACAGTTTTTCCTCTGCCAGTGCTGTCCATCTGAAAATCTCTGTAGCAGACTTTTCTTTCCTTGTAGCATTTTTGCGACTTCTCTTCATGAGAAACACTAATTTTGGAGAAAATTTGTCGCAATTTTGAAGAGCTTTGTAGCAAAATTCTGCTACAATGCTCCAGTTGGACAACTTTATGCTCAGGCACAGCATACAGTCCAGCTTTATCACTGGTAAACAGTCAAGTGCTCTACCTGACCTGGTCTTTCATCTGCTAGGGGTATGGAGCTATCCTTCCTCTAAAGCAGCGTTTCCATCATGTGCGCAGAAATGATCACACAAGAGAACAATCTCAAAATCACAAGGGTTTTCACTCCTGAGAAATTACCACAACCATCTTGTGGAACCAAGTTAGCAAATGAATATTTTAAACACTATTTGCCTGTGTCAATAGGAATAATAGCTTCCTCCCCCCTTTTTTCAGCTAACAAGTAGCTTTAGTTCCTTGAGTTTGTAATGCTTACATCATTATATTCATTCAGAGTTTCTGATCTTCTACTGTGACATGACAGTCAGATATCAGGTTTGTTCATGGCTACTAAAGACTGGATGACGGGGTTTGTCCACCACAAAATTGCAAATAAAACTTTTTCTACCAACTTGATTTCAAATATTTTTGCAGCATATGATAACATATACTTATACACTTCAGATGATAGAATGAAACATTTTTACACCCAAAAATAAGGAATTTTCCTTCATAATGACATTGTACAATATGTGGACGTTGCAGCAATTTGTACATGGGGGTAGCAGCGGGAACCTCAATGGCTCATAACAAACAAATACACGTGCACAAAAAGCATGACAATCACTGTGTGACTGTTTTAGTTGCACTGGTCGCACTCAGATAATCATATGATTGGTTTGAAACAATACAAGTTTGTGACCAATGATTGAACATACATTCCTTATATTATTGAAACCAATGTCACATGTCAGCCTTACACAGGCGTCAACAAGGGCATAATCTTGAAAATTCAGCCACAGTGAAATTTCCAGCTGAAGGTAGGAAACTGATTCTTCAAATTTACATTAAATTTTGTCTGTGGTCATTGCGTCATGCTTGGATGCCCTGTTACACATGCACTGGGCCTTGCTTACCATTCATTGGTTGACTGTCACCTCAAAGTTTACAGGTCTAAATAAGTGTGCCATTGAGGTCCTTGCTGGTCCCCCCATGTACAAATTGCTGCAAAGTCCACATATTGTATAATGTCATTATGAAGGAAAATTCCTTACTTTTGGGTGTAAAAATGTTTCATTCTATCATCTGAAGTGTATAAGTATATGTTATCATATGCTGCAAAAATATTTGAAATCAAGTTGGTAGAAAAAGTTTTATTTGCGATTTTGTGGTGGACAAACCCCGTCATCCAGTCTTTACAGTAAATGCAATTTTGAGCTCGGATTTTTACCCAATTTGCTTCCATGGCATCCCCCTAGATCGCTAGTTTCTGATGTGCTCCCGATGGTCACCCACAACAGAAAGCAGCAGCCAGTTGGGGGTATGCTACACAGGCAATTACCCATTGTTACCATATAACAATGGAAATATGCACTTACAGGGCTTAACTCTTTCACCCTGGGAGGCGACTGCATTCAAATTGTCAGCAGCCAGCGGGCAGCGACTCCAATCATTTCAGTGCAAATTTGAATAAATTTTGATATTTTACCAAATTTTCAAGAATACCCATAAAGCCACCTGAATTTGTGATTGTGAATTTGGTTATTGCAAAACAACGTTTATGTGGGGTATTGTTGCTGGTACTATTTGCTTTACTTGGTTATTATTTTTACTTTTGCGATATAGAATATAAATGGTGTTTTGTACTACATGTATCAAAATTCTTAGAATCTCGGCGGTCAGTTGGGTTTGCTTTGAGATAAATATGCAGTGAAACAGTTAGATGCCATGGCACATGGTTTCCTATCTGAGTCACAGCAAACAAGACACTTGATCACACTGATATAATGTGTTTCTTAATTATACTACCGGTACATCATATCTGTTCTAGAAGTCCTGAGACAATGCAGCAACGGAAGTGACCAGTTGGAGATGACATGGACTCTCTTAAAAACTTAATGCCTACCCTTTTTACAGACGAAGGCATCACAATTTCTTCATGGTGAATTAAAAAATAGATAATAACACAAGCTCCAGGCATGTGTGAAATATTCCAGGTCATTTGTAATTTACAAAAAAAAAATATGGGGTATAAGTCCAGCATGTGCAAATTCTTGTCCAAAATGTAGTACATACATGTTTGTTATACAAATCTGTGTATAAAATTACACACAATCCACCCCACAGTCACAATTATTCATTTTTCAAGCAGTACAGGTGTACTACACATGATATGTATTATTTTTATACAAGGAAAAATAAGGAAACATATGTACAGAATAGATGGCTTTGTCATATTTTCATATGACAATAACTGATTCAAACATACTCAATAAAACATTTCACATCCATGTACAGTTACATATAGTAAAGAATACATAAAAAAAAATTAGACTTCCTGATTGTTAATAAGTTCCCAACTGAAGGCAACAACGCACAGAAATCTTTAGAGCCTCTTGGCTTTCCGATGATTGGTGACAAGTCTATGATGAATCTATGTTATGCCAATCCTGACAGCTATAAAGGACATGACCCGGATTCCTGTAAGTATGCTCTGGCTTTCACTCTGTAGTATAATATCAGTGGGGATGGCTGAAAGAAGAAACATCACAGTATTTTTTTACCCATGGAATGTCTACTATACTCTTCTGGGAGTGTCGCTCATGCAGTATATACAAGAGCGAAAGCATCACATATTTTCACACGATATTAACCCTTTCCCACTCGAATCACCCAAAAGTGCCTGGATGTAAATTGCTATAGATCTGCCTTAATGGTTTTTACTTAAATTTCTCATTATCAGAAAACGTTTTTGCTGAGGTTTGTATGTAAAAACTATTCATGATGCCATGCCTTACATCAGTAGTTTTCAATGGCATGGGTTGGGTGCAATGCACCCAATCCACCCCAAGGTAAGCTATTGACTGTCGTACTCTGACCAAGAATGGGTTAAACTTAGCATTAAAAAATTCCAATTGCAGTTATTCACTATTTTTGCATTTCATACTTTTCATTCAAGTATATGTTTGCAACTTTTGTTATTTATTCCCACAGCAATCTATCCATATATAACAAAATTTTTATTGTTTTCTGATCCAGATTTTTAAGTACCTAGGAAAGAAATGAATTCTAAGTAACTTTAAACTTATCCTTGCAAAAGGTATACATGTACATGGTGAATATTAAATGGTTATATTTTGAAACACCATTTGTCAAATTTGCTTTCTAAAACAATGACATATATTTTGGCAGAAGTCCTTCATTTTTAATGTTTGCATCAGCAGTTCCAAGCACATTATATTTCTTTCATGTTAATCAGAATTTAGGATAAATTTGAGTATCACACACAGCAACCAAATTCTGGAGTTTTCTTCCAATTTTACCAGAGAAATTAGTCACAAGAAATTATTGTTGCTGGCACTGAGAACTGAGCAGGTAAGCTGCAAATAGCTCCCCTGAAATATCCCTGGTTGGCTCTTAGGTCAGCTCTACAAAGTTTATGATAAAATATGAAAATATGCAGGTGAGCAACCAACAGTTCTCACTATTATAATTTACCACAAATATTGATTCAGCTCATTCTATTTTGAAGACAGGGACCTCAAATCTACAGTACTTAAACTCAAGTTTATACAATGAATCAAACAAGAGGCCCATGGGCCTAATGCTCTGCTGACATATAATCTGATGACCATCACCAACAAAATTCTTTTTGCCATGCTGTCCAAGCTACACCCTGCTATTAAAAAACACCTACTTTCAACTTTACAGTACTGGTGACCTAGGAAAAATATGTATAACCTGATATTACATAACATATTAGCACTGGACATGATTTATATATCCTATAATTTTGGCATGTCTAATTTACTTATTTTGCGAGATATGTAACTTTATATCTTCAAACATTTTAAACATAATTTCCGTCAAATATAGGTGGCGCCACACGTACCATATGCAACTGAGATTTGACCTCCCCTACAATCCCACTAAATGTCATGAACATCCACATGCAATTAAGGATGCAGGATTGGTCATAAGATTTTCATATTTTGACCCACATTTTACATAATAATGTAGGTGTGCCACCATATAGATACATACACTTTATAGGTCCTAACAGTTATATGGGCCAAACTCAAAAATTGGGGTGGAGAGCATTCACAAGATGATCCTTATATTCCAACTGGCCATTTGACTTAGACCTTCAACTTGGATTAAAAGATTAATGCTCTAAATGTGGGCCCTACTTCCAGCTTTCCATTTATAGTCTGTTCGTTCAAATTGGTTAATAAATTTTTGAGTTATTGAGTTAGCCGCTACTTCGAGAGACATGTACGGGTTAAAGGCTCCGAAACATGTTGAGTAGTTACCCGCTGAAGACCTTTTAATTTATTTGGGATAATACAGCCTATGTCAAAATTTTACAGAGGAACGTGCAATATGGACAATAGTACTTCTATGTATATAGGTTAGACAGGGACAGGTTAGCTTATGGAGAGTAAAGAGTTCGGTCTGCGGAATAGGGTAATTACTACTAGGAAGTGGTTTTGGACAAAAAGACACAAATACAATTGAAGAAAAACAATAAACTTAGACAAGTGCCAAACTCCATAACCTTTGGGTCATGGTAACCCAAAAAGCAGGTCACCAAGTACAGTTTTATATACAATGTATTCAAGTGCAATTTTGATCTGGAGGCTCAATTGTATTTGCCATCGATGTCCAAGCTACACTTTGCCATTACAAAATCACCTCCTTCAACTTTACAGCACTGGTGACCAAAGAAAAATAGGGCATGGTCACTGATATCAAATAGTAGCATTGGACATAATCTATATATCACATAAATCTGACATGTCTAATTCAATTATTTCTTGACATATAGAATTTTACATCATTCACCCCATTTTGGCTCATAAATTCCATCAAGTTATAGGTGGTGCCACTAATATCGTAAGCAACTAAGATTTTGACTTCCTCCACAATCCCACTAAATTTCATGAACATTTATCGAACATTCAGGATGCTAGAGTGCTCACATTTTCACATTCTGATCAGTACATTGCATAATAATGTAGAGGGCACCACCTATATCGAACCTGACCTAGATTGTCACTTGATAAGTCCTGAAAGCTACATCAGGCTATGGAAGGACAGACAGGCATGAGTGATCGCATGAGCTCTGTCACTTATGGTGGACAGAGCTAAAGACTGTATCCCTGATTTTTAAAATTTGGTGCCATTTTGTCATCACAGTCAGTTGAAAGTGACTTTCCTTTGATGTGCCAACACATTACCAAAGATCCACAGCATGAATCTTCAGTTTGTATGCTAAATCTAAAAATGAATTACTTTATTGCACATTGATATATACAGAAAAGAATCAGTAAGCACTGAGGTCACCAATAACCTGACATATATCCTTAAACCACAAGCATAGAAATAGTGAGATCTGGATGAGAAAAGTCCTGCCCTATACTGGTGATAAATAGAATAGACTGTCTCACCTTTCCCAGCCATTGTGATAACCAAACATGTTTCATAGTCATGTCCTTCAGCATTACCTGGTCATTACATAACACTTCCACCTGCAAAATAATACAACTGTGAATATATACATGTAGGTAATAAAACGAACCAGAAAAAATAGCAGCCTTGTGCAACTTGCATTTAATTACTATAAATGTAGGTTTAGTCACAAAATTGTGTCATCTGGTTTATATCATCTGATTAATATTATGATTACAGATTTTCTCCCAACCTGCTTACATGATTACAACATCCCATCACACATGCACATTAGACCTATCTTTTAATGGAACCTACTAACACATTTCCCTTTGTTACAACTGACTAACTGAGCCATTGACATTATATTTGTGATGAAATTTAATCAACAGCACCACAAACAATGTAACAATACGTATGTATATGTATATGTATATACATATGTATATGTATATGTATATGTATATGTATATACATATATATATACATATATATGTATATATATATATATATATATATATATATATATATATGTATATATATATGTATATATATATGTGTATATATATATATATATATATATATATATGTATGTATGTATGTATGTATGTATGTATGTATGTATGTATATATATATATATATATATATATTTACATTTAAAATGACATACACAACCCCTGGCAGCATGTTAGCTCTTCTTTGACAAGGACCTGGATGGACCATACTCCCTTACATTGACAGGGGTCACACCTGATTCATTCTCAGTTGCAAAAACCACGACAATTTCTCCTGTAGCTTATTCTACAAATGTGAACTGATATGCACATCAGAATAAACAAGCTATGATGTAGTTTGTTTGTTTTGATACATTTGTTCAGGAATGAAAATCAACGCATTTTTGCAATATGTTTCTAAATAAAATATGTTTAAACCAACCCGCAAGCCATACAGCGAGAGCTGCTCCATTGCGTTGGTTCGCTTAATACCCTTCCAGCGGCTTGACTGGCTGTCAGCAGTGACACACCATTCAGAACAATATTTGATTTATTTATCACTGAACACTTCGTTGTCATTTGTGATCCGTTTATTAATTCCCATAGGCAGTCCTAAGAGATGTATATATGGCTGCTGACAAAGCAATGACATGAACATCCCAAGACAACAATGGTCAGTACAGTGAAACCTCATTACGACGACACTCAGATGTACAACATATTTAGTATAATGACACAACTTTTGAATGGCAAAATTTCATTTTCTTTGTTGCTTCATTCATTTATCTGACATATTCAGTTATCTGACACATTTCCGAGGGATCATGTCATTATAACCAGTTTTCACTGTGCATCTCTCCTGCTGGTGCATGCATATTAGCAGAGAGATAAATAATCACTCTGCATTCAAGCTAGGAATACAGTGAAGGCAATCTGACCACTTTCATCCTGTATCAAACTCTCCAGAGAATGGGGGGGGGGGGGGGGGTTACAGACAGGCACAAACAAAGGTATTTAAACCCAAAGATAACTTTGGTCACAGTAATCTATTGTCGCTCTGCAGTGTGTTGTTCTGTCGGTTAATGGTTGGGCTAACATGTCAGCCAGTGACCCAGGCAGTACATATGAATTATCAATAATGTCTAGTCTCTCTTTAGCTCCGAGGTAAAGCTGGGCATGACATAATGTTGACATGGAACCCATGTTACCCTGTACACTCCCCATGCACAAAATATCCCCCCAGAAATGGGTGCCGTATAGCAAAGCAAATGAGATAGTTACACACTAATTGATGTAACTTTGAATTAGGAGAAAAGAAAGCCCCAACATGAAGTGTGCCCTGTCTACATATTGGTTGATATTTTTCTGTTGAATATTTGTCAAACCATGTCAAGGGAAAATAAGAACGAATCTACAGTCTGTTTGACGTCGTGCCACCTGGCAGACCCCAAACAACCAGTTCAAACTAAGTGCAGGCATCATGACTGTGACGTCATGATAGTTGACGTTGACTAGTGTGTCTGGTAACGTTACCTGCTGTATAATAGAACCCATATGTCAGCTTTTCCATTAGAACTTACACAGTTGTAGAGTGTGCCTAATGAGTCCAATGGAGGGCGAAACGTGTCGCACAAGAAAACACGACAGCTATCATGCCAGCTTTTCTGGCTTTGTCTCGCATTTCTCATTTACAAGGGAAAATAAGCACATAAGAACCAAACATTTTTGTCAAACTTACCTCTAGCATGCGAGGAATTCCAAGCTTACGCCGGAGCAGCTGTTTGAGGTGAGACACACATGTACGCACTGAGCAGCGGACAAACTTCTTAGGTAGAGGTGGCAGACAGAAACCACTTTCACCAATTGGATTGAGACTGCAACAGTTGCAAAAAAAAAATACACTTTTTAAACTTTTATCTTCCATCACAAAATTTAATCATTTCACAAATATTCGTGTTTGCATACACCATGTATAAATCATGGTGTGCTCAGGTGAACACCACCTACTTGAAACTTAAAGCCTGTTTGAGAGGGCCAGCTCTACCTGTCTTAATTTCTTCCTCTTATATCAATGTAGAAAATACAGTGAAACCTCCCGATACCGAACACCCTTGGGACCAGAAAAAAAGTGTTCAGTATAGATAGGTGTTCGGTATAGGGAGGTTTGATAGCATTAAAGGTATATATTTGGGACCGAGAAATGGTGTTCAGTATAGAGAGGTGTTCGGTGTATGGAGGTGTTCGGTGAGGGAGATTTTACTGTACATTTATAGTATTTCAGTGTATGTAGATGACCAACATCCATAATGCACACTACACGCACCATTTGGGGCACCATCAGTGTAGTGATATATACAGGATGTACAGTACCAGTTCTCGATAGGCAAAGCCGTGCGGTTTGTAAGATGCAGCACAAAACGTCACTGACCGTAGACAGGAAAATTATTGTTATAAATCAGAGACTTTTTAAGTTCTAAATGTACTTCCATGGTAAAACCTAAACAAAGTTGTCTTTTCTGGAGGAACCCAAGTAATCTGTGCACAACATGTCACAATAGTTCTTGTGACGAGCTTGTAAAAACAATGCTCCTATTCTCTATATAGCAACTGAAAACTCCTCACAGATAAAGTTCGGAGTGGGTCAGCCAGGCAAACTTTTTTTTTTTTTTTTTTTGCATAAGTAAACACGAAATCAGCTTATGAAAAATCTAAAAACCTAGAGTGTTTGTGATTATTAAAGTATAAAATGTGTGTTCTCTGAAAAGTGTGCTTTTTGCTAAGCATAAGGAACCCAAATATGCATTTACACTTATAACCGAGATGCCAGAAAATGGAGCTAGACATCGTTGCACCCAATTTCAGGGTTCAGAAACCGACAACTCATCACACATACAGAAAGAATAGCAAGTGGTGATAAGTGTTTTTTCCCACCCTACTGGCAATAGGAACATATCGAGAATAGGTACACCAACTAACACTTGCTAAGCATTTTCAGACTGAGGGACAGGACCAATTACAATATATGACTATGGGGAATTAAAAAAACATTGAAGTGAGAAGATAGTGGCTTTGCCCTAACAGTATAATAGAGAGTATACCAGTATGGTCACAGGATGTGAAGGATGCTTACCTATACCTCTCTAGACACATGCACACTTGCTCATCGTTACGATAGTAGTGCCCTTCAGGGTCATCATAGACACTGGACAGTGCAGGCGCTGTGTTTTCGTCCTCTGTAAAAGCAATTTTGCAAGGTCAAGACAAATAGTCACCAGGTATGAACATGAAAAATATGCCATTACAGGAAGACTGCTTCAAATATTCTACCATGTTGTGGGGCTAACTTAGGTTTGTCCATAACCTGGAGTTAAAGAAGACTTTTGAAAAAAAAAGCATTACCTTACAAATGCGACCAGTTTATGGGTTTCCACTGGGAATTTTGGATTTTTTGCCACATTTCAATTTACATTGTTTTAAAACATGTACTTCATTATCCATTCTTATTTATGAAGTCTAATTTAATAAGCTACTTTCATATGAAGCTAATTGACTAAGTGATGAGTGGCAGTGGAACCACAGAGTATGTGTGTTTCATACCTTCTTTCTGTTCTTTAACCAGTCCTCTGGATTTATAAAACTCCTGTCTTCTTTTTTCTTCACCTGCAACACACATAGCATAAACATGGTTCATAGCTAAACCTCAAAAGCATGAAAAAATACTTCTAATGATATGCCAGATACACGTTTGCAATTTTTACAGCGCAAAAGTACTACCAGAGAATGTCGGGAAATTGACACACCTACTGATTAATGTTGTATCAAATTTTCACCTATTCTATACCTGGCAGGCAGAGCTAGTTGCAAAGGATCCTAGTCAGGGTTTTTTTTCTATTGCCTGACAAGAAATACTCCAGGTGTCATTGTAACAGCTGGACTGGAATGACTTATGTCCTTCAACAGCTGGCTATTATGCCGTCACATATATGTACATGTAATTCATCCCATAAATACATGTACATTTACTATTTTATTAAAACAAAACAAAACTACATATAACAGCTGTTGGTTCTGACTTGCCGAATTTTCATAGGTGCATTGCACAGTGTACATTACATTACACAGATACTATTGACAGACTAGCACTTTTAACTCATTCCATACAAGTCCCTGATTTTTCTGTAAATTTACCTAGTTTTAAGACGGCAATTGCATATTTAAATTCTACATGAAAAGAGCTTTCGTTCAAGTACCAACATGCCCATAATCTCAAGTCAGTGGTTCTTGCACTGCCTGGCAAGTCATGCTGCAGCTGCCGCAAGGGCAAGTGGTTCTGGCACTGTCTGGCAAGTCATGCTGCAGCATGACTTGCCAGGCAGTGCCAGAACCACTGACCAAGGCCTGTGACCACAGTATGGAATGAGTTGAAGTTTTACCCCCTGGTGAATAGATTTGGTTAACTTACTTTCAAAAAGTCCTGGCACAAGTTTATACACAATATCTTGCATTGTCCTATCAGGTTTCAGATTAACTAAAGGCTGTGTCTCGTGTATTTTCACATTGCACTGTGGACAAAACTTGCTGCTCTGAAGGTACTTCACAATACAGCTCTTGCAAACTGAAAAATAAACCAGGACAAGCAATCAGTGGCCACCCACAATTTAAAGCATGATTACATGTATGAAGATACCATTTTTACCAGAAACATAAAACTTTTATTATTATTTTATCTGCTTGAACATGCTTGTTTATTAACCTGATAATGATACCAACACAGGAATTGCATACTATTGTGGGCCCACAGTGCATATGAATACATTTTAATACGTTTCGGTGATCACTGTTTACGCGAAAATGACTGGAACGGAAGGATAGTTTGCTATAAGTTGCTTAAAAAAATTTAATTTATCATAATCAACAAATCCTACACACTTAAAATACTGTACAACTGTGTACTGATTTTTTGTCAACTCCATGTTGTAATATATATTTACCCATGGGGGGGGGGGGGGGGGGGGACTTGATAAAATTATTCCATGCACACACCAAACAAAACAAAACAAAAAAACTGATGGTGAAGGATACTGTTGGAAAATTGTAAACACAAGATGACTGTCATCCCTTCCTGCTCAAATCACTCAACGGCACCCAGCTATAAATTGTCATCTCCATTAAGGTTTCATTTAAATTTCACTGTTAACAGAAAGTATTTTTTCTAGAGAATTATAGAGAAGACCTATCTTGATGACACGCCCCTGGTCAAACAGCTTTCCTTCATGTGGGTCAGATGCATTGCACCCAACATGCACCAAGGAAAGTAACTGACTCAATCTTACTCTGGGCAGGAATGGGTTAAGAAAGAATTTTTCTCTGATGTCCAGGTTCCTTCCAAATGTATATACAAGTACATAATGACAAACACATGTGCAATCCTCTTGGGTCAGGCTTTGAACCTTTTTTTTTAAAGAAAAAAAATCACTTGGCGACAGTATTGCATGAACAATACTTACAGGTATGTAGGCACTCCGTAATAGTAGTTGCATCAACAAAATAGCCTGCACACAAGGAGCAAACAATGTGAGGATTAATGTCCCTGATGATAATCTGTAGAGGCTGGAACAAAGAAAATATGTACTTAGTTCATTTTTCCTTTCCACATGTGATGGAAAGCATTATATGGGTACATAAAGATGTTCCAAAACTGACTGCCTGTTGTTCAAGTATAAATACCATTAGAAAGACTGAATATGAAATGTAAAAGATACTAGGACTGCCACATGGAAGATATGCCAATTTCAGATCACAGGCATATATAAACAGAAATTTACCATTCATTTGGTACATAAAATTCAACAATGACATTCAATCTCTGCTATGACTTTGGTTGAGTTTAATGTTTAGGTAATGTTAATGTTGCCTACTTCGTATCTTTCCAACAAATGAAGACACGTTTGGTGAAACTGCCCTCTGTAACTAGGTAAAGTGGAAAGAGAATATTGTTCTTGGGTCTATCGTCTTGCATCTAATTTAAATTGTGAGATCATTCATTTTTACGTTCACATTTGTTTTCTCTCAGTTGGTGCCATGTTACTTGTTAGTTGCAGTGATTTTTTTTTTTTTTTTGAGTTTTTGTAGTGGCTAAAATTTATGACCACAATTTTTGGTCACGTTTTCAGGTCATCAAGGCTGTTTAAGGATACCACAATATATATACACTGTACAGTATATATATATATTTTTTTTTTTGCAGACTGACCTATAACATTCATATGCTATACCATAGTACAAGGACTGAATGGGTACAAGTTTATCTGTAGATAAAAAAAAATGGTAAGATTCTCTATGGTATGGGCTGGTTAAGGTACATGTGGGCTTATGAGTTTGTTCGCGCACAGGTTAACAAAGGTTTGCATGGAACAATGCGTTATGAGTCAGTTTGGGTGTGACATGTCCTCAAAATGGCCTGGGCCTGGTGTAGCCACAGGCATCCTGGCTGTCACCCTTGCCATATTTGGGAAGGTTTTTGAAGGGTTTTGCCTGCAAAGCAGATAAAGTTCAGGCCTGGTGTAGCCACAGGCATCCTGGCTGTCACCCTTGCCATATTTGGGAAGGTTTTTCAAGGGTTTTGCCTGCAAAGCAGACAAAGTTCAGTGTTACTACACTCAGCGGAGTAGACAAAATACGCAGCCTGGGCCTGCTTTGGAAGGAATCAAGGGTAGGATCAGTCAGCCAAACCTCACCTGCTCTCAACAAACTGTCACTGTATACATCATTTTCATTCACTTGTTCATGACATGTCCATGCTTTCTACCCACCATTTTCAAGCTGGACTTTTCTGCCTGTGACTGTGACAATCAATCCCAAAAGTGATGATACAAGCAATATATGATTTGGTTTCAAATCTGATATTTAATTTTTTTTTTTCTACTGATACTTAAAAGATATCACATCAGGCTGCAACAGGTGCAAAGTTTGGTTGCCCTTAATGGTGACACTATCAGGGACAGATCTAGATCTGAAAAGTCTGTACTTGGAAATATCCACATAGTTCACAAAACTTTTGCCGTGGTCCTCTCATAATTCACTTTAAAATATTTCTGAGCCATTCACATGAATCTTTAGCAACCATTAAAAAAAACCCCACAATTTGGCTACTTGGTCGAAAAGTCAGAGCAGTCCCTGCACAATCAATACTGGCAATTGATCAATACATTGTATACAACACTACAGAGATTATAAGAAGGTAAATGTCTCACATCCAGGAAAGAGAAGTCAGGGTAAAATAGAGCGAGCAGAAAGCATGTTTGTTGTACATGTATGCAGAAGTGGCTGAAAACGATGAATGCAGTAACATTTTTATGGCAAGTGTGTCTGCGACCTAACCCTGAAAAAAAATTGCCAAACAATAAATAACTATGGTGACAGTACCAATAGGTCACAGCAGCTAACCCATTTGTTACTGTTCGTAAATACTGATAAGGGTAGCTCCAATTCAACTCATCTGCCATCAACAAACTGTTACTACACACATTTTGATCTACTTCTACCTGATGCACATGCTTTCATCACACCATTTTGAAGCACAACTTATTTTTTTGTGGATGCAACATGTGTATAATAAAAGAAGGGAAGATATAAGCAACCTGATCCACTTCGATTTAAAATGTTGTAGACGAAAAGATAAAGGCATCATATTAAAATGCAATGGGTACATAGTTTTACTGTTATATGTGAACCCTTTTTTGACTATCTACGATCACTGACTGCATTACACAATATGCATCTACGCATACAAATTGTCTTCAAAGGTAGCTACATGATGTGTCAATCAATGTATTCCAGCAGTCCACAAAGTGGAAAATGGCAGACTACCAACTGTTAGCAATTCAACCCTACAATTTCAAAATTAATGAATAATAATGCATTATACCATGCATTATCTAAATTATAAAATTGTCCCACCCAGCAAACATAAATCAAGGTACAAAAGACAGTGAGTCAAAATAATGTGTGCTCAACTGATGTGGTTGACAACAATGAATGCAGGCACACCTTGCTCATGACATTGGAGTTTGACTGGGACTGGACACTAAAAACAAAAACAAATAAAGAAAAACAAGCAAAAAACGAACACACACACACAAAGGGCAACAGACACTTGTGGCTATGGTTATAGGGTCCTGAACTCAGTTTTCAAGCTTTTATCTGTATGTAGTCACTTTGACAGACTTTTGCTGTACGATGAAAGTTTCCTACACACAACAGTGACTTGAACACCTGGCTCGGGAAAGGCAGGTTTTTCAAATAAGATTTTATCCTTGTTCTCTATTTTGATTCAACTTAAACCCTTTTTTTTTTCAGGTTATTGCTTCCATCATTCTTTTTTTTTGCCTTCTACAATCTGCACAGCCAGGTGCACAAACTTGTACAACTTTCACCAGATTCATCATGTTGCATGTACATGTGTTATGATAACACTTGGCTAATATTGGTTCCTGCACAATGAGAACTATGTTCATTTTATATTTGTATTGTGCAAAATTTCCAAAATTCTATAAAAAAAATCTCCTTTATCACCTGTTTATTCATTTTGTTTTTGACGTACAAATTATTATGCCAATAACCAATCACAAAACATGACACTAAAAAATGCTATGGCATCATTGGTGTAGTAATTGTTTTGTGCTCTAGAAAAATATGCGAATTCTACTGTCACTCCACAGGATACCTATGGCTAACCTGGAATTGGTTCTTGTTGCAGCTGTGTCTTTCCTTTTTTTAAAATAGATGTTAAATATTCTCATGAATTTAATAATCATGTAGGAATACTTCTTCAATTGAAGTTAATGGCAAGTTAGCTGCTTCAAGTGTGGAGCCTGACAAACCCCTCCTCACACCAGCATTTAGCACTGTTTAATACGCCTTATGCATATTAATTTCCTGCCACAAAGCATGGGTTTGACGCCAGGTGATCATGTGGGACAAGTGGGTCACGTCACTTTCACAGACAGGACCATATGTTCTTTTCTCACAAAATTAGCATTTTTTGATAAATTTAAGTTCACAAATGCCAAACTGGTATTCTTCTAGTTCTTCCCGAGCCATATATAAAGAAAAATGTCCATCTACCTTTAAGAAGTATTCTTAGTTTCTTAAATATCCCGTCAAGCGAGACTAGGCAATCAGGTATGCAGTTGTGGAGGAAAATTAATATGCATATTTCCTATTGACAATGACAGTGTGACAAACCACAGGCAGACAATGCAGATCACTGATCCCTGGTGAACTCAGCACCACAGCAGTGACAAAGGCAATACATCACACATCCGTGTGGGACTGTTGGTCCCACCCTGTGGGGATTAGCAGTTGATGCAGTGAGCAAGGGAGACAGGACTGCTGGTTCTAAGACAGTGGGCCTTACATCATCCAGACAGTTCGATTCACCTTATAGGAGGCCCATTCAAGATCTCCCAACAAAGACTGCAGTCACAATATGAACATTAAGTTTATGAGAGGAATTCATATAGGCATGGTGCTTGTTTTCTAATTGCTTTTTGAAATAAAATATGTTTAAACCTAGTTTACGTGTCAAATTTCATTTTTCAGCATTCTACCATGACTTTTATCACAAACTTCAATGTGTCTGTGACACAAATCATGGTTTCAAAATCCCCTTGGTATATGATAAATATCTTCATGACACTTGACCGAATGCATTTTGACCAAACTCCCTTTTGGCCAACTGGATATTTTCCCGACTGTGTATATGACAGAACGGAATTATGGTAGAATGCTCCATATGTCCAATTGACATTAGATTGAATGGGAATTTGATCAAACTTTGACCATGATGACATGGCTGGGACAGCTGAGGGGCTTTTTGGCTTAGCAACACCAGTCAATTCTGCTGCTCGTCGCCTTTTCTTTGTGATATTGCTAGCCTTGAAAGGCAAGCCTGAGCCCACCCTGAGAGCCCTCGTATGTTTCCCCAGTACAGAGGATCTTGCTGGCCATCGTAACAAACCTGAAACAGAACCTCTTGTACAGAAGGCTAGTATCACACAATTTTATGTCTGGTATGCATTTTATGTACCTACCCATGAAACAAAACTATTAAACTACCAGAAAAGTTAACAAGCATTAAATTCGTGTAAATCACTACATGCAGCTAAAATTTGATCAAATTGTAATGGGATCAAATGTTGTTTCGACATGTGACCAGTCCAGCATGTGTACCATTTGACCAACCTACTATTCGACTAATTCCAGTTCGACCAATTTAGAGTTTGGTGTAATTAACATTCGGTCCGATAGAATTCAGTCACGTGTCACGTATCTACTGTCATTCATAAACATAACACATGGCTTGTTCCATATCAATATGCATCAGATTGGTGTGCTTTATACTGATATGCTGATGTACAGCTTCATACTGATATGGAACAATCCCTGTATTATCATATACATAATGATACACTGTAGTCATAATCACTCCGATAGCACGTCATGTAATTACTGATGTAGAGCAATCATCAGTAAAGATAGCTCCCTCAGAGTCCAGGTCACGGACCCAATAAATAATGGGACTTGGGAGATGGTTCCAACATCATCATGGCTTTGACCATGGACGAAGGAACTCGTTTCCTTCTTCCATGGTTTGACAGAGGGCACGGGGACAGGGTCCAGCCTTCTACAAGTAGGCCTAAGCTGGGGCTGTGGAAAACAGACATAAAGAACGACGAAAAAAAGTTTTGGCAGACACCCGCTTCCCACAAGGACGAATCTTCGGCTTCCTGTCTAGACTCTAGTGGCAATGGGCAGCGACAGGAAACTGTTGACAACAGATTGCGGCTGCACTGGTTTCATTTACCTCATCCATGGTGAAACGAAGGAATCAGGAATAGCGTTCCCACTAGAATTGCGTCGCTTTTCTTAATCGGAGACCTACGACGGGGAACTGCATTGGCAACATCCATGCAACATGTGTGGCTTCTTGAACACTGTTTCCAAAATTGCAGTTTGGGCCTTTGCCTTGGCTTTGGCATGTAAACAGAATCGAAACTGCTGCCCGACTCACATCGTCAATCGAATCTTTTGTTTTAAGTTGTAAATCTAACTCCCTAAGTTGTTGTTGTGCCTCACTGAGGTGAGGTTATTACATAAATATGTTGAAAACCGTCTTCAAAGTTCTCGTAACTTTTGTAATTTCGAAACCTGCGCTTTCGCTTCGTCAAACGCTGTGGAAAAGGTGTTCCCCGTGATAAGTGCGGTATCACGCAGAATCAGAATAGGTCAATGCATGTAACGCCCTCTGGGGGCCATAGCAAATACGAACAAATTCACTGTAACAACAGCGCCGCTATCAGGTCTATTTCAACACTAACAAGTCTTCTAAAAAGAAACGGTCGTGAAAGTTCGGGAAGGTATTATGAATAGAAAATCCTGTAAAATATAAAAATAATTGGCTATTGTCTTCCGGGAGATTCATATAGCAGATAGTACTGCATAATGTATTCAATTTTTATTTTACCTTTCTGTTTATTTTGTAAAGTTATTTGAGTTCTGTGAATCAATATTTTATGTATTATGTTTTTAACTTACGTTCCACTATTTGTCGGTGTCTCTGTTTTTTGCACTTATTTCGAGTACTGTCTGTTGTATTTTATGAATAGCACGAAATATATTCAAAGCCAAAGAGAAGAGAATGAACACAATGTTTTATGCATAAAACTAATTTTATTCAACAATAATGAACAAATGACACTAAAGTGCATATGCACTATAATAATAAGTAATTCTTTTATTGACTCAGACTGTAAAGTCTAAAGATCATGTCATAATAATAATAATAATAATAATAATAATAATAATAATAATAATAATAATAATAATAATAATAATAATAATAATAATAATAATAATAATAATAATAATAATAATAATAATAATAATAATGCGGCTCTCCACTTTTGTGCCGTGGTCCTGTGTGACACAGGTGGCCTAGAAAAAAGTAGATGAGGCAGAGGAAACAATAGTTATTCTATTCAGGGAATTCCTAGATGGCGCTGCCCCGTTTGAGAATTATTCTCAAACGGCGCAGGCTCTTAATCGGCGCGGAACACTGCCATGTTTTCCAGGACCAAAGCCGAGGCAATGGGTCCACCACACACTCTCTCAGAGCTGTGGTGGGCCCCTGGTCCTGGGTATATCCCCCTACACTCATTGCTTGTAGCTCCCCCCCCCCCCAAAAAAAAAACAACTTTCCCTCACACATCTTATACCCGCCTCTAACTTCTAAGGCTCAGGCATTTCCCATGGGAGACCCCATGGGAGCCCTTATAAGGGCTACCACCATTCCTTTTCCTCCCTGCACTCTGAAAGTCTAATTTACCCTGTTGCTATCTAACTCTATCAATTCATTCCTTTTCTCCCTGCGCCCTACCAGGGTGTCCTGTACGCTTTTAGCGCCTTTACTGCCTCCAAAAATGCCACCTTTTAAACCTAAAACCCGTGCTACGTACACGTTTCTCTTCCTCTAAACACCGAACCTCCTCTAGACCCTTGGTATAGTCTTCCCTGTGCCACTTTCTGAATAAATCTCTGATCTCTCTATGTGCATCATACTACAACAGCCAATGATCCACCATCTCATCTGTCCCTTGTCTACATACCTTACATTTTCCATTACTACCTGTTGTCCACTTCTGTTTTCTCTTTTCTAGATTGATCCCTCCAGCCATACTTTGAAAAAGAGGCCTGGATCCCTTCCCTCCATCCCAACACACACTTTTCTTTGGCCTTTTTTGGTACCTTGTACGCTTTTTATGTACTCTTTTTCCGTGACTCCTCTTTTCCAGTCTTCATTTCAGCCCTCTGTAACAGTCTTACCTATATACACTTTCTAATCATCAACCTCATCATATTCTTTCAATCCATATCTCTCTGCTAACTTATCTATGTGTTTGACCCATCTTGATTGTTCTTTGACTAGTTCATTGTAAACTTTCGTGCACAACCTGTCTTTACTTACTGCTTGTAGATACCCCTAGTACTTTAGCTTAGTGTTGGCAATTCTGTCTGTGATTTTATTCCATCCGTACTCTCTTAGGACTGCTTCTGTTGTTGTACATGGTGGTGCTCCCAGCATCCATTTCCCCATCTCATTCTGTGCTTTCACCATTCCCTGGATATCTCCTTCACTTATTGAAATCACATGTAAGCCATATATCATCCCTGGTATTGCAACTCTATCCCATAATACCCGTGCTGTGTATCCTCTTTTGAAACTGTTTAGTGCGGTAACTTTAATCATTCCCTTTGTACGATTTACTTTCTGTTTAATCTTCTCCACCTGATACCTAAACGTGCCTTTACCCGTTGCTTTTATCTTAACACCTAGCTAGGTATTCATACTCATCTTCATCCCCAATTTCGATTAACTGTTCTCTACCTTCTAAAATTTTGGAACAGCCCAATTCTCCATTTTTTATTCCTATCTGTTTTTTCCCCCAAGAGTCATCATTTTACTCTTATCCTTACTAAATTCTGAACTCCATTTATTCCCATACTCCCCTGCTATGTTCAGCATCTCTTGTAGTTCTTTATGGGACTCTGTCATGAGTACAATATCATCTGCAAAAAATAAACCTGGGATTTTGGGTCGCCTACCTTTATTCCCTTATCACATTCCATTAACTGATCCCCAAACTCCTTAATATACAGAGCAAACAAAATCTTGGACAGCACACATCCCTGCTTTAGGCCTATATCCAGGCGTGGATTTCTACTTCTTCCTTTTCTAACGAGAGTGTACAGTCTACATCTTCATACAACGCTTTCCGAATACGTGTATCCAAAAAGTTCCCACCGAATCCCAGTCCACTTATTTTTTCCCACAGGGCATCTCTCCATACCCTGTCATAAGCTTTCTTCATATCTAAGAAACCCATGAAGACTTTCTTCCGCTTTATGTCTTGCCAATTCTAACACCTGGGTCAATGTGAAGATGTGATCACCTACCCCTCTAACTGGTCTGAATCCATTCTGAATTTCCCCCAGAAGACTAAGCCTTTCAAGTATTCTACTTAGTCTCCGGTACATTATCCTAATGAATATTTTGCCCACATTTGACGAAATGGCGATACCCCTGCACTGGTCCAATTGGCCTCCTGAGCCCTTCTTCGGAATGTATGAAATCCTGAGTTTATTCCATTCCTTTGGCACTTGTCTTTTCTCAATAACCATTCGAAAAGCGACTGTAAACTATCCTCAATTTCCTCTGGCCCTCTCTTTATGAATTCCGTCAAGAAATCATCTGTTCCTGCATCTGCTCAACCGCTATTTTAACTTCTACACTTCTGACTCTGCAACACATCTCTGGATTCCATTGATCCTGTGTGCACTCTGCTTGACACCCTGGCACTGTTCCCTGAGCCCACTGTGGATTATTAACTTCTTGCCAATGCTCCCTTAAAGCTTCATGTATTTATTCCTTGTTATCTGTCCGTTTCCCTCTGTGTGTGATTTCCTGTGCTTTATTCTGTTTACTCCCATTAACCTGTTTCCAAAAGATGTTTGACCCTTCTCCCCCATTCACCGTTATTTTCCTTGTCATTTGCTTATTATTACTGGCTGTGCACTCTGGTTTCATCTCTGCTACATTCCTTCTACATTCCATATACTCTCTCTTACCTTCTTCTGTATCACCTTCAGGATACTTGTTTTTCCTGGTTGATCTCCAATCTCTATTTTAACCGTCTTTCTTTTTATGGCTCCTTTTAGCTCTGGGTCTATTCTATACCCAAGACTTTCAACCGAGATTTTTCTTTCTACCTATCTTTTCCTGTGCTACCTTAAGAATCCTTCTGATAAGATCCCTATTCATTACCTGTACCTTCTCTTTATTCTCCCATCTATTTTCCATTCCTGCAATTCCACTTTTAGACTTAACTGCACTGGTAATCATATTATCATGACAATGTATGTTATTCCTGTAAAAAAAATGTATCACACACATTTTTAATGCATGCCCGTATTTTATGGACAGAAATAACACATTTACTGCAAGTAAAATTTCATATATAATCAGGAGCCTTTTGGGCAATATTTAGACACATCTTTTGATTTGGATTCATAATGTGGATGCTACCATCTACATAACATTCTTCTATGCAACTGTATTTTTCCTTTGATCGTATGTTTGTCAGTTTATTTTTGTATGTGAAGGCTCTATATTCTGCCTATCTACAGTCAGTACACCTAGGCATACACAGGTGGGATTGTTTTCAGCTTGCCCAGGAACAAGTGGTGTTGTCTTCAACGGTATATGGGGGCTTCTTGGACCCACTTCTACAATGTAAAAATTGATGATGATGATGATGATGATGATGATGATGATGATGATGATGATGATGATGATGATGATGATGATGATGATGATGATGATGATGATGATGATGATGATGATGATGATGAAAAATGGAAAATGAAATACCACATTGAAAGATAAAATCAAACAGCCAGGCCTTTGAACGCCGCTTTCAAATAGTATCCGTGTTGTTTCCTTTGGTACAACTTCAGAGCTGTCTTTCTCTTCATATTTTCTTTTTAGTTTATGAAAGTATAATAATTTTTGGAATCATGTAGTTTTAATAAATCAGTTGGTGCACATGTCAAAGAATTAGTGTGCTAATTGTTAAATACATAGTGAAACATATAGGGAAGTGCTTTGAAGTGCCATCATTTTTCATTTTGTGTGTTTAAGAATAGCACCCTATGGAAAAACAGGGAAAACAATGTCCATGTCTTAAAAATACTATGAAACTTAGCAATGTCCCTGAATTTGTTCTTATCTGCATCAGGTGTAAAATCGTGCAAAGCAAAAATTTGCTAATTTGCATAACAAAAGTTTAATTTTCAAAATTGAAGACATATTTGAATATGGGCCTCATAGGGACAATTTGGAGGACACTTTTTAGGTTCATGGTGTTTGGAACAAAAGAGCATCATTTTTCGAACTTCAGACTGGATTTTACTGAGAATAAAATAAATTTAACATACGTTTCCTCCTATATTTAGGTCTTTTAGGTTGGCATATTGATACAATTAGCACTATATTTCGTTGACCTACATGTGCACCAGCTGATAGAGCAAGACTTTGCAACTTCAACACTGTCTACATTCATAAAGCTACACCAAAATTAAAAAGCTGCAAAAATATAGATGTACACACTGGTATCTCGATGCCTTAAGTAATTTAGGAACTGGAATTTTGACTTTTAGAAGTCTAACGGGGAATATATACAATACTAGTAAAATTATTAGATCTTTGTAATTTATTTCTGGTTTGGTTGTATCGGTTCTATATGGTTTGGCTTTCAATACACAATGCTAGAGGCCATATAAGGAATCGTACGAATACAATAAACTTGTTTTTCAGTTTTATTGATGATATGTGCATACACTGGCATCTCAAAATTAGGAAATAGCGCTCGCCAAAATGTAGACCAACATTGTATAGATTTGAATGTTGTGAAGGCGCCCCCCCCCCCCAAAAAATAATAATAATGAATAAAAATGTGTGATGAACCAACTTCAACGAAATAACGTCAGTCATGTTGTCGCAGTCATTTTATGCTCAGGGGAGTGAGTGGTGGCACTCTATGGCCAGTAGAAACTTTGAACCACTGGGCCTGCCATCCTGTAAAAAGTTTGGGACTTATCTAACACTGTATGCCATACCCAGAAAGGAAATATGAACTAACAGGAAAGCCCAGTTTAGTGTCTCAGATTCAAATTTCCATGTACAAATGGGGTCTCAAATGCCAGGATAACGCATATGAGAGAGATTTTTTTAAAAATTTGCGGCAAAAATTAAACAATTAAAATCTTGAATGAATTACTGCAAAACTATTTTACATAGAAGTATCATTCCAACTTCAAATTGTAGGCTTGTGACATAACCGCATCCAGTTAACCATGAACCAAAGTTGTGTCCATTTGAACAAAGCTGTTAGAGACCCACCCAAGATACATTGCCACCAAGGTTGAAGTCAATCTGTAAGATGGTTTCGAAGAAGTAAAAAATGTGAATTAGCATTAGAATGCCTATTGAGTTACATAGCAATCAATAGGGAGGTGCATTTTCCGACAAGTACCCAAATTGAAAAATTCCTTAAAAATCAGGAACCCGCAGCATTGGCAACAGGTTTGCTTGACCCTTCCACAAGGAACATAACCAAGTTTCAGCTTAATCTGAGTGACGGTTCTGGAGAATAAGTTGAAAAAAGCAATAACACACACACAAAAAAATAAAAAATTAGAAAAAAAAATGCAGCTTCACCTGGTGAATAAATTAAGAACTAGAAGTCCTCAGGAGTGTTACTGTGTGATATTAAAAGCAGCGGGTCAGTGGTTTCAAAGAAGATTTTAGAAAATTTGCCCCCCAAAGAGAAAAAAAAATCAAAATATCCAAAAAATCAATTGAGCATGACCATTTACACAATCTGGTAGAGACCCACCCAAAGTACATTGCCACCAAGTTTGAAGTCTATCTGGATGACGGTTTCGGAGAAGAAGTGAAAAATGTGAATTAGCATTAGAATGCCCATTGACTTACATAGTAATCGATAGGAAAGGTGCATTTACCAATAAGTACACAAGTTGAAAAAATCTTTAAAAGTTAGGAATCCGCATCATTACCTCTTAGGGAGCAACTTTGTTTGACCCTTCCAAAAGGAATAGTCCATCAAGTTTCAGCTTAATCTGCGTGACAGTTTTGAAGACGTCAAAAAATAGCAAAAACACACAAAAAAATCATTAAAAAAAAAAATAGAAAAAAAATTGCAGCACCACCTGGTGAACCATTCAGACCTAGGATTCCCGCGGAATGTCCCTGGGCGATATCAAGCAATTGGGCGAGCGGTTTTGGAGAAGATTTTTTTAAGATTTGCCACCCCCACCCCCCAAAAAAAAGAAGGAACAAAAAAATTCATGAAAAATAAAAATATCTATGGAGCCTATAACCATTTAAAAAAACTTGGTAGAAACTCACCCAAGGCACATTCCCACCAAGTTTGAAGTAAATCTGGCAAACAGTTTGGGAGAAGAAGTCGAAAATGTGAATTGTGGACGATGGACGGACGGATGACGGATGGCTAGTCATAACATAAGCTCAGCTGACTGAGAAGACAGCGGAGCTAAAAACTGCGATAAAACTATGGCAATCTGAATCACACAGTCTTGGGGCACAGGGCTAGGGTAGCAAAAGTCTGGCTGGAGAGTGTTGACAAAAAGGATTACTTAACACTGCTGAGTAGATCAACCAAACATAGAGATCTAAGGGACCATAGCATACTAGTATAGTGGCGTGATATATTGACATAAGGGATCAAGATGGTCTTTTCTCCTATTATACACTTCATATCTCTTTTCAATTCTGACATGACATTTAATTACTTGGATGTGTGAGTTAGTGTTGTTTTAGAAAAAAGTCTCAGTATACTATCAAAAAAAATATGCAAACAAGTGCTTCTCATTTCAAATAATCATCACTTTATTTTCTTCAATGTACTGAAATGCCACAATCACTGAGGTTTTGAGGTTTTTTCGTCTTCATGCAGTTCTTTTTTCCTCTTTTTGTAGCTTGGCTTTGATCTCAAGGTCCTGTGCAATGAAGGGAGATATAGCTGGTAATATGTCAGTGCCACTCTTGAATGTTTGCTCCGTTTTGTTGACACGAAAAAGCCACTATGGTTAACTGAAGGCTCCAAATCCTGGTATATTGCTTCTGATCTTTATATGGAGATACTCGAAAATGAAATGTAACGTCACAATAAATAATATTTGAAGGTTGACCCTAAGTGTCTAACATGAAAATAATTATGTACTTGTCGAATGGAATTCCGCACAGGATGGGTGAACTGTTCTGTGACAAAATATTTGTTTGATGGTGATATCCTTCATAATATACTCATGGAAATATTTTCGGGAATGCTATGCATGATGGATCCTGCTTTCGGGGGTTATATAAAAAATGAAGTGAAATTTGTATGACATGACTTTTTTTTATTCCAATACTCAAAATTGACCACTGTTGCATAGTGGTCGCGCCCAATGATCACAGACAATAAAGAACAAAAACAAGTCAAGTCAGTGAAGAAAATTTGTCAGTCGATGTATCACAGGCAGCATCACAGTCATGCATAACAGTGTCCTGTACATCATGCACATACGATAACTTGGGGATGGGTGAACATCCACAGATCAGTTTGTTGTGTCTGTAAAGCAGACAAGCGTCCCTGGATAGGTCTCCATCCCTGTATTTAGACATTGATGTTGAAACCTTAGAACATGAAACATTGAACTCTCGAGCAGCCCTTGCTTGGGACCAGCCAGCACGATCGCAATGTCCCACAGTTTGCCGTTTTCTACCATCTTCTAAACGGTTACGTGTGGTTTCCATGTTGGTCTGTGCTTACAGTGGCCAGTGGCACACTTTTCTGAAAGATTTTGACACCACACCCTGGCCATTGAAACCAGTGCTCATGGCACAACAAAAGGGAGCCAATGATGCACGACATTCAAAACAAAAACAAAACTGATCAGGCAACATATCTAGGAACCTATCTTACCCACTACTCATTCCAGTAAGGAATTATAGGTACTTATATATGGCATTCCCTAAAATATTTCCATGAGTATATTTGTCTTAAACTGTTGCCGAGTGTAGTACAGTCTACAATGTCACAACACACCAACAACTGTTAACTTCTTTGTCCTTCTGCTCAGTCAATCTGAATATCACTCACACAAACTTCCCAATATTCCGATAAATTTAATTCCTGTGGTAATTTGCACACAAAAATGTTTCCACAGTTTCCAGGATATAACATTTAACTGTCTTCACTACTCAGCAGTACATTTAAGTCCATGCTCTCACAATATAACTAGATGGCTTGCTATTTACAGATTTTTATCTGCTACTTATACTTTTTCAGTCAAATTGGTTCCATATTGACGCTATCAACCTAATCATGCTCCACACTCTTTTTCTTTCTGGATTTATCAGCATATGTTTTCTTACAAATCGGGCAATGCACGAATATTGTAATCATCATTTTTGGATCTGGTTTCCATATAGTTTCACAGTGTTTGCACGTAAGCCACCAGTTCATTGTATTTGGCAGTAAATAAGTATCAACAGTCCCGCAATGCTCACATACAGTTAGTTCAAAGGCAACTCTTGTCTGTGGACACATGAGGCAAGGTGTCTATAACACTGTGATCTTACGCCGTTCCACTAATACACAAATAAATGTGCCAAAGCTTTGTTACTTTAGAGGAGTTATTTATCTTTATCCAGTAGTTATAGCTGTATCATCCAGAAAAGGTGGAAGATACAGACTGGGTGATATAGCCCTGTCCATATCACCACAGTGCAAAAGTCAATCCATATCACCACAGTGCAAAGGTCAATCCATATCACCACAGTGCAAAGGTCCAAATGACCCAATTACTGGCTCCTGCCTTACAGTTATTCATACGCAAAGCTATGCAAAGCCTTGTTTGACGAAATAAACGATGAAGCTGTTTTTAATTGTCTTTTTTTTTGTATTTAACGATGAAAATGAAATTACAGCCATAATTACTGGATAAAAGTAAAACCAGCCGCGTGGAGGAGACTCGTCAGCAGACTGGCCTCGTTCCCGCGGCGGATCACTCCTCGTGCAAGCACTCGGAGTGATCCGCCGCGGTGTGACTCGTCTCCTCCACTTGGCGGGTTTTACTATTATATCACTGCGATGAGCTCATCTTTTGAGAACTTCTTTTCATTGTGGAGGATCTTGACTTGTCCTGTCCTCAGGACTTTGTAACCATTTCATATACAGCAGTGCGTCATACTTTGTCACAGATATTTGATGTCTCATGTCATCCTCCTCACTTTGACTCGCTGAATCATTGGATATGAACAGAAGCGATTTCAAATGATCTGCTGATACTTTTGCAGGCTCAGTTGTGTGGCACATAGTATTTGTTCTCAGTCGTTCGTGGTCAGTTGTTCTCGGTTTCAGATCAATCACCCGAAATCTGAGGTGGCTTCTTTGTACATGTCTATCATATACTTTGACTTGATTGTCTGGGAACATTATGGACTCATAGTCTTGATCATTTGCAAATCCATAGGCATGTTGCTTAAATTAAATACTGCCAATTGCAGCGCATGGTCACTGTGTGGCTTGTAGAAATTGTGCATGAGCACTTTCATGATAATACATGCACTCAAATTGCAATGGAGGCTTACTTTGGTGACTAAAACTGTCATTCATCTTTGCTAATACCACTCATCAGATTTGTTGAATATGATCAGATTTCTTGTGCTTGGGTCTAGAAAACTGTCATGTTCCAGGTTTAGAAGATTTATTTTGAAGAGGCATATCTCTAATGAATTCAATGTTTGGAATATTGTTTCCTATCTCGTCATAGGACTGCTAATGCATGTAACAAATAATCATATTCTCTTGGGTGGAGGTCCAATGGCGTAGTTGGCCTTCTGTAAAAGGTTGTAAACATAGAGGGTCTTGCAAAAACCAGTAGAGACCACCGCAATCATCGTGAAAGGATGTATAAAAGTGACATAGATTTTGGTATTGGTCAGTGGTCCTTTGCATCTAAAAGAATTGCCCAAAATCCCTCCCTGAGAGGTTTTTATGTCCCGCTGGGAGGCACTCTTGGCTTCCAAGATTTTCTGTATCACTTGAAGTGAGTACTGCTTGCTTCAGCCATTTTTGTCTTGCTTGACTGTTAAGACCATGGGTATCATATAGATGTGTATATAAATTTCGTAAATGTGATGTTCCACAAATGGGACAATGCTTTCTTTTTCTCCAACATCTTCACTGGTGTGTATGTTTGTTTAATTCAGCTCTACTTATATGTAATTTAATAAGTCATAATTGTGTGATCAAATACTGCAGCACTCGGAGCAGCACAACATAGTGTGCAGAACAGCACAACAACAATCAGAACAGCACACAGAACAGGACACAACACACAAAACCACACAAATCTGCACAAAACCACACGAAACAGCACAACACTTAGAACAGCACAAAACAGCACACAGAACAGCACTCAGGGCAGTACAAAACAGCACACAGAACAGCGCAACAGCACACAGAACAGCACAACAGCACTCAGAACAGCACAAAACAACACACAGAACACCACAGACCTGCACTCATACACATTTTGTTACTAAAAACCAGCACATGTAAAATAACATTTCCATAACTTTATTTTTCTCTAGAGTCTAAAATGTTTTTTTATGAAATGGAACACTGTTTCATGATTTTTTTTCTCTCCTGTTTCTTCCAAATTGGCTGAGGATAGCGTCCAAAAATATCCCTTTACAGCAGCGTATGGCATAATGGAGACAAAATAGTCCACACATAAGACTGTTGCGTGCCTGCAGTATCTTCTTGTTGAACTTGAATCGTGTCTCCATTCATCTCTGGAAGTCCACAAAGTTTCTATTCTAGTAGGCTAGAGTGTGTCGAAAAGAATAAGAGAATTCCACTGGTCTATTTTTCGAAACAAATATAACTATCTGATGTTTACCAGGCATGTGATGGGTCAGTGTTGAAAATCAACAGACTCAGGTGTTAGTTCAGTTTGTATGGAAGTCTGTCTGAAGGGTAAACACCATGAAAATAGCGTCTCGTCACACAGTGTTTCAGTAATGCTGACCTCAGTTGGTGCTTATTCATTGTAGGTATATGTTACGAGTGTAGTCCACCTCAATGATGTCTGGAAAAATGGCAGTGATCAGCAGGTCTACTGCTGTTGGCAGTGGCTGAGGAAATCTGGCCTCCACTTTGATGTTGCTTTTTCTACTTACAGGCATGACCTCTTGCATCTGTTTGGATGGGTCATTGTTGAACAGATAACAGCAGTAACCATTTGGATAATGATCTCAGCCAATGCCATTCCCATGGTTGGTATTCCATTTGCCTGTTCCCATAAACAAAATGGGGAATAAATCCATGTATAGCTTGCTTGCCTAGTCTGGTTCCAGTGCTCACTTCGGCTATGGAATGTCAGATTGCCATCCACAGTCATTTGTAATGATGAAAATTAAATGGGTTGTGAGTGTAACTTCCCGTCACAGCTTCACAAGCCAACAAGGATTTGTACCGGTATACAACCCTGGAGTAAGTTGTCCAGTTGAATGAGTGGTGTACAGTATGTGTCATAAGGTGTGACTTCATGATAGGGTACTTGACTGTGGTATTTTGCAGACATTGACTGATTTCCATGTAGGGTGTTGGGCCTATACTGACCATATGTATCCACAATTTCAATGTTTGAATATCCACTTTGTAGTACCTTCTGCCCACTCTCATCTGACAGAATGCTTGTGAAGTAGGTGCCGATTTTACCATGAGTGGAATTCCATCAAGTAGGCCTAACAAATAAGGTTGTTGAAATGTATCAGAATACAGGGGTCCCGTCATGTCCACACTTTGACCATTATTTGTGTAGGAATTTCATAATGTCAATCTGAATTTCAGACCAACCACAGGGTCTGTTTCATCCATGTAATCTGCATTGTCTTTAAAGTGCAACTGAGTCTCCAATTGACTTTCTTTTGCCTCTCCAGCATAATTCAACACTGTGTCCAGGTATGCTTTGTATGGATTCAATTGTCCACTACTCACCAGTTTGTTTTGCCAGTGTACTTGAAGCTCAGACCAGAGACTATGTAAACTCAAGTTGACTAGATCTGCTTTATCTGTAGCACCTATAGTAGAACCATCATTCTTGGTAATGCGACACTTCACATGTATAGACAAGTCTTTGCAAATTGATCAGGTTGATACCAGCATTGTTCATGTAGAATCTTAGTGGCGTGCCTTCATGTAATGGAACCAGAGGTAATTTCTCTATCCATTGCATTACTTGTATGGCTTGACTTTTGGGTAGCTTATCAAAATGGACAAAATCTATGTTTGCTAACTCCAAACTCTGTATACTAGATTTATATGTTTGGTTGATCGACTCAGCAGTGTTCAATCAATCTTCTTTGTCAACACTACCCAGCCTGCTTTTGCTACTCTAGCCCTGTGCCCCCAGACCGTCTGATTCAGACCACTGCTGTTTTATCTCATTTTATTGAGTTTATCTCGTACTTGTACAGCCATTATTTTTTAGCCCTTGTGGAATGTGGGGAGATAAAAGTGAAGCTGTAATCTGAATGACATAACATTATGTAACATTATTTAATGGGGCGATAGTAGCCTGAATGTAGTAACACATAAATACACAGGCTAACATTTAGAAACGTTTAAATATAATTTGTCATCAGGCAAAATTTCTTAAAGATATTATGGTTACTTTCAGGAAGACAAAAACTACAGTTGGCATTACTTCCACTCCATACTCCTATTCGTTTACTACAATCACTGAACCTGGGTGGTGAAGCTACTCTGATGTGCTTTGGGGGTTCGATCATGAAAATTGTGGTATATCTAAAGGCCTTTATTTCGGTCATATTATTCTGTCCAAACTGAAACCCTTACCAAAGTATTTTGCGTATCAAAAGTTCTCAGTTTCATGACGTCCTTCAAGCGCATTGGTGTTTCACCGTTTATGTATATATATATATATATATATATATATATAGAATATAGAATATGAGACATCACACTCAATTTCAGGTTATTTATTGAACTGAGTACACGTGTACAGATTCCAACATACAAAATTCTGGCGGGTGAGAATTGTGTTTTCCAATTATATTTTATGTGAAAGTAACCATGCATAAACTGGTCTTTTTTGAGGCTAAACAAACAAGATTTTCAGATTTATTTTAATTGTACACCTAGATTTGCCATAAACATTTTGTGTTTCTACATGCAATGTTTTTTTTAAGTTTTTGTAAGGAGCAAGTTACAGCAGAGAGTAACAGGAAATGCACAACTCTAGGCCTTAAGTATGAAGTATACTAGACTATAGAAAGGATACACTGCTATGCGTTACTTTCTGTATTTTGAATGTCTCTATTGCGGTTTGGCTCATCCATTTGAGCTGAAGTAAACAACTGTCGGCATTGCTTAAAATTTCGTAAAGTCCATCTGACACGTCAATCTTTTGTTGAAAGTCGTCATTTTTTCCATGAATAACGAGTTCTTTTAAAATAACCCGTCATCCGAAAACCAGGTTCCAGACAATGACGTAATGTGTAAGCCATAAAAGGAGACACACTTTGCCTGAATCTTTTATTAAATTGTAACCAGAAAATTACTTCAGCTTTGAAATGTGTCTGCAAAATTATATTATTATATCGGTTGGTGCAGTTTGCAAGAGTGTAAAAAATCACTGTTTATTTCTACTCACAACCAGCATTTGAGGAGAAATAGTATATTCATTGAGGTGAGGTTGTGAATAAAATCTCAGTCAAAGGAAAAAGTCACTTTGGTGTCCATTTGAAGCAGTTTTTCAGTTCGAGTTTCTTTCCTGTACCATTTTTTTTTTTGAAGCTCATTCCTTTATATATCTATGTCTCGGAGCTCTCAAGGCAAATGAATTCACCTCGGCACGCAAAGCTTGTATGTGTGCGATTGTTTTCTTGATCTCTGTTCTGCAGGGCTCCAGCTGGAGCCCTGCAATTTACATGTAGTTTACACAGGCGCATGGTTTTGTTTATTTGCGATATCAGGTTTTCCAGTGTCATTGTCATATTTAAATTTGTCAAAATGCCTTTGCTTCTCAATTTACCACTTGTGATGATATCATGCTTACTATCGACCACCCGGAACTTACCACAGTTTTCTTGTGTATGTTACTGCTCTATCAGAAATGCCAAGATATGTTCTCTCCGTGCAAGAGCCAACCTGTTTATTGCAAAGCTCACGGGAAGCTGTCTTCACAATTCACAGGAATGTAGAGCGATTGTTATGTTTGCAACCTTCATGTTAAGAATTGCAACACACAATATTTTTCTCTGGTCATTCCTTACTTTAGTGTTAGCTTTCTATTGGCACACATTCATATTTTGGTCTCGTGTTAGTCTCAGAAATAAGGCGATCACTTCAGTCAGTTCGGGAAGCGGAGTCCCACTCCTATAAAACACAGTCAATGTTGGTGTATGTATATCTTTAAAATGATTATTTACTATTATAACTCTGCTATTATATCGCCCTAAGCTGCTACTTGAATTTCACGCAATTTTGTTTATGGGTGCTGTGTTTGCATACTTAGGCATATGTGTTTTCTTTTTAATTATGGTATTTACCATGAACGACTATTCAGTATATATTCATTCACCAGACTGCCTATCGGTACGTATGCCTTTATGCTCTAGCTTATAGTAAATTGGTTTCGAATTTTTACTATGTGACAATTTATCATGTTTGCTTTAATCATCTGTGGTATAGGTGCATGTTTACCATGGTTCACACATACCCTGTTTTTTTCACTGTATACTTACGGGAGTTACTAGGATGGTCCCATTTTCCAAATGTATCTGTATCACTTGTGCACAGCTGTCCCAGAACACAAATATTTGCCGTTTTCCTCGTACTTTGAGACCCATTTGTCTTACTTAATATTCTACATTTGGCTTGCCGGTACTTTTAATAACATATTTTATCTTTACAGTAATAAAAGACTACTTTAAACATATGTATGTAATTCTATTATTATATTCAGGATATTTTGTTTTGATTGAAACATATTCATTTAAACTGAATTACCTAGGAAGTGCATAGACTAATCCGGAGGCTCTTCAGACGAGCAAAACGCACATAGTATATGCGTGACACACACAACTAAACAGTACAATTGGTAAGAGATACATGACTCGGAAAAAGTCTAGGATACGTGCTTATGGTACCAGAAAATAAATAGCTTAGAATTTAAGTCACCTAGATTATGCAATATAATTTTGCACAGCATCAAAAATTTTCATATTATGTGATAAGGAGATCGCTGCACAGATGTACGATAAGTTTTGGGCTAACTTCCGGTGCCAGAGTGTGACACACAGTGTCCAACAGATGATACCTATGGGTTGAAAAGAGAGGACAGGACAAGGCAAAATGATGGATACCTTCGCTTTAGAAAGAAAATGCACAATCTGGTGAGGGGATTATATACTAACTTTGTAAAGATGAGAGTTTAACTGTGAGCAGCCAAGGCGCAGCTGAGTGTGACAGATATTTGGGAAACGCTTTCCATGTGAGAAATAAGAGGATTTAATGTCAACGGGTTGTAAGGTCGATTTCAATTTGGATTTGAACGTTACGAGTGATACCGATTCCCTAGTGTCGAGTGGTATAGGTTGTTCCAAAGGTTAATGCAGGAAGGGAGGAAGGAGTCGCCATAACGTTTAGTTCTGAATTTTACCTGTCTAATTTTGAGGCATTACGCAAGTTCAGATTAGTGGTAAGACTGGTGTAACGAGGTACCAGGTCATAAAGAACCTCAGAATCAATTTATTGACCATCTTATCAAAAAGTACTAGTTTGTGGTTTTGACGTCCATCAGATAGGGTTTGCCAACCCAGCTCAGATAGAAGAAGGAGACGGGGGCCTGCTTCAATGCACCAGTACAAATCCGGGCAGCTTCATACTAAACGGCTTCAAGAGACGATGACAAGCCACCCGTACAATTATCAAAGAGTACACAATCATATTCAATGATAGGCCATGTAATTGTTGTATATAAACGTATAAGGGCTTTGTGGGATAGTTTGTCTTTCAGTCTGCGCAGCAGGGCTAATCGTTGGCTAGATTTATAAATGATACAAGTAATATGAGATTGCCGTGACAAATTATGTGTAAGTGTAATTCCTAGGTGTGTATGTTCGTTTGCTTCAGGTATTGCCGTGTTTTCCATAAAGAGAGGTGGGTGAGCCGATTTGTCTTTTTTTTGGAGGAAAAAAAATAACAGATAAGGATTTGATTGCATTGAAAGTATCTTGCCAGAGTTTGCCCCAGGCATGGATCCTGTCGAGGTTGGTACTGATACGTTCAGCCGAACTATTAGGATTATGGACAATTTCAATAATGTTGGTGACGTTGGCAAACAGTTTGCACGGTGGTGTTTGATATCACATGCTATATCATCCGTGATGTCACTTATAAAAACAAGAAAGAGCACAGGACCAAAAATGGAGCCTTGTGGTACAGTAGTTTCAACAGGTAGCCTAGAGGAAAATTGACCATAGATGGTGGTGTGTTGTGTACGATCCGACGAGTAACTGCTGATAAAATCCATGATGGGATCTGTGAAGCCAAGTTGTTTCAGCTTTAAACAAAAGACCTTCATACCGGGTCAAATGCTTTTGATATGTCGAGGAAAACCATCCGTGCTTCTTTGCTCAGTTCGAGTCCGTTGTACATATCGTGACAGGTAGAGATGAGCTGATTTATAGTGGAGTCGTTTGCTTTGAAGCGAGATTTTTCGTGGTAAGGAGGTTATTTATTGTTAGATACTCATAAACGACGTTATATAGAAGGCGTTCAAAGCTTTTGAAACGTTACAAAGCAAGGAGATAGGCCGATAGTTTTCCTTATATTGTATATTATTATTTTCAAAACTGGACAGACATTGTATCTTTTCCAAAGAAGTGGGAAAGCTGAAGGAGTAGTTAAAGAGTTTAATAAGAGGGTGACAGATTCTAGAAGCAGTGTTTTTTTATTATTATTTTTTTAATATATTTTTTTTAAGAGGATGTTTCCTATATTGTCAGGCCCGTAGACAGACCTAGTTTTAAGAGATTGTAGGACTTTTTTTAACCTGAGCATATTCTATTTGAAACATTTTCAGGCGAGCATCAGTTCTATAGGAGAAAGTGGGGAGCGGTTGGGGGTTGTCTTATTGCAGGAGTTTGCATTGGTTTACAAAATGTGTATTGGAGGTTTCACACTTTTCGTCGTTTCTTGATATACTCTTCCTGTTGTCAACAAGCGGTGGAATGGACTGATGGAGTTTATTGCCAAGGATGGTTTTATTTAAGCTCCACAATTTGGGGGGATAAATATCTGTAGAGTCAAGCTCGGAAATATGTTTTTCAAAATAGGAACGGACAGACTTTTTAATAGCATTTGCCGTGAGTTTACGCTTCTTTTTATAAAGTTGGTAGAATAGTTTAATCTTGGTGGATATGAGAAAGGTGTAGGGTCTAGGCTGAGAGGCGAGTCTCTTATACCTTTTCCAGGCACGGTTCCGCTGTCTCGTGAGTCTCTTGATATAGGTATTCAACCATAATTTATCTTTAGACCGAATTGTTATATCTCTGGACGGAATAAATTGTTTGAAAATGTCAAGAAACAGATCAGACCAGTAAGAAACAGCGTCATCAATGAAATCGAAGACTGCTGGACCCGTATCCCATGGAGCATCTTGCAGGGCTCGATAAAGGTTATCAAAGTCGGCCCGCTTGTAATCCCAGATTGTTCGTTTGAAAGGTTGGTCTCTGTGGTTCAGAAGGGAGGAGGAGCAAAAGATAACAGCATGATCAGATGTAGAAATGGGTGGCAATATACCCAAATTTGAGAAAAATCCAGGAGAATCCGTGATCATAAGGTCTAGTAACTTTCAGAGTACATGTACTCGAAAACCCGCGTAGGTTCAGACATAAGTTGACACTGCAAGTTGTTTCGCGTCACAATGTCAAAGAGGCGCTGACCAAGTTCACTGTCATTGTGTAACGAGTCCTGGGATTGGCACCGATCATTGAAATCACCAGTAAGTATAAGGATATGTGGATTGAGTTCTAATGCAGTACGTGGATGTAGAATTAGAGAGAGTACATGTATCAACTAGGAAAGATGATTTGCTGCATAGCAAATCAGTGTGTGTGTCTTCAAAGCATATTGGTATGGCAGTGTACAACTATTTCATAAAACTAAATTTCTTAAAATTTCAAAGGCTGCTAATTAGCATAATTTAAATTGCTACAACTTTTGCTTTAGATTCATTAGATGCTTATTGATTAATAATCCCGTAGTAGAAGTTAAAATGATATCTCTATAATAGTTTTGAAGATATTTAAATTTTAAAATTTCAAATGCCCCTAATTTGCATAATTTTGAACATCTTCATTTCTGTGTATAAAAAGGTCAAACTCCTTGTATGGAGATACAATCATGCCGAGTTTGGAATTTCTATGTATCATAGTGTCTGATAAAAGTGTCAGACAAATTTGCTGGTAAAAAAGAAAGAAGAAAGAAAGAAAGAAGAAAGAAAGAAAGAAAGAAAGAAACTGGAAAAGATTTGCTTCAAAGCAAATCTGTGTGCCTTCAAAAGTTGTATATATTGAATGCTACAACTTTTATCCTTTGGTACTTCACATGCCATTAAGCGTATGGCTGCATGCAAATTTCAAAGTCCAAATGACCTTGACCTTTGACCTTTACAGGTCAAATGTGTATTGTACAGTGTTACAATACCCACAATTTAAGCCAAACATGAACCAAATCGGAGTCAAATTGACCAAGATATGGCAAGATGAAGCTTTCAAAGGGCCAAATGACCTTGACCTTTGCCCTTTTGAGGTTACATGTTCTTATAAAAATGTGCAGTGTAGCAATACCTACAATTTGAGTGCAACATGATTAGAATTGGATGGAGATTGGCCAGGTTATGACTGGATGAAACTTTCAAAGGTCCACATGACCTTGACCTTTGAACTTTAGAGGTCACATGTACATTTCAAAAAATGTGCAGTGTTACAATAGCTACAATTTGAGCCAAACATGATCAAAATTGGATAAAAATTGACCAAGTCATGGCTAGAAGAAAGCCACCGTAGAAAGTGGCCTTTGACCTTGAGATGACCTCTGCCTGAAGTGAACCTTGACCTCAAAAATGACATTTTGGCTTAAAATTGACCTTTGCCCTTGAGATGACCTTTGACCTTGACATGACCTTGACGTTTGAGATGACCTTTACCTTGCTATGATCGAACTCCTGTACACTCGGAACCACATCTACTATAGTATATAAGATATTGAAGATTTAAAACTTTAATTAGCCCTCATTTGCATAATTTTGAAAAGCATGACCTCTTTTTATAACAAGGCCAGACTTTATATATAAAAGTATAATTGTGCGAAGTTTGGAGTTTCTACATGTAATAGTTTTCAAATGAAAGGTCGGACAAATTTGCCTTTAAAGAAAGAAAGAAAGAAAGAAAGAAAGAAAGAAAGAAAGAAAGAAAGAAAGAAAGAAAGAAAGAAAGAAAGAAAGAAAGAAAGAAAGAAAGAAAGAAAGAAAGAAAGAAAGAAAGAAAGAAAGAAAAAAGTGTGTGTTGACACACACACTTTAATAAATAGGCCTATGTCTGTTTCAGCTGCGGACTGACCAGGAGGACCATAATATATGCCTATTAGTACCATACCATTTGTGCATGTGATTTCATTCCAGATGCGTTCACTGTTGGGCGATTCGATAACAGTACGTCTGGTGAAAGGTAGTTAGTTTTTGACATGAAGTGCAATACCTCCGCCGTTGCCTGATTCTCGACCCTTGCGTAAGGGAGGTTGGAAACCATCTATAGTCAAGAGATCGTAAGGAGAGCTTGTGTCGAGCCAAGTTTCAGAGAGAGTAATAACATCAATTTTCTCAGTGTCAGCCAAGAGGTAAAGTTTGTCAAGTTGACCTTCACTTTTGATGTTGCATACGTTAGTATGACAGACTGAAAAAAAAGTTTTCAAAACTGTCAGTTGGCCATGGACAAATAGAGCACATTAAGAGTATTTTTTGCTCCTTTTGACTCTTTTTATTCGTTTACTAGCAAATTTTTACAGAGTAAAATCTTCCGTCAGTGATTTCTTTCCATGACGTACTTGACAAACTAACAATTGTAAGTTTGCGACCTTTATGGGATGATATTTTCAAAAATCACATAAGGTACACTTAGGATTTTATTTTATAAATTTTACGTTTAATCTTAAATTTGAACACACACTTATGCTTTCTAAGATATTAGATGCAATTTTAACCCCCCAGAACAAAAAAATAAATACATGATGTACTTACACATGTATTCGATGGAAAAATATATTTAATTAAAATTGGAAACATTTTTATGGGAATATAATATTGGTTACCACATGTCTCCAACCTTACATGTAATAACTAATGTTCAACAAAAAACAAAATGTGAAAGCAAATATATAAACACGAATACATGGGCATTAATCTTGTTATTCTCTTGACCTGCCCATTTACGTTGTAAAATGTAAATAAAAAAAGGCTCACTCATTTACGTTTACAAAATGGGACTGTACCGTCATAATAACTTGGCCTCTTAAGTTACGAATATATATATATATATATATATATATATATATATATATATATATATATACATATGGCAGGTCCATGCACATGAGAGCGAGGCACAGACAATCCTTCTCCTTCTCCTCCCCCTTCTTCCTCTTTTCTTCTCCTTTTTCTTTTTGTTGGTGCGGGAGGAGGGGGCAGGTGCTGGCTCACCCGAAGCACACACACACACACACCCCGGATTCGCGCCTCCAGCATAAAAATCTAGAGGTAGCATATGCATACAACTTATCGTCAAACTTGATTTCGTGATGATGAATCAGACCATATTTACAGCCATACATCAATATAGACACCTAAAGTACAGTAATACTCGTGAATATTTTATCAAGTCAAAACAATATGGTGATTCGAAGCATGCTGCTTGAGCCCGTAGTACTAGAGAAGACTTGGTAGCATTTCAAGTCGTTTTAAAGATGGCAATGATCATTGACAGCACAAGTCTGTAATATCGTGTGAAGTCAACGAGTGGGTGACAAACATGCATAAAACAACAGGGATGCAAAAGTTTAAAACACTCCTTTACCTACTTACAGGTCCGTTCGATGCAAGGACTGAAAAAGCGTGAACCCTGTGAGATTACAGAAAAAGAGAAGTTCGAATACGGATGTTTATCTACTTATCACTGCCCCCTTTCTGATCTTATCGGCAGGTGGTATACATCAGAATCCTGGACCTAAGGATCGATGATTACCATGGTGTTAGTCTATGTCATATCATGGAGGAATAAACTAGATTTATTCCTCCATGGTCATATTAACATTCAAAGCTTGTTACAGGACAAGTTAAGGTGTATTCGTGCCGATATTGCCCACAATTTCGATATAATAGCTCTTTCCGAGATCTTTTGGTCTGATAATATCCCAGATGACTATCTTCCCGTACCTGGTGTTCATACTACCATACGAAGAGACCGACAAACAAACGGGATACGAGGGGGTGTAGGCGTGTACGTTCCACATCAACTTTTATTTACCAGACGTCACGACCTCGAAATCAAGTCATACATGACAAATTCTTCCTTGGAGTTATTTACAGGCCCCCTGATTCCCCGGTCTTATTTTGGGACAATTTACTACTGTCCAATCTCGATCATGCAAAAACTGTCGGTTTCCATAGCATCGTATATAACAGGTGACCTTAATGCTGATTTTATAACAGCAACCGACAGAAAACTTAATAATTTCTCTTCAACATTTCCAGTGCCTCCCATATTCAAGAACCTTCTTGCTTAACTCTTAATACATCGAGCTGCCTTGATCAAATTATTTATCTAACATCCCTGGCTACATTTATCAACCTAGTGTATTACCATCAATTGCTAATTGTAATCACAGTATAATATCGGCTAATATTTTATTTCGGCAGAAAAAAAGAACCCGCTTACAAAAGGTTAATATTAGGACTATGAAAAGGCAGATTTCGATTGCTCTTGTGACCATTTAAGAGAGATACAGTGGGACAAGGTCTAACGACCCAAACCAGTGTTGTATTTCTTGGACTGAAGGTTTTCTGTCTGCCGCCAAACAGTGTATTCCAAATAAGGAAGTCCTCATTCGCCCTGATGATCGTCCGTGATATTCTCCTTAACTTCGCCGTAAAAAACGTACGGTCATGCGGACATGCCTTCAAGTTAAATACTGTACTGACGCAGTGCGGAGCCACGACCTATGGGCTACTTTTAATCAAATCAGAAACCAGTGCCAGGAGAATTTACGTATAGCAACAACACAGTGGCAAACTGAGCAGCTCTTTGAACAGTTCTGAAAAGAAAACTAAGGCACGGTGGAAGACCATTTTATATTTTTTAAACAGAAATCACCGTCAGAACATACCCTCTTTAGAATGTGAAGGTAGACACATAACCGACAACACATCCAAAGCCGAAGAATTCAACTCCTCTTTCCTAAGTCAGAGTAATCTTGATTACTCTAAGGTCAGCACCCGCGATCCTTTACGCCCTCACCATCCCTTACATACTATCGGAAATTTTAATATTTGTGATAACGAAGTGTTAGATACACTGAGGAGCATTGGTAGTACCAAGGCTCTTCTCTGCTTTGGCTCTACCAAGTTGGTACAACCAAAGGAAGTGGACCAGATGAAATAAGCGTCAGGCTTTTGAAGGAAGCAATGATTTACAAACCTCTCACAAAACTAATTAATCTTTTTTCAGGCCAAAAACAGTTACCATCAATTTGGAAAGAAGCCCACGTTACGCTGCTGCATAAAAAAGGCGAAGAATTTGTTTGGAACAATTAACGGCCGAGATCCCTCCTAAGTTGTACTGGAAAAGTGATGAAAAGAGTTGTGTTCAAACATGTGTTCAATTTTCTCAGAGACAACATGGTTATATCTGCCAACCAATCTGGTTTTAAACCCGGTGATTGCTTTCCCTATACCATGAGTTATGTTTGGCAGTGGCGAAAAGAAGTAAGAATCTTATTCCTCGACATCAACAAAGCATAAAGTGTGGCATAAAGGTCTCCTCCGTGAGTTAGAAAAAAGTGGTGTTGTAGGAACTTCACTATCCTGGTTTGAAGATTACCTTTATAACCGCAAACAACGCGTAATTATATCAATAACAATTCCTCTAGCTGGGGCACCATTTCTGCTGGCGTCCCGAAAGATCACTTCTAGGCCCCATTCCTGTTTTCGATCTATATTATGTTATGTATTATGGCCTAGTTAATGTTGTAAACTCGAATGTTAAACTTTTTGCCGACGACATATACCTTTTCATTGCATTTGATGACGCAGTCCATGCAGCTACTGTTCTTAATCAAGACCTTGCCTGTTTGGACGATTGGGCCAAAGAGTGGCTAATTTGGGCCCATTTACTTCAAAATCCTTAAAAACCGACAGTGTCCTTGTCTCTCTTAAAAGACATATTCCTGACCATTCACCCCTTGTTTTCCAAGGTCATCAGCTAGAAAATGTGCCCGAACACAAACATCCAAGTATCACCCTGAAATCTTAATGCCCATATCAAAGAAATTGACGCCAAATCGCCCAAACAGATAAACATAATGAAGTGTCTTCAGTTTCGTCTTGATTACGTCACATTAGAATATTTATCTGCTTTTCATTTATTCGCCCCATTTTAGAATATGGCATGGTGGTCTGGGACGGCTGTGCTCAGACTGACGAAAAGGTCTTAGAACATTTAAAATTGGCTGCGTCCTGTGTGGTTACAGAAGCTATGCGAACTACCCCCAGTGTTAAGCTACATGAAGAAACTAGTCAGGAAATTCTCTCCAAACGAAGATAGATCTCAAAACTTTCTATGAGAGATAGTCCACAAGTTAACTCCTAGTTATTTGTATACCGCTCTCCCCAATGTTCCACACTCTAGAAGATATTATTTTAATATTTCTCCCTGTGCAAGAGTTTGAACAAAAAAGTAAACGTTTCGAAGTTGAAACATTAGACTAGAGTTTCTCTTCAGATCTTCTCTTTGTTTTGTCCCAGCATCACCACACCTGGAGCGCTTCTTGTTCTCGACGTGTGGCGGCGCAGCTGGTGTGCGTTACGTCTGTCTTGTGCTTGTGAAGTTGTGTCTTCTTTTGCAGGAGGGATTCACATCGGGCTCTGCCCTTCTTCTCAATTGTTTTCTTTTGTGAATAAAATATGTTTAAACCAAACCATGTCTCCAAGGACATCCCTGTACACACTAGCATAGTTTCCTATAGGAAAATACACCGGAGATATAGGGAGCCACCAGATCTGCTGCACTTGACAACGGAGATCACGAATTTCACCTGGTCTGGGCGATTGTGTTGCCACCTAGCGGAGAGATTTAATGGTTGACCCGGGGTCTCTGGGTCAAGGTCTTCAAGCCGGCCGGCCAGCATGGATGTCGTTTTGAAAGAGTTGGGCCTTGGTGCTGCTCCAGCAAAACAGTTAAAGGTATTTTAATCGAAAATTGATGCAATTATAGGAGTTATGGTTGTGTACCTTTTATCTGTAGTCTGCTTGTATGGTGACATTTTTGTTTGCATGCTTTTATGATTTATACTCTTCAACACATCAGGTTATTCTTCTAGAGTCCATGTGACACCGACAGGCAGGCAATCGGTGTCGTGCATGTTACAACGAACCCCATCTGCCGCGTAGTGGCGTCGTAGGCGCCCCGCGGGCTTTTACTCTTGCGACGAATTTGGACACGCAAATACCACGACATGCCCCTGAATGGCTAGCCCCAAGGGACCTCCCCTCGCTCTGTTAAGCTTGCACCCGCAAGCTTAACAGAGCGAGGGGAGGTTCCTTGGGGCTACTGAATGGCCTGATACAAGATACAGCTACAAGTTATAACTAATGTAGTAATGAACTATGTCTATGATTTGGCACGAATGACAGTGAAGTGTGGTTAATGCCACTGACTGGCACAGTGGCAGTATTGCCAGTAAGGAGGAAGAAAAATATTTGTCTTCTCCAAGGGTAGCAGTCAGTAACACAGGTCAACATTTCTGCCTTCTGTCAGTTCTGATACCTCGTTTTCCACCCCTGCCCTACCCTCCCCCTCCCCCCCCCAAAAAAAAGAAAAAAAAAGTCAAGACACTTAATAACAACTTTTCATCACGAGTGTTAGTTTAATGAATTTATATTCCAGTTGGTACATTCGACCACCTCCCTGTTTTGAACATATTTGTGTTCAGTTCACTAGCGTGCTGCTGTGGCTTGTTATTGGTACGTATAGTTATCTGGCATTAACCCAAGTAGATTCAGTGTGCCAATGGTTATTGGTCAATTGTCAGTAATAGTGCCAGATATACTGTCATAGTATTCTGTGACAGTAGTTATCTGGCATAAGTAGCAGGGATGGGCACCATATAGCATTGTGATGCTACAAGCTGAAGAGTGCAGAAAAGTGAGACCTTGCACCATTGTGAAGATAGGAATTAAATTCACACTGCCAGTGCTACCAGAGTAAATTTTGATGCCACAAGAATACCTTTGGTCCAAATTAGTACTGTGAGCTACTGCTGCAACGCAGCGATCGCACCCCGCTCTGTACTTGGCAACGGGCCATTCTCCGTTGCTGGGTAGGTCATTCGATCCTCGGCCGTCTCACATGTTTCTGCCATCGGTTTGTTGTGCCTTGTTTTTTTGCAACCATCCAGTTGCTATACGGAAATAAGATGGGCACTGGGTGTTCTTGTGTTGGACCTTTGCCCCCAACAAAATGTCGTGAACAAATTCTGTCAAATTTGCCTGCTTCATAATCTTCTGGTTTTCTCACCATATTCAACCACTCCTGTGTTTTCTGTTTTTCTTTGTTTGGAGGAAAACAGTGGAAAGCTACGCCTTGCACCCAGGAGTATTTATCCAATTTACCCATTTTTCTTGTGTCTGACTTACAGTCAGCGACTGTGCAATAGTAGACTGTCATTGTGGCTTGTGAATACCGCTGCCGTATGTTGGAAAATAACAATCAACTTTGGCGATGTCTTTTCTATGTACTTCAGCAATGGCGCAATATGGCCGCTATATTGAAATGACCTAACTTTCCGCAAGTTGCACCAGGAAATGACCCTGGCGCTGCAGCGGTTACCTGCGGTACTAGCTATTTTGGACCTTAGGTACTGAGTCCTTTCACAGAACCAGCAAAGCATAGACTTTTCTCACCTCCAGTTGACTGGAGAGCGCATGACGGTGGTGGACACTTCTGGGCATACATGTATGGTAATGCATGTTAAAAGTACCAATCTTCAAAGTAAATTTGAGGTCAATTAAAGCAACATTAACATAAATTGTAAAACTTTTGGATTAGTATGCCTGTCAACATCGGTAAAGTACCAGGCATTTTTAATTTGAAGATGTTAGAAACTGTTTACAGGCAAAATTAATGAGACACTCATGCAGTATCTGTGTATTGACCAACACACATGCACATGTGTCAACTGGTTTCTGACACCCGTGGGGTTAATCACCAGAGTAGTATGAAACCTTTAAACTGTGTACATTTTGGCAGCATGTGCTCATGATGCCACAGCATATGGTTCTTTGGGATATAAACATTCATACAAGTCTGGTGTTTAAAGGGGAAAATGCCTTTGTTTCAGTTACGGCTAACACTTCACTGATTAGGCAGGCTTTACTGCCCTAAAATAGTTGTAACCTATTGTTATAAATTCAACATTTTGTGAAAGGTTTTATTAATAGTTTAGAGGTCATTTTTCTTCCGTATTTAGACTTGTTCACCTGAGATATTCATGTTATTTTACCATGTAAACCTTGCTGTGCAAATGCCTATGTTAAATCTATACAATCAAATGGTCTTACCCCAGGAAAGGGGCTTTCTCTAGGCATTGGAGGTGAGAAAATCACTAGGCACAGTGGTCCACCTGTGGGAGAAAGTCCTGAATTCTGACAAGTGCTCAGTCCTGAGGAGACTCTATGTGCTCAAGGTTATCCAGTCTCTTCCTAAATGAATTAATCGAATTGGGGGCTATTACAACATGGTCCGGTGTACTTTGGTAATTTCCAATTATACAAGAGCGGAATGTGGTCCACAATTGCTACTCTACTCATTTTGTCTTCATCAGATTGCATACTTTTCCTCAAAAAATCACTACTGTACATCACATTTCGTGGTTTTGATCAGAATTGCTTGTTTTGTATCTAATCTGACACCTTTGACCAGAGTCAATACTTTTCCCAAATCATGTCATCATGAGATTCAATACTTTTGACCCTAATTGCAGCTATCTTCTTTCAAGTTATATAGTGTAGTTTAGATTTGATATTTTTACGCACAAGTGCCACTTTTTCTTCAAGTAAAATGCACATCATCTGATTTTAAGAGCCTGCAAGCTAGCCTAGATGTTAAAAGTGGGAGATCTCCCTTCTACATGTGCGAACACCTAAGGTGCAAAACATGGCTGGAGGGTCTGGTGGCATGCTCCCCCAGGAAAAATTTGAAACTTGCACCTTCATTTCCTGCATTTTGAAAGATTTTAGGCACCATCATAGACATATTCTGTGCATATATAGTACAACAACATGGCAAAACAGTACACATTTAGAGCCACCAAACGAATATGCTACTTTTTTTAAAGCGGCTGCCCCATGGCTGCCCCTTTAGGTTTTCGGGTTGTCCGTCTGTTTGGGTGTCTGTCAGGATTTTCGTCCATCAGATGTGCACAATCTCATTACAGTGATATCTACAGAATGCCTCCATGTATTTTGCTCAAATTTGGCAGTATGCTTATCTTACCAGACAAGATGAACTGATTAGATTTCGGTGTCACCATGACCTAATTTGAGCAAAATGCAGCCTAATTACATGCTTGTTAGGGTGGACCCTTCAGTCAAGGCTTTGCATTGAAGGTATGTCTAGTTAATTTTATGAAAAGCAGGAGAGCAGGATTTTGTCAAAAGTATGAAAAAGCAAGAGATCTCCCTCTGAGGTGGGAGACTTGGGGGCTCTGGATTTCATCCTTTTCCTCAAATTCAGTACCTTTATACAGAGTAGCTTTTTTCCCTCCAAGTTGCAGACACAATTTTAGATTCAATACCTTTCTTCTCAAATTCCACATTTTTGTCCAAAATTACTACTTTTCTCCTTATTTTAATCATTTTTTTTTTACATATGTGATACTTTTAAACCAGAATTGCTGCCTGTTTCCTATCTAGTTTGCTTCAAATTTGACACAATTTGTCAAATTGCGTACTTTTGATCAGAATTGGAACTTTTCTCTATCTAAGCAGATTTGATACTTTTGTCATAGTTGCTATTCACTTCCTAATTGTTTTTTTTGTTTTGTTTTTTTTTGTTTTTGTTTTGTTTTTTGTTTTTGTTTTTGTTTTTGTTTTTGTTTTTTGTTTTTGTTTTGTTTTGTTTTTATTTAGATTGACCACTTTTGGTCTGAATTAACAGTGTTTTCCTACAAGTTATATTGTCTCATCAGCTTTATACAAATGCAATACTTTTGTCCAGAATTGCATCTTTTCTTCAAGGACAACACATGTAAAGAGGCTTCATACTTTTTTCCAGGGTAATTATCCTCGTCCCTCCAAGTTTATACATTTCTTCAAATCAGATACTTTGGTCCAGAATCACTACTTTCCTCCAAAGGCAACACATTTAATCAGATTCAAGTTATCTCAAATTTGATACTTCAACAGAATAGCTTCTTTTCCCATGAAACGTGTGAAAGGTTTTTTATGCGAAATTTGGCACTTTTTGTTAAATTTGATACCTTTGATCACAATTTGAACTTTTTACCTCAAAGTTTTATAGGCATCTTCAGGTTTGATTCATTGTCAAAATGTGATACTTTTGCACAGAATGTCTCCATTTGTTCAAATAAAACACAATCTAATATGATACTTTTTATCAAATTCATAATTCTTTTTACCAGAATTGCTAGTTTTACCCTGAGTTATTTTGTCTTTAGATTTGATTGATTTTGATATTTTTGATCAGAAATGATCTTCTTCCAAGTTATGTCATCTAATCAGATTTAATATTTTTGTCCAGAATTGCAGCTTTCCACGCTGCCAAGCACAATGCACATCTTGCGCATACATACTTTTGTCTAGAATTGTTACTTTTTTTTCAAAAACCCAGAACATTTAAATCAGGTTTTTAAAAAAGCCAAAACATTTTAATCAGGTTCAGTACTTTATATCAAATTTGATACTTTTTGTCCAAATTGCTACTTGTTTCTACCAAGCAATAGAGGTTTTTTCAGGCCACACCAAAAATATCTATGTTTCGTGTACATGCCAAAAAAAATTCCCTGTAGGAAGGTTGGCATGGCTTTTTTCTTTTTTTTTTTTTCGCTCAGTTACTTTTTCACTGGCTTTTTACAATTAAAAATCAGTTTTTGTGATTTAAGGTGTAAAACAAGACTGTTTTGAATATTTCATTTTTCTATGCCCATAAAAAATTGAGGTCAAAGGCTTTTCAGCAGGTAGGTCTAATACCTGGAAACAGATATAGTATTTTTTGTTGACCTTACATTGACTTATTTTTTCAAATTTGATAGTTTTGTCCATAATTAGTACTTTTCTCCAAAGACAGTGCATTTTATCAGATTTAGCTCATTTGGATGAATCCAGTATTTTTCCCAGTCAAGTTATATACACATCTTTAGATTTCTTACTTTTGTCAAATTCAGTATTTTTTATCAAACTCATTTTCTTCAAAATTATATATTGTTTCATCAACTTCAAATGCTTGAAATTTTAGGCTTTAATTGTTCCAGTTTTAGGATGGATTGAATTTCTAACAAGCATCACATCAAACTGTATTGTATACTGTGATTGTATTTTTGCTGCTTTGTGCCGAAACTTAAATTCTGCCATAGCCGAGTTTGCTTACTTTATCAACATTTATCCTCCAGCAGGTCTGGGTTGGTGAATAAGCTGGTATAGTCTGGGCTCTTACTTCTTAATTTGTTTACCAGGTGGTGCTACAATTTTGTTTTCTAATTTTTATGATTTTTTGTGTGTTATTGCTTTTTTCGGTTTCTCCCCAAGAACCGTCGCTTAGATTAAGCTGAAACATGGTGGATATATTCTTTGTGGAAGGGTCAAACAAAGTTGTTCATGAGGAGCCAATGCTCTGGATTCCTGATTTTTCATGATTTTTTTAATAAGGGTAGTTGCCGGTAAATGCATCTTTGTTCTTTTTGGGGGGCAATAAAATCGCAAGGGTATATGTACATGTCAGCTGAGCACAGGACTGTCTCAGTCCTCTTGTTGGTCTGAAACAAAGATGACCTTATGATACTTCTGAAGTACCCAGGACCACTTTAGTTTGTGCATGTAGTGTTAGCTGACCACAGGCTTGTCACAGTCCTCTCGTTATATTGTAAATCATTTCTTACTTTATGTTTAACTCAAGAATGAATCATTTCTTGAAGTCGCAATGTTGCAAGTAGATCATGCATCTCCTTTGTTGTATTCTTAGTCTTTTTTTCTGTTGCCTAGCAATACCAGATCATTGAGTTTAGTTTAAATTGAAATAAGTAACAGACAGTGAAAAAACTGATTCCAGAATAGTAGACAATAGATACAACCATTTTATGAAATCATTAACAAGGAATAAAAAATATGTAGTATGGCAAATTAGATTTTTGCAATGGAAATAATTCAGCAATACTGAATAAAAGTTTAACATTGCTTCAAAGTTTGAAAGAGGACGATCCTGCATTGTGATTTTGATTACACCTTTTTCGAGCTGTAGTGTAGTGAATTAAAATACGCAAGTATCCAGCTGCAGCATGCTTTGCACCTGCTGCACCTACATCATTATATAGTCCTGCAATATTTGCAAACTTTTGTTGCTTGACTGTGCATTTCAAAAAATACAGCTGTGTCACTGATATATACAAAGTATTGCTTTGATAGTTGCACTAATTCTGTTTCAGTTGCATACATTTATGATACTAGGGTGATATGGGTATGATAAGAGTCTGATCTTTGGTTCATAAATCATTGGGATTTAAATGTTCTGTGCCTCTACAATTTTTACAATACTTCCAGTATGTTGAGATAGATGTGAGATTGGTTATTGAGAAGTTTATTGCTTTTGGTTGATTTGTACAGCTGAGCTGCCAGAGTAAATGTACATTAATCATTGACTGTAGTATAATCTTGTTTGCCCACATTTCAGGACTCAGGATTCCTGGACAAGTTTATTTCACCAAAGATGTACATACCATTAACAAAAAAATACATAAATACATTGGGTGGTCAGGAAGACTCTCGTCAAGACAAATAATTGTCACTAGAGTAATGTAACATGAAAATATGGTATGATGACATTTACCCGACATGAAAATTAATTAATAAATTATAACGTAAAGACATCCATCTTGTGTTTTCAGCTGTGCTGACCAAAAGTCAACAGAGCTCACGAACAGATGGGCAGACACTCATGTCTGTCTGTCCATCAATCCATCTGTAAACTCTCTGCTTATGAGCTTGATATAGTCTACAGTTTTCATGATAGCCCCATAAAACTTTCAGGACGTATGAAGTTTATACAAATCTAGGTCGAGTTCAATATTGGTGGTGTCACCTGCAGCATGTACAGTAATATATGGGTCAGAATATGAAATCTTGGAAGCTTCCTTAATGTTAGATAGATCTTCATGAAGTAAAAGTGAAATTATTGCAGGAAGTCAAAATCTCAATTGCGTATGATATTAGTGGCACCACCTTTAATTTGATGAATATTATAAGCCAAAATGTGTTTAAAGATATAAAATTCCATGTCTGGCAAAGGGATTGAATTAGACATGCCAAATTTATAGACGTATTTTTGTTAGGTCATCAGTCCTGTTAAGTTGAAAGAGGTGATCTCGTAATAGCAGGGTGTAGCTTGGACATCAATGGTAAAGAGAATTGAGCCTGCAGATTAAAATTGCACTTGATCACATTGTACATAAAAACTCTATTTGGTGACGTACTTTTTGGGCCACCGTGACCCCAATGATTATGGAGTAGGGTGCTTGACCAAGTTTATTGGTATTCTTCAATAACGCAAAAAGTTAGTACCCGATTTGAACAAACAGACCATGTATTAAAAGCTGAATTTGGGGCATATATTTTGAACACAATGTTGGTGGTGCCACCTGTAGTATTATGTAATTAGGGGGTCAAAATGTGAAAATCTTGTGACCAGTCCTGCATCTTTTATTTTTTTTATGGATCTTCATGAAATTTAGTGAGATCCTAGTAAAGGTCCAAATCTTGGTTGCTTATGACACTAGTGGCACCACCTACACTTTAACGGAAATTATGAGTAAAAGTGTCTGAGAAGATGAAAAAATTCCATATGTTGAAAAATAATTGAATTAGACGGACCAAATTTACAAGTATATGATCATTTCCAGTGCTAATATGTTGTATAAGAACAGTGACCTTAACCTATTTATGTAATGGTAGGGAGTAGCTTGGACATCAATGGCAATGCAAATTGAGCCTCCTGATCAAAATTGCGCTTGAGAACATTGCATATAAAACTCCATTTGGTGACCTACTTTTTGGGTCACCTTGACCTATTTTTCGGGGTCATTAAGCACTTAAGAAAAAGACATTTAGTTCAGTATCTTGATAAAGAATAAGGCAAATGACACCAAACATATGACATGTTTATCATGTAGAAGTTTAATATTCTGCATAATATGGATGACTATGATTTATTTTCTTTAGTGGAGGGAATACAAGGCAGGAAATGATGATAATGAGCAGAGCATTAAGCCCATGGGCCTCTTTTTTTTTTTTTTTGTCTAAAAGGGTGAAATTTGTGTTGAATGTGATGACAAGAAATGTCTTTGATTTGAGTTGTGAAATCCACACTGCTAGTATATGCTGATCAATACAAAAGAGGTCATCCTGTCTCTCTGTTTCAAATGATTCTTATTAAAACCATACATTATCTGACTCCAAAGGTTCTCTTTGTTTCCAAAGTAAATGATAATGATTTCAGGTGCTCTCAATTAGATGTTTCAATGGGAACTTCAGAGACTGTGTTGATGTAAATTCCAGAAATGCTTTATAGTTTCTGTTATTCTTCAGTGATGTGTTTTTAAGATCATTCGTCTTCTTCAGGTGACATATGATGGTAAAGCAGTAAATCCTGGAGATGTGCGCACTCCAACGCAGGTTAAGAACCCACCCTCATTGGAGTGGGATGCTGAACCTGGGGCATTCTACACTCTCATAATGAATGGTAAGTTGATGGATGTGTGAATCAGAAAAGGTTTGCTCCACAGCAAACAGAGCCTCCAAGCTAGCCTGTGGTTAAAGTGGGAGATCTCCCTCCTGCGGGTACTGAAAAACGGGAGGGTGAGCGCCAAAGGCGCGAAGTATAGCTTTGGGGGGGGAGGGAACAATTTGAAATTTGCACCTTCATTTCCTGCATTTTTAACCATTTTAGGCACCATCATAGACATATTCCATAAGTATATAGTACAACAACATGGCAAAACAGTGCAACTTTACAGCCAGTCATGGAATAATGCTACTTTTTTAATTTTACAAAATGCAGGAGAGCAAGACGCTTTGTAAAAAATAAAAAGTATGAAAAAGCAGGAGATCTCCCACCGAGGTGCAAGACTTGAGGCTCTGTACAAATGTATATACATGATGTTTGTGCTTACAAAAGATTTTTAAAAAAAACAAAAAACACAAGGTCCATGTTTCCACCTTCTTGTGTCTGAAAAAGAAATCATATATTTCCATTAGGAGTTACATGTATATGACCACTAACCCTAAACTGGAAAGCAATCAGCAGACTGCCCTGCCAATGCACAAAAAATTATCTATATTTTATTGGGAGAAATACACATGAATGTTTGGGTTACTTTTCATTGAGTCCTACATGTTGAACTATGGGTCAAGGTAGCTTGACTTAACTTGTCAAAAAAGGCATGCCATAGCAATCAATTCAATTATGCAGGCGTGTTATTCCCACTCATCATATTTGTGGATGACCCAGTCCCTGTCCTGCCTCTTGCAAAATACTGTGAATATTGGTGTGTGACTCTGGTGGCCAGAATCGGCAAGTGGATTTGGAAAGGTGTGTATTGTGGAAAGAAATACTGGCCACTTTAGCACTGGATCCTGAAGTCTCGGGCAGGAAAATATTCATATTATATTATGAACTAGCCAAAAGAGTATGCCTGATCAAGTTGTGATAAAATTAACAGGTCAGACATGATAAAACCATTCTTGCTACATATGCTGATTTTTCTTGGCATATAGTATAAATGTGGCTGAGAGTGAGTTACCATTTTTCTCTCACAAGGGATCGTTGTTGGTGGGGCAAATCGGGAGTGACGATAGGTCACGAGTAATTTTCCGCACCAAAAACGATCCCAAGTGAGAGAAAAATAGTAACTCGCTCTCCAGCCATTTAAGATTTTGTAATTCTACATCGTATGTTTAATTGAGTATTCATTGCAAAAATATATGCCCTAGGCCTACTTTCAATGATGTGCCATGTTTGTTTACATTTGTCACATTTATTCCAGGTCATGCGTGACGTAGGCCTATAATCAAACATTGTTCAGGCACATTTGATTTTTTCTAAATGCCAATGCCTCAAGTCACTGATGCAGGCATGTTACAGTTAACTTGTAACAATGCTTAAGTCTTGTGATCTATAGCAAGTTACTACTTTTGAATTTTACTATAGAAAATGATAATTCACCCTCAAACATAGAATAATATATGTGTGTGGGCATGTGTACATGTGTGCGTGCCTGCATGCATACATACATATGTGCTCATTAGTACCTGTCAATTTCATTTGTTTTGTAGATCCAGATGCACCCAGCAGAAAAGATCCTAAGTTTGGTGAGTGGCACCACTGGCTGGTGGTCAACATACCAGGCAGTGATGTAAGCCAGGGCGAGGAACACTCTGCCTACATTGGCTCAGGACCACCCAAGGACACAGGTAGGTTTGTAAAAGAGAGAAACCAAGTCTCAATGGTGGGTGTTGCTTCAATAATGGTCACTTAAATCTGCAGAGCTGGGGTTTTGTAATTTTGGTATTTTCTATGCTAACTTGCAATCAAGCTGATACCATAAGGAGCAGTTTTCTAGGGTAAATCTAATTATGCACCTTACATGCTTATACAGTGGTACCTGTGCACAAAGGCCCCCCTTCCTTGAAAGATATACAGTGAAACCTGTCTTCAAGACCGCCCCTAGGGATGATTCCATTTTCTGTTTTCAAGGCCCTGAATGTCCTTTAATTCAGTTATATATTTTAAAGGCCTTGAAAATTCTTACAAATTTATTTTGAGTTAAATAATTTGTTTAACTGCATGAATTTTTCCCTTATCTGATCTTCCATTCCAGACACAGTTATGTATCAAATACCAGAATACTATCAGAGGTCCTTGAATTTTGCACTTGTTGCTATGGGAAGTGCTTGAAATAGCCTTTAATTTGAAAGTATCTAAAGTCCATGAACCCTTAATGTGGATAGAGTAAAAGTTGTCTGGAAAAATTGCCCCTATAAAAGACCAAATTGGGTTCTGTTAAGATAGGTGGTTGTTCATACGTATAAAGAGGACAAAAAGTACCAAGCTGCTGAATGTGTTCTAAAAAGGTGGTCTTTCAAGACAGGTGGTCTGTGAAGACAGGGACTATTGTACATACATCAGTGTTTCTCCTGTTTGCATCATGTGGGCATTCAATTGAATATACAACCCAATACACAAACGTTCCAGCAAGGTAAAGTCATTTACTGTTCCCATTTGTTCACCTATTTGAGAACTGGTTCCATTCTTAAGTTTACATGCACAGCAAGCATGTCTTCTGTATTTTGGCTGTGCTTATCAGATGATGGTGGTTCCCCTCTAATAAGACCACCCCTTCACCTGGGTCCACCTTTTCATGTAACAAATGTGCTGTTTTTACCCTCAGCACATAAGGTGCCAGTGGGTCACTTTTGGCGTCCCCTGTGTCCACTGTCCATCCATCTGTCTTGTTGATGTTACTGCGATAGCTCAAAAAATATCCACTGTACCTGTACCAAATTTTTTTTCAGAGTTGCACCTTATAATGGACCAGGTACCTTTTGAAATCCAGCTTCCTCTTAGTGTTTTGAAACTTTTATGAAACTTTTAAAGTATTTATTTCAAGGCCCTCTTAGTGGTGCACAAGGGTATATGTTGCCATAATATCTCAAAAAATATTCACGTAGCTTAACCAAATTTTTTTCCCAGAAGAACCTTGATGGACAAAGTTCCTATTGAAAACGAGCTTCCTCTGATCATTTTAAACTTTATATAAAACTTTTAATGCATTTATTTGAAGGCCGTCGGAGTGGCGTCAGCCCTGACAACATTACCATGATATCTAAAAAAATATTGACTGCAGCTTTACCAACTTTTTGTCAACATTGCATCATATAATAAACTGGATTTCTATGTAAAACCAGCTTCTTCTTTGTATTTATAAACCTTTTATGAAACTTTTAGGTATTTCTTTCAAGGTTGTGTGAGTGGCGCACAAGGGGAAGACGTTACCATAATATCTCAACAAGGATCCATTGCATCTTCACCAAATTTTTATCAGAGATGCACATTATAATGGACCACATTCCTATTGAAAACCAGCTTCCTCTTATTTTTAAACTTGTTATGAAACTAAACTTTTGAAGTATTTATTTGAAGGCCGTCTGCATGGCTCACAACTGGACATGTTACCATAATAATAACTTGTACTATACAAATTTAGTAATTATGTTTGGCTTGACATATTCTTCATTCAAAATGAAGCTCTGCATTAATAGGCAAAACTTCACACATTTAGCTAATTCATCATTTGCCACGTTCATATTTATTCATTATTATGTGGGTTGTCTTTGCCGGTTATTTAGCTTAGACAAGTAGCCGCTACTCAGAGAAACATGTATGGGTACAGGGTCTGAAATATGTTCTGAGTAGTTACCAGCTGAAGACCCTTTAATTTATTTGGGCTAATACAGTCTCTGTTCAAATTCTGCAGAAGAACGTGCACAATATGGATAATAGTACTTCCATATGCATATAGGTTAGACAGTGAGAGGTTAGCTTATGGAGAGTAAGGAGTTTAGACTGCAAAATAGGGAAATGACAACTAAGAAGTGGTTCTGGACAAAAAAAGACAAATGCAATAATATCGTGAGAAGGGTTCATCACAACTTCATCAAATTTTTGTTGCAGTAACACCGTATTAATGCACTTGTCCTAAATAGAAGTTACCTACAAATACTCTTGTGTATTATAGTAGAAAATATTCCCTAGAACAAGTCCTGGCTTTAAATGGCTAATCATCCTAAGAGACATTTTTTGGTCTACAGCCGGCTTTAAATGGCTAATCATCCTAAAACATTTTTTTGGTCTAGAGCTATGTGCTTATTCTTCTCACCCTTGTATGAGTCTTTCAACATAGCTTTTAGTGTTCTGTACATACAGTAATCCCTGTCTTTAGAGACGGCCCCTAGGGCAGGTGAAAATGTGGTCTGTCAAAACAGGTGGTCTTTCATTGGAGGTATAATAACACGGACAAGATAGCACAGTGTTCTGAGAGAGTGGTCTTAAAAAGAGAAGCGGTCTCTCATCCGAGGGGTTTCTCAAGACAGGTACCACTGTATTCCCTTGAAACATGTTGTGTTAACCTCTGTTTAAGGCAATTGACATGAAACCTGATTCTCCAGTCCAAATTTCAGGCGCCAATACATACACATAACAAGATGACTTTTTATCTGCTGGTCATTACCAGGGCGTATAATAATTTATATACATTTAGCGACATACTTCTTCTTGCCATTCTGCACTAGAACAATAATGTGTGTGAACAGTTATTTGTTTCTGCTCATCAAACTTTTATTGATGTTTGTACTTGCCACAGATAATTACCTCATATTAGCAATGATGCCGCTGCAATTACTGCTACATTCCTGCAAAGTATATTTTCATATTATCATGGAATGATTTTCTTCAGTTGTTACTTTACTTGTACAGAGGTCTTGGTCACCAAAACTTACCCAAGAACACATCCAAAATTGCTCTTTCCTTTTTTATACAACAATATGGAAATTGTATGTAAAGTGTTCTACTGTGAAGTGTCCAAAAAACAAAAAAACATAAAATTACAGAATTGAGAAAAAAAAAGATTGTGGGTGCCAAGAGTAATCCGTCCTCTGAATACTATTTTTATCATATTATACCCTTCCAGAAAGGCCACTGCTCTGATGTGGTCCCTTTTCAATTTGTCAAGAGATGACCTCAGAGAAGCACCTGTATTTTTCAACATGTGGCTTACTGCCTACTTACTCTGTTATATTCAAGTAGTACAATAATTTGGTAAAAACAGCTGCATGCTTTTGTCAGATAGAAAGTTCATCATAAATTCATCGATACAAAGGTCAAGTGTGCATCTGTGTTCAGCACGACAGAACTTCTTTTGCACAAACTTAACCCTTTTCCACTTAAATTGCTTAAACGCGCCGGCATGTAAACCATTATTATCCCCCCCCCCCCTTACCGGAAGAGGGGCATATAGTAATCGCTTTTTCTGTGTGTCTGTGCATCTACATTTCGTGTCCGGGCTATAATTCACTTGTCCTTCAACTTATATTAATGAAGCTTTACATATAAGTGCATCTGGATGCAAGGGTGTGTCATGTACCAAAAGTAGGTCAAGTATCTGGGTCGCTGTGACATATTCTTGTAAAGTGGTGTCTGTGCTATAATTCTTGTACTATGTAATTCAGGTAAATGAAACTCTACACACAGATGCATCTACACATAAGGGTGTGTCATATACCAAAAGTAGGTCACCAGGCGAAGTATCTTGGTCACAGTGACATATCCTTGTAAAATCTTGTCCGGCCTGTAATTCCTTTACTGTTTAACTTACTTTCATGAAACTTCACACACACACATATATCTTGACGTAAAGGTGTGTCATGAAACTAAAGTAAGTCACTAGGGCAAGTATCTGGGTCACGGTGATACAATCATATAAAACTGCATAACACTTCATGTACGGGCTGTAATTCTGTTGTCGTGCAATTTAGATGAATAAACCTTTACACACAGGTGCATCTGGACATAATAATGTGTCATGAACCAAAAGTAGGTTGCTAGGTCAAGTATCTGGGTCACAGTAACATATCCTTATAAAATCGTGTCAGGGCTATAGTTCCTTTACTATTTAACTTAGTTTCATGAAACTTCACACACACATCTTGACCAAAAGGTGTGTCATGAAACAAAAGTAGGTCACTAGGTCAAATAACTGGTCCTTTGTTGTTCGTGTCTGCGCTATAATTCACTTGCCCTTGAGCTACAATTAACAACAATTTACACACAGATGCATCTGGACATAGGGGTGTGTCATGTACCAAAAATAGGTCAGTGGGTCAAGTACTGGATCACAGTCAAATATTTCTGAGAAATCATATCCGGGCTATAATTTCTTCAGTATTAAACTTAGATTTATGAAACTTTACACACAGATGCATCTACACATAAGGATGTGTTATGTACTAAAAGTAAGTCACTGGGTCAAGTGCACGCGTATCTGGGCCACAGTGACAAATTTTGTCTGGGCTGTTATTCCTTTACTTTTTAACTTAGTTTCATGAAACTTGACATTCACATATATCTTCACCAAAAGGTGTGTCATGACACAAAAGTGGGTCAGTAGGCCAATCATTTGGGTTGAGGCTATTCATGTACGGGTTACAATTCACTTGTCCTTCAACTTTGAGTTATGAAACTTTACACACAGGTGCATCTGGACATAAGGGTGTGTCATGTGGCAAAAGTAGGTCATTAGGTCAAGAATGTGGGTCACAGTGACATATTCTTGTAAAATCGTGTTTGGGCTATTTTTCCTTAACTAGTTAACTTGGTTTCATAAAACTTGACAAACACTTATATCTTGACTTAAAGGTGTGTCATGAAACAAAACAAGATCACTAGGTCAAGTATCTGGTCTACGCTAGTCCTGTCTGAGGTATAACTCACTTGTCCTTCAATTTAGAGTAATGAAACTTGACACAAAGGTGCATCTGAATATAAGAGTGTGTCATGTACCAAAAGTAGGTCACTGGGTTAAGTATCTGGGTCACAGTGACATATTCATGTACAATCGCATTTGGGCTATAATACTATTTAACTTAGATTCATGAAGCTTAACACACACAGATATGTTGACCTAAAGCTGTGTCATTATACAAAAGTAGGTCACTAGGTCTAGTGTCTGGGTCAGGGTGATGTATACATTTATGTGTAAACTACATTATACTTCATGCCCGGGCTGTATTTCTGTTGTCCTTTGACTTAGAATCATGAAATTTTACACACCTATGTATCTGGACACAAGAGTGTGTCATGCATAAAAGTAGGTCAATAGGTCAGGTATCTGGGTCACAGTGATAGCCTATTTTTATTGACTACAGTCATTGTAAAATCAGACCTGTGATTAGCAAGGTTATAAATGAGGCGAGAGGGGCATGGATCGAGCAATCTCTGATTGCCTTTTAATATTCATGATATTTTCACCTTAATTTCATATTAATAGAAAACATTTTTGCAGAGAATTGTAGGTAAGTCCTCTCGTGATGACACACACCCAAACTAACAGCTTTCTGTGGTGGGGGGTTGGCACATGACAGCCAACCTGTACCAGGGAAATTTGATGACCCAGTCATTTCATGACAAGGAAAGAGTTCACATTTAATTTTGTATCAAAACAATTGTAGGCAAATTTCTTTTTCCATTTCATGACAGAGTATATATGCAAGACAAACTATCTGTGGAGTGACAATATATTTTCTACCACAGTAGCACCTTCTAAGTAAGACCCTTCTTTTAGTGTGCATAAAGTTGTCACAGTATTATATTACAGTAAAACCTCATTGTAATGACATATACTCTCTGTTAAATGTGTCAGATAAATGAGTTTAATAGTGAAGCAGCTCGACTTTGAGTCCATCAGCACTTTTGCACTTATTAAAGTGAATATTTCAGGTATGGGTGTTATAATAATGAGTAAATTTAATGGAGACGTAATGGTCCAGTGCTTTGGCAGGATAGTCATAAAGTTACAGGTGTCAATGTGTTATAACAGGTGGTTTTTTATGTACCACTGTATATTTTACACAATAAAGTAAGACAGATACATGTACAGAGATTGCAACCAACAAAGAGCTCAGCAAAGCGGAAAAAATTATGGAAACAGCTGCTCTCAGGGGAGCCCAGTTCACGTACTACAGGGAGCACTGTCAATCAGGAGGGAGGTTATCAAATTTTATTGATTTTCATGATAAGAATGCGGGAGATCTCCCCCCAAGTCGGGAGGGTTGAAGTCTATGATCATACCTGTGAAAATGTGAAAAAATTCAGGAAAGTTCCTTTTAAAACAAATGTACTGAAGAATCTCTACCCCAATTGTCCACAAAAGAGAAAAGAAAAGTACAGCAAGTGTCGTATGTTTTAAGGCATATGTCCACTTGCTCTCAAAGTGTGATAAACCTACTGTTGGACCTGTCTTAGCAACCACCAATGGGACTTGACCAAAATGGTCCTTCAAGAGAGGTGGTCTTATTAAGACAGGGTTTGGGGTATACAAAAATAACCGAATGATATATATATATAAAAGAGCAAGATGAAGTAAGCCAGTTGCAAATCCCTTGCAGTGCTCACAGAACAGATGAACATTGCCTGTTTCCTTCCTCTAATCTACCCTAATTATGCCTTTCAGTGGTTCAGTGTTATCACAAGCATCAGTGCAGTATCAGTACAACAGCGAGAGTGTCACAATTTTGGACTGGATGGTGCAGACAAGACATCTAACAGTTTTTTTTCAATTGCTGATCTTCTACTCTTTTTGTTGCAGGACTGCATCGTTATGTATTCTGTGTCTTCAAACAGAAAGGTAAAATGGCAGAATTCAAGAAAGACGGAACAGTGCTTCCCAAGTTGAAGAAAAACCCTGAAGGCAGACCCAAGTGGAAAGTGGCAGCATTTGCTAAAGAAAATGATCTAGGCAACCCCATTGCAGCTAACTTCTATGAAGCTGAATTTGATGATTATGTTCCACTTTTGTATGAAGAATTGGCAGGGTGAAACGCAAATGTGTAAGATTATACAAAGGCTCAATGGATGCTTGAAAGCATTACCTTTAGCATATCTGATAAAGTTCACACTTGTGCTTCCAACTGTTCATTCTGTATCTTCATGATCCATGAAATAGCTGTGCATTCATAATTGTAAAACAACCTGAAATCTTGCATCCAAAGCATTTTCATTGTAGCTAAACACAAGTGGATATAATATCTTTAAGATTTGTATCTCATTTTAAATATTAAAGATGGAAAGCCTTACATCTGCCTAATAAAGTAACATACCTGAAATTGTATGCATTGAACTTACAACTGATTTAAAATTCTGTTTGTATTTTCAAGGAGTCTTAGTGCAAGGAGAAATGAATCACGGTTGATGATGGTTGACTGAAAAATAAATATGTGTCAACACTAGGGTCTACATTTAAAAGAAAAGCAACACATACACTGATATATGGTCTGACAAAATTGTACAGGATCTGAAAAATCATGAAACTAAAAATTTGATGATCCAAAATGCAGGCATTTTCAAAAGAAATATGATACAGTAGATGTAAGGTCAAGATAAACTGGTTCATGTGTGTTGTCAGTAGAGGGCTCTGCAGGCATGGGGGCTTGGTATGTGTATTGCCTTTAGTTTCCATTTTAATTTGTACCTAATATGTAATGTTAAAACTGCTCTATCTGGAAACACCAAATATCTTGCGGTACATGGTTATATAAAGATGAAATACCCCTGTAAATGTGGTAACTTTTGCTGGAAAACTATTCAATATATTGATTGTTATTTTAACATATAAAATCTTACAGTAATGCACACCTCTAGCCCTCAAGAAATTTTGTGTATTGGGTTGTGTATTCAGTTAAATACACATAACATTGGTAATTGCTATCTCCTCTATTAAAAAAGTTCAGTATTAAGTTAATAGAGATAAAATTGTTTGTAAAGTGGAATCAATGTATCATAATGCCATCATCAGTATTGATATGTAACAAAACGCAAGTGCTGCAATTCTGAGGTATTAGCCATTTTGTCTCTGAAAAGATATTCAACCAAGTTGAATGTCCAAACTTTGTTTACAGTGCTAGAAAAAAGATCAAATGAATAGAAGCAAATTGTTTCAAAAGGCTGGTTTGCTGGAGTAATATCTCCATCCATGTTGGTTCCTTTGCATGTCTGATATAAACGAGTACTTCATTTTCAAGTATAACACAGTGTACATCGTGTATGATGCAAAGGAGGAACTTTGGTTTCAATTTACATCCAGTGCGTTTTTCTCGTTGTTAACATGGACAGACTTCATGCTGATCCAGAGTAATTTTTAGGATGTTTGTTGTTTTAATGGAGATTCCATAAATATCCTAATGAACAGGCTTCATATCTCATTAAGGTGCATTTCTCTGGTCACTGACTTCTGTTGCACATGGGTACCATATTGAAAATAAACTTTAATACTATTCTGCAAGTGAGGCTTGCTTTAACAATGAAAATTGCATGATCATGAGTAACCCTGTCATTGACATCTGTTGTTTATGGCTACCACATTTAAAATATACTTAGGTACACTGCAAAAACAGCTTGCTTTATCAATGAAAATGACATGTTCATGGTCCTAATCTCACAACAAAGTTACTGCTGACATATTTTCTGACAAGAAGATGTATGTGAAGTTGATCATCAATAAACTTGAGTTTCATATATTGAAATTTTCAGAAGTCAGTGTAAGTCATAGTTTTTTGGAGTCTTGATAGATACCGCTTTGTTAAACTGAAATGGGCAACCAAATCAGTGTCTGCTAAATCAAGTTCCCACAACAATATGGGACGGTCATGATGTACAACATGGAAAACTTTGACCCAATAAAAGTATTCTTACTGGTCTTGGGTTGGTCATGTGATGAATCTTTTTGCTTCAGCGGATATGTTGGTCTGTAGAATCTGTTAGCATTTGTCTATCCGTGAACTGTTTAGATATTTACCTTCTCAAAAAGTGCAAGTTTGATTGCCTTTAAATTCAGTGTATGTCCCCAGGGAGAACAAGGGAGTGCTGTAGTAACTTTTTTATGGGGCCTCGGGAGTAAAACGTTCACAAGCAGCACTTTGCCAGTCACTTTAGTGGGACACACAAGGTTACCTGGGTGACCCCAGTTTTCCCTTTCAGCTACAAGGTGCTTCTGCAATTTCTCCCAATGAATATTTGAATGTTTGCACCACTTGGCGATGCGGACTTCCTAGATACCACATGTATTTCCTGACTAAAGGTCTCTCAAGTTTGGGAAAATGGTGCTACCATCCCAATTCCTGATGAAGCCATGAAGCACTTTGCCTGCAAAGCAGACCAAGTTCCGTGTTACTACACTTGGTCTGCCCTCCTTTGACAGGATTATATTTATAGTAAGGGAAACAGAACTATACTCTGACCCTCCCCCTAGACTGAGACACCAATCAGGAAGTTCATCATTACTGCCTAGACCAGTAACAGCCTCTGGTCCTTAGTGTACTGAAGCCTGTTACCATAGTAACCATACTCAGCCAATTAGAAACTGAGTCACTTTTCCAACGCAGAACAGTGATCTTGTCAAAGAAGGGCAGACCCCAGCGGAGTAGACAAAATACGCAGCTTGGGTCTGCCTTGGAGGCAATGAAGCACTGAACTTCATAAACTATGTCACTGGGCATTATATATGGTAGATTTGTCTGCAAAGCAGATATGACGGGATGGATTTTTTTATTAGTCTGAGGGTACCTATTTATGCCATGTATTGAAAAAAAAGTCTGTGACATTTGCTATGGAGGCAAACTGTACATGTAAGTATGTATGTATGTGTGTGTGTGTGTGTGTGTGTGTGTATATATATATATATATATATATATATGTACAGTGAAAACTTGTTATAATGACACCATCTGTTCCCTAAAAAGTGTCAGATAACCAAATATGTCGGATAAGTAAATAACAAAGAAAATGAACTTTTTTCCATTGGGTCATTATGTTGAATATGTCCGATATCTGAGTGTTGTTATAATGAGGTTTAACTGTATATAGTTTATATATATATATATATATATATATATATATATATATATATATATATATATATATATATATATATATATATATATATATATATATATATATATAATATATATATATACATACATACATACACACATAGTGAAATCTGAGATTCGTAAATGCTTTTGGGACTGGGCAAAAGTGTTCAGTAATCTCAGGGGTGGCTTATTTATGAATATGATAAGAAGTATGCACAGACATTGAGAAGACCTCTTTATTTTTACAAGTGTTTATGCTGTATAGTCCCATATATATGTGAATGGTGAAAACACCCACCGGAACTTAGCTGCAAATACAAAAGAATTAAAATGATATCAAATTCTCATATTAGTTTTTAAAAATACACACTACACACACTAAGAGTTCCAAAACAAATTATCTAACCACACAAGTACTTTTAGTGTTCAAGACAGTGATAAATTTTTCACATCATTATTAAATTAACACAGCATCTCAGAAGTCTCGGTCATAACTCGTTTGAACCTTGCTGTGGAATTAAACAATGTAGGGAATCATTGTCCCAGTCACAGTCACTGTCAGCCTGGTTTGCCCCTTTTAACAATCTTATTTAATCCTATTAATAGACAGGCCCCTCCCAGCAGCAGACATTTTTATGTGGTCCACTCATTATCTTGTATGTGATGTGACACGACATGGGGAGTTGTATATTGGCCACTGAACATAACAATCTTTCTGATCATCTGAAATACACGAAAGTAATGACTCTCTTTTTTTCTTTGGTTGTAGTGTTCATTAATCTCAATTTGTAGTTTTGGGACCCAAAGAAGCATTCACTGTTCACAAAAGTGAGGTGTTCACTAAGGGCAAGTAAAATCAGTACATGAATACAAGATATTTGGACATAATATCAGTATTAGTAAATATACTACCTTGCAATCACCACTTGCCTAGACCTCTGTGTCTGGGTTGAAGGCCAATGAATCGAGTTTTGACTCCCTTGATCTGAAAACCTGACAGTCCCATGGTGCCATCTCAGTTCTTGTCGAACTGATGGGGACTCCTGGTGTGCATGCTCCCCATCTCATCCTTCCTCTTTTAGAGATTGGTCAGTTGACATCAGCTGTAAGAGGAGGCGGGGTTGGTTGGGTGGGTATGTCTGGTGGCCGAGAGGTAAGTATACTTACTAATACTGTATTAGTTACGTAACGTTACCTCTCAACCACCATTTGCTGATATACAATCGTACAGGCATTGAGTGCAACATCACTGGTACACTGACCTCAATTGACCACCGGGACCGGCAGCTTGGGGGTAACCATCAGTCCATGTGAAGAGGCAAAGTCTGAAAGGAAAACCTCTGGGCTATGTTAAGATGAGGCCACTGACAGCAGAATCCAGCCAAAACGGGAAACAATCCTGACCAACCTGTATGGGACCACACTGAAGCCCCCGGTGCTTACCGGCCAGTATGACAACTGTTCACTTCATGGTGGACATTATTGGTTTCAGCTTCCTTGGGCCTGGATATCTTTACAGGTCCTAGTCGTGAAACTGATGGGTGCTAGGGGGCGGTATATGGTTCTCCTAAGAAAAGTGTTGAAGACAGGCCTGACGGTCAGCCGAAATCATGACATGACTGCACGTCCTAATCCTACTTCAAAGGCATTGCTGTTTCAATGCCGTCTTTCATAACCGACGTGGCAGCGATCGTTTTCTCACCCAAAGAAACCAATAGTTCCACTCAGATTTAATAATTCCCGCACAAGTTCTCTTTACATTTAAATTCAACAGAAAAATTAAGCCTTTGTCTAAATTGTATATGAAGTTCTTGCGAGCTCAGAACCCAAACTTGAGACTTGGTCATTGCATTGGTGGTCTTATCTTAGTACGTTCGTCAGGAATGGTATCGCTAAACTAGCACAATCAGTCGTAAAATACCTAAAGTTCGAAAGGAAAAAATCAGCGATGCAGCTAGCAACAGATGCTATGACCGACGCAAGAAAAGATTCTGGTGAACAGAATGATTGAGCTTGGGTATGTACAATTCAGATATTTTAGTGGGGTCCGACCCGCTAACCCGGTCCCAAAACTATCAATTAGCCTCACTAATTGGGTGGCAATTTGATCAAATATACATTGTAATTCGATATTGTTGTATTTGTTGTGGGTAAGTAAAGGTACAGCTTACTTTTTCCTCGACAAAATATTCCGTTTTATTTGATCCTTTGAAAGTACCATATATAGGTAGTAGGAGCCTACCTAATGAAATGTTACCATGTTGAACAGTACACTTACATAGAGCCTAAGAAAAGAGGCCTACAGTCCAGTTGTCTAGAAATTACTTTCAATTACTGAATAACTCTGTTGGTCCCTTGTTATTGACCCAACACCCTTGGTTGTACTCGGAGCTTAGCCTTTGCCTTTTTGCTGGATCCATCGGACATTTTTTAAAAAAAATTTCTCCCCATAGTGGTTGCCAATTTGTCTTGTACGTGTACTTTCCTTTGCATCCAATACTCAACTGTCATATGCTCACAGAATGTACAATCATATAAAACACTTGCCATGCTTTGAAGATAAATTGTGATTTTTTTGTTGTTTTTTTTACAAAGCTTTCAAAACTGCGGCAAGCAAGCTGTGATATCAAAGCTATTGAAGTGTAGTGCGCCATCGCCAAGTAATGTCATTACTACAATTTTGTTCAGACGATCTCTGGACAGAAATTCCTCTTCAGAATATTGTTCAAAAGGGTTACTTCTATCCCGAATAACAGGTTCATTCCTAAAAACAACTTCAATTTGCTCTAGTTGATTCAGGTATTTCTCCATTTTGACCTTCCTACACAGGAAAATGCCACATATAAGAGCTCACAAATGTGTTAACCATGGCTTATAACATGCCCCGACCCCAGATCAGAGTGAACCACAGAATGCAATCTTTATCAATTTTGACCACGACTTCTGCAACAGGTAACCTCTGCTTAACTAATGGTTAAGTTGTGATCACTTTGATCACAGCTTGAGCAAGACTTGCGCAACTGGCCATTAAAGGCCGTAGCTGGATCTTGAGCCACTTGGTTCTATGCAAGAAAGCCCAAGCGAGGCCTCAGGGTCACGTGGGAGTGGTCAGGTGACTATTGGAGTCAGTCATAAGCCAGAGCATGGATCTCCCTTCTCCTAGCCCTTGAAACAAGTGTTGATAGAAAACAAGTTTTCCATGTCCAGTACTTGAGGGAAACCCACTTAGGGTCACTCAAATGGTTACTTCTTCAACATGACTGAAACCAGCAGTAGGTCCCACCTAGGCAGGACCTGTCGCATCGGTGGTTTGTCAGTGTAGAAGTACGCAATAAGTGCTGACAGATAAGGATTGCTCCCGATGTGAAAGTCCAGGACGTTGGCAAGGGTTCAGGAGATGGCTGATCAGAAACACTCCACTGCTCTCGAGCCCTTGCCTCAAACTTCCCACTGATACAACAGGAAGTCAGCAATGTTTGCAATTCACAGAGCTCAAGGCTGAATTGTCTTACTGGCCCACCAGTCAGAAAACATGTTCCACTGAGCCAAGTAAACAGTTAAAGAAGAAGATTGAAGCCCTCCTCTAGCAATTTTATCTGAGACCTATTTCAAGAAGCCTCTGTCACGGATGTGCTATGAGATAACCACCAAGCGTGGAGGTCCGAGGCTGCACCAGAAGGATCAGATTGCAATTGTGGGAGAAAACCTTGCGCAGTAGCCTCAGAAGGATCTGGCAAGGCAGAAATGTGTACGCCCACAGTTTGCTCCAGTCCATGGCTACAGCGTCCGCTGCTAGGGCTTGGGGGTCTGCGACAGGCAAGACTTAAAACAGCAGTTTCACGTTCACGCCAGTAGCAAACAAATCCACATGTGGAGTTCCCCATCTTGATGTCCCAGGACATGTCTCACGTGTGTGCAGATGTCGTGGTTGTAGCACCGTCTTGGACCACATCCCACCCTGCCCGCTCAGGAAGGCTACTGCGGTCCTGTTGTCACACATTATAAGGACATGTTTGTGCTCCTCCAGGTCTTGAAAGTGGAGGAGCACCAAGTGTATCGCCTCCCGTTCCAACCAGTTTATGTGGTGAGATGTGAACGACGCCGGCCAAGGACCGGACACTGTCCACCCCTCCACGTGAGCTCTCTATGCACCCGGACCGAGAAGAGACAATGTAAATGGTGAGCTGGGCCTTAAAAGGCTCCAGCGTTTGTCCCCTCATGACATTCTCCCTCACAGTCCACCACTGAAGTTGTTAGTGAAACTCATTGAGATTTGGCACCAGGGCCTGATAGCCCTGGTCTCTCATCCATCTGCCACACAGAGTCTGCTGTGACAGCCAACAGTGGAAACCTGACCGAGTGGGACCTGGGAGTCCATTGAGGACAGGGAGCTCAACAGGGCGACACATTGTTGTGCCTAGTGGACCTTGCCAGTCAGAAAGGGCCTGAGCATTATCTGAAGTCTATCCTACCTGTCTTACAAAGGATGACATATGTAGGCAACCAGGTCAAACTGGATGCCGAGGAAGACAAAAATCTACTCTGGCCAACCATTGGACTTGGATAGGTACACTATCAGGCCAAAGCATTGGCAGAGTTCCATAATGGTCTGTGTGTGATGCTGCGAATCCAGGTGCTGAAGTGCTGGGATTAGCCAATAGTCCAGGTACACATGAATGTGAACAGCTAAGTGATGAAGGTAAGCAGCAACTGTCTGCATGAAACTGGGAAACACAAGCGGTGCCATGGCAAGACTGTTCGGAACCACCCTGAACTGGTAGACTTGGCCCGCAAATGCAAACCACAGATACTTTGGTTAAGTCTTTTGTGATTGGTATGTGGAAGAACACGTCCTTGAGATCCAGGGATGTTGTCCACTCCATGGTCTCCATGGAGTGGACAACATCGGGGGGGGGGGGGGGGTCTCCGTCTGAAAGGACGGGTGTTCACATCAACAGGTCTATGGCCGGGTGCCATCCTCTGTCCCTCTTGGGGACCAGGAAGAGTAGGTTGTAGAAGCTGGGAGAACCTTGATCCTGAACCGGCTGTATGGCATGGTTGGTCAGAAGTCAGTCTGAACCACCTTCAGGAATGCCGATGCTTTGGGTTCCGAGGTGGGTGGAGCGAACCACCATGGTTCCCAGCTTAATGGAGGCCTGTCTTTGCCAAAAGGCAGCGTGTAGCTTTGTCTGAGGATGTTGAGGACGAACGAATCATCCATGATAGACTCTGATTGCGCGCGATATGTGGTAGGGCATCCACTGACTGTGCACTGCAGGGAATCTAACAAGGTGGTGGTTGGCAATCCTGAGACATCCTCCAGGATACAAGAATCAGGAACACTGAGGCTTTCCCAACTTCTTGCGTCTACCAGAAGGCTTGGCCTTCTTGGATCCCTGTGCGCCCTTCCCAGGTGATCGCATCCCAGAGGGGGCACGAGTTGAGGGACAAGTAGACATGGAGTGAGAAGTACCGTGCTTCAGGACTGAAGCGGCCAAGGATGACAATGACTGAGCAGAGTCTGTCAGTGCAATTGGAGCATGCCTGATTGGCCCAGTGGGCCCAAAGGTCCTGCATCCAGCAGACCACTCCTGCCATCTCCCTGACAAACAGAGTTCCTGATAAGAGCAGCCCCGTGCCGGGTCTATAAAGCTTGGGTCAGGCAGCTTCTGACCATGGAGGTAGGTGTCCCTCCACAACAAATGAAGGTGTGCCCCAAGTGTACAATCATTCTGCACCTGACAGTCAACAGCTCGCAACAAGAAGTCACAAGAAGTGTGGCATTGTTTGACCAGTCTTGCACTACCTCCATGATCTGGATGGAGCCCTTGAGGTCATCCAGAAGAGACCACAAAGTGGCCAACGACATGTCAGAGTAGGATGCTGCAAGGATGGATCCTCGGGCATCTTCCTCCAATTGCCTGAAGGCCTCTGTGGACGTGGAAATGGTTCTCGGCTGCCGAGCATCAAACTCCTCCCAGTCTTAGTCCACCAGCAGTGGACCCAACAGGAAGATCTGCTCAGGCACATCTGGCTTAGGGAGGAGTCATCCCTGCCTGACTTCAGTGGCTCCACAGAAACCTGTGTGCCGTGAGTCTTGGCTGTGAGGTGGTCATAAAACTCAGCTACAAAGGGCAACAAGGGTATAGGTGTAGGTTGGCATGTCTTCCAGAGACAAGCCCCAGCATGACAGAACAACAGCACCCGACCACTCCTCCGATGGTGGGGCCACAGCTTGGTCACCAACCAGGCTCGGAGTAAGAGCTTTGACACAGTCAAAACCCTTGGCAGGGGCAGGGGCTGTGTCCATTGTAGCAGGGGCCAAACCCTATCCAGACCCCACAGTCACTGGCCCTCTGCATCTATCAGAGCACGAATGGCATGTGGGAGGAGCTCTCGACCTAGATTGAGATCTGCTGATGGACAAACCTGAAAACAAAAGTTTGTCCTCCAACTCCGTGTCCAGGCCCTAAGACCCTGGAATCGTGAAGGGGCAGTAATGCACAAAGTCTTGCCGAACAACGTATTGCCCAAGGGCGATGGAGCAGCCACTTGTGACAGCAGGAGAACTGTCACCACACTGGGCATAGGGGTAGAGAGCACCTTCGCAGAAGTGGTCGCCGCCTCAATCTGGTCTTCCCACATGGGGACAGATAGGGGAGGCAAGGGAGGCTCATGCGCCGAGATCTTGGTGGCCACCAACTGAGAAGTCTGCTAGCCGGAGGGATCTGGCTTAGTCTCTGCGAGGCTGCTATCCTGGACCTTGGCCACTGCCGACTGATAAGTCTGCAAGCAGGAGGGGTCAGGAGGAAGTTCAGAGAACTCCCAGACATGAGGTCCAAGCGAGAGCTGGCTCAAGGGAAAAGCAGTGAGTGGCTCCATCGACAGAAACTGCTCAGACTCGGCAACAGCAGTGGTGGCCAATGCAAAAAAAAGACTGCAACCACTGGTTCTCCCAGAGCTCCAGTTCCTCCTGCCACTTGAGAGAGTGAGGCAGGGTACTTGGCACAAATGCAGAAACAAGTGGTCTCGCCAACCGCTCTCCCTGGGGCAAATCCATCTGAGGTGCAGGAGGTACCACCGGTACTGCTGTTGGGGGAACAGGAGGTTCCGCCTGGAGTGTAGGTTCCAACACTGCTGGGGCCAAAGACCCACCAATGGTAAAACGTGCCCCCACTGGTCTGGGTGTCTAATCCTCCTACTTCCCATAAGCCTACACTTACGGTCCAAGCTCTCAGACCCGGGAGCTCGGGAAGTATGCAAAGTCACCACGGTGCTTTTAGCTAGCACTCTGGACTTATGGTCCGGGGGCTCGGACTGGCCGGGGTGCTGGGTTCCCTTACTTCTCAGACTTATGGTCTGAGTGCTCGGACCGGCTGAGGTTCTGGAAACCTGCAGGTTTCCACTCCAGACGCATCAGTTTATGATACTGCTGCTTGTCCGAGTGCTCAGACCAGGAGTACCGTGATCTTGAGAGGTGCAATCTATGCTTGGCTGACTTTAGCACACAGTTCAAAAAAGAAACAGGCTGCTGAAAGGGGGCAAACAATGCACGCAACATCTCAGCCTGCATCATCATGCTCTGTGACCTAGCTTCCAAAGCATGGACAACCTTTGGATCAGTGCCAACAGAAGATGTGGCAGTCATTTGGGGCACAGTCTTTTGTGCTAGATCCGCATGTGGTGATCTCTTGCTACTTGACTTGCAACTCCAACTTCTCTTCACCTTGTCCCAAGGGGTATCAGACATAGAGACATCCATCATTTGGGACAAACCAAAGCAAGTCTATGCTCTTTCCCATCAGCCACATGAGACTGCAGATGAACCGAAGTAAGTCTATGCTTTTTCTCATGGGGGTTCTGTGGTGAGGACTCAATGGAGTCAGTCATCTTGACGACTTGGCATTTGGCATCTTTTGCGCCCTGCCACCTAGGCCTTGCACAGGCTGACTTTCTCCATGCCTGCTCACTGAGCAGCCATTTGTACTCTCCCCAATCCTGACAGTACCTGCTGGTTCACTCACGCGAGCAAACTTGACCCAACTGCAGGTAACAACCATAGCAGTGAGGATGGCCATCCCAAGCTGCCATGTAGAGGTTCCATGAGTCCAGCTTTTGTCCAGGATTCAACAAGGACAAGGATGCGGATATAGTGGTCACTGGATCAACATCCATGGACCTCCTGCAAAAGGAGGCAATAGTGTGTTGTGGACTGCTTTCCCTCTCTGCATTCTGTTTACTGGGACGCCATCTTGAAAATCTAAGCACCAGGCCAAACAACCAGCTTTGCACTTACTATTTCAGTGGTGTCTGATGACAGAATTCAGCTATCTAGGTCTCCATACATCCAAGGACCACTGAGAAAAAAGTTTCCGCTGAGAGCATGCGTAAAGCACTATTGCAGTGAGTGTGACCGAGAGTTCACAGAGCTTCAATTCGAAAGGCAAGCCAGAAATGGAGCCCAAAAGAGGAAGGATGAGATGGGGAGAATGCCCACCAGGAGTCACCATCAGCTCCAAAAAACCGAGAGATGGCTCCACAGGACCATCAGGTTTTCAGATCAAGTGAGTCAAAACTCGACTTGATTGATAGGCGTTCGACCCAGACACAGAGGTCTAGGCAATTAGTGGTCAAGAGGTAACGCTACGTAACTAATGCTCCCTATTAAATATAATGGCAAAAAAAGGTACTGAAGAAAAAGTGCTCATTGAACTCAGGTGTTCACTCCAACAGGTTTTACTCTGTGTGTGTGTGTGTGTGTGTGTGTGTGTGTGTGTGTGTGTGTGTGTGTGTGTATAGAGAGGGGGCTAATTTGGAAAGTGTTATCTGGCATTGATTTTAGGCGCAAATAGTCTCTTTCAGGCTTGACGTTTGACCTGTTTACCAGGTTCATGTTGTAGGGCAACTTCGGTAAACTGTAGGGTTTTTTTAACTGTAATTTCGAAATCAAATTTACACAAAGATCCCTTGTGCTTTTCAGACTTCGGTCAAAGTCATCCCCATATGCCTTTGTCCAAGAACTTATGCTGGCATTTTTGTGAAATATCCAAGTCCTAGCCCACAAAGTTCACAAGTTATCATATGGAAAACTTTTACCTTTTTCCCATTTTCGAATTCATCTCTAAGACCGCTAGCCAGAGTCACTTCAAACGTGGTGGAGATGTACTAAAGGTGGGTCTCTACCAAGCTTGTACAAATGGCAACACTCCAATATTCTTTTCAGATTTTTTTACTTAATTTTCTTGTTCAGTTTTGGGGTAAAATCGTTCATCTTCTCGCAAACCACCCGACCAATAGCTTTGAAATTGTACAGGAACAATTCTGGAAACCCCTAGACCTTAATTTGTTCAACAGGTGGCACTGTGATTAGTTTTCTTTCTGTCCTTTTTGTTTTTTTTTTTTTGTTTTTTGTTTTTAGAAATTTGGTGGGTTTTCACTTTCCTTGACTTTTTTCTGAAACTCTATGTTGGATCGTCTTCAAACATATTGGAAATGTACGTGGACTTGATTTATTCAACACATGGTGGTGCTGTCATTTTCTGATTGCTAACAATTATCAAAATTTAGAAAAATCAGAAAGGGGATGTGTATATGTTAGCAACGGTGATGGTTGTCTCAAACAAAGGTGACCTTGGCGTAATTCTGAAGTTGACAAGACCACTTCAGTCTGTGCAAGCAAGGGAAGCTGAGCAAGGACTGTCACAGTATTTTTCCCCATCATCTTAATGAATGAGCGGTGTACTATAAGTTCTATTGTAAGAATTAAACTGCAATACAGATTTTACCTCAATTATTTTTAAAATTTTATCCGTGTATGTATGTATGTATGTATGTATGTATGTATGTATGTATGTATGTATGTATGTATATATATATATATATATATATATTCATGTAATTTTTTACTGACCGCTTTTTTAATTCTCTTCAACTGTTCGAGTGAGAACTGATATTGTAAATAGTGATAATGGTCCTAAACGGAGGTGACCTTCATATTATTCCTAAGGTCATAGGCCACCTTAGACTGCTCATCCCAAAATCAGATGAGCACAGGACTGTCACTGTCCTATTGTTTATGTTTTCTCTTTGTCTTTATAATTTTTAACTTAACCGCTTTGTGGATTTTTATCAAATTTGGTGGGAATGTTTCTCCTCTTTTTCTGTACCAGGTTTTTCATCATAGGCACTGCTGCTGATGTTGCTTCCTTATTTTAAAGAATGTCATTAAAGACTTAATGATAAGAAAACGTTTATGTTAGCATGGTTGCCATAAATAATGCATGTATAAGTGGTTTCCTTTGAAGCAATGACGGGAACCTCTTGCAACTTGATGGGAGAAGTACATTTGGTCCATCTATCAAGTTTCTTCAATAGGTCATAAATCAGTAATTTTTTTTCAGATGTTTAATGTTTGTTTTTTTTTTCGAATATTCCGTGACTTCATCTCTACACTATAATTAACACTGCTGTTTCCTGACAATTACAATGATCGAAAAGTTCACATGCTTGCATGCGTGCATGGCTTGGGGATGCAATATTTTCTTCAGAAGACACGGGGGCTAATCTTAGGGTTCATATTGCTGAACCTTCGTTTCGCTGTACCACATTTTGTGTTACACGCAGTCTCCATTGTGTTGAATATGTAGAACATAGACGTGGCCTTGCAGTACCAGTGATGCTGGCATATCAAAATTCCACACCCTCCAACTGATGGCCTTAATTCTCAGCTTGTTAAAACGCACATGTACACTAAAGAAAGAAAGAAAGAAAGAAAGGAGGAAAGAAAGAAAGAAAGAAAGAAAGAAAGAAAGAAAGAAAGAAAGAAAGAAGGAAAGAAAGAAAAGAAACGAACATAGAGTAGACCTCAATCTCTCTTTTTGTTTCTCCATTGGAAAGACGTTTGTAGTTCTTAGAGGTAGATAAATTTATAGATTTGCAAAATTTCTAAATTCTTGATTTCGTTAAATTCAAAATAACGTCTTGTGTTGGGTGTGATATTGGGCATATATATATATATATATATATATATATATATATATATATATATATATATATATATATATATATATATATATATATATATATATATGCATATATATGTGTGTATATGTATAGTTATATCTCAGGTGGTTTATGGGCAGAAATGTAAACCTCAGACCGTTTGGTGGGCAGTTGTTCGGTTTATCGGCAGTTGAAAAATGCCAAAATACCATGTTTGCCTTAAATTCAATGCACTACCAAGGAGGTTTGAGAAGCGTACAAATGAGCAAATCTGGCCAGATACTGTGGCAAGCTATAAATGCCCAGGTACTGTGGTAAGCTTTACTTGGCATATACTGCTAACGGTCCGATTTGCGGATTATAATTGACCCGCAGACAATGGGCATAACCCACAAACCGGCTGTAGGACCCAATTCATATATATATATATATATATATATATATATATATATATATATATATATATATATATATATATATATATATATATATATATATATATATATATATATATATGTGTGTGTGTGTGTGTGTGTGTGTGTGTGTGTGTGTGTGTGTGTGTGTGTGTGTGTGTGTGTGTGTGTGTGTGTGGGCAGGGTATTATTGCCCATAAACCACCCAAGACATGTATGTGCATTTAAATGTCACAAGCACATAAACATATATTTATTTATCGGTCTTTGTGACATTCCTAGCACAGAATAATATCATAACATTGAGATGTGAAATTCATACTAATGAAAAATGTTAAAGTAGAGTAAAGCGTATGCATGAAATAATTGAAACAAATATCATATTGCCCAAGCAAATAGACTACAGCGACATCTGACAGACGACAGAAATACTAAGAGCTCTTCAAAAGGAGGGGAAAATTGCAATTTCCCGGATGTGCAAAGGCCTCTTACCCAGCGGCCATCTTCGCGCCAGGTACGAGGGTAGAAACTTTGAAATATATCAGCCGTAATCCTAGCAAATATGTATCATCCTTCAATAAAAATATATTTAACAGAAAGAAATATTGTTGTGTTAAATCTTTGTATAAATTTTATGGACGTAAATTGAAGTGCATAATATGTAAAGGGATCCTTTAGTGTGCATGTCTCCACGGATAACGTGGATACACACTATCAGAAGTGAAAAGCAGACGGAACATGCATTTTACGTATGTGTTACAGTTCCCAGCATCAGACAGCCAGTGATTAAATTGTAACTTTATGTTAACTGTTGGTTGCTCTGTTGGCAGCGCCATGAAGTTCAACAAGATGGTCACCTCCTCCAGGAGGAAGAACCGTAAAAGGCACTTCAATGCACCATCTCATATCAGGAGGAAAATCATGTCGGCTCCGCTGTCAAAGGACCTGCGGCAAAAACACAATGTACGAAGTATGCCCATCAGAAAAGACGATGAAGTCCAAGTAAGTGAACAGGAGGGATTTGGGGGAGGGCCTTCAATTTGGCAACTTTGATGTTCAAAGTACACGATGTTCAGCATTTACTGACTAGGCTGGGCTGGGCCTGAAACACAGGCAAACTGAAACGTCTGTGTGCTGTGCGGGTTCCCATGTGTACATAATAATACACAAGGTGTCCCACTCACCTTGTCAACATTCAACAGTACCTTCGCATTTGCTTGAATAAAGTTAACATATCCTCATGGCTGTGGTAAAACCATGCTGCTTGTGTATAGTAATACCACAAGGCCCGTATCCCACGACCAACGTTACTCATACCACTCCGTATACATGTGAGTAAAGTACATATTCCTTACTTGAATATGGTAAAACCGTACATGTATGTGTTCCTTATCTGTTATTCCCCATGTTGAATAAAGTTTCAGTGCGTTTCCAAGCGTACGGTGCACAACTTACATTACTGTCGCCGACGCCAGTTTTGCCCAGATACTTTGCTATTTATCTTCCGTTTTCATGACCGGAAAGAGTGAAAATGGCAACGTAATAGCTGGTGTGCCAATGCAACCGCACTTAGCTCTTCATGGGTACCCAGTGGTGGCTTCACAAGGTTGTCCAGGTTGGTTATCAGGTGCAACGCCTTTATTGCGGTTGCATCGGCATTTTATTTTTTATGAGTATTATAATCTCAAGGCCTGATAATATATGGGAGTCATTTTCTGTGTGGGACCCCCCAAATATATGCAAAGAGTCCCCAGGGCTCCTAAGTATTTAACTTAGAAGTACAAACCTGCTAATCTATAGTCCACATCAGTTTGGATAACTTACCAAGACTGATCAGTGCTTTGGACTAAATAAGAAGTGTGCAGCAAATATTTGTGATGTGAGAGCACATTTTGCAGAAAAAATGTAATAATTGTTCACTTACAAGACCATAATGCTCGCTAAACCAGCATGTCACATTTTAGGCCCAGAAATGCACCTATGAACACTTAAATTTTCAAAATTTCCTGGGGGAGGTCCCCAGGGTCTCCCCTGCAGCAAGGGGTTAACCCCCTCCCACATCCACACACACACCCCTCGGTAATTCAAGCATCATGCCTCCTACTTTTGCAAAAGTGCCACCTACTTCAAAAGATTTTGAATACCCTGATGGATGTGAGATTGAATAATTATTTTGTGGCATGATTTGGCCAGGTAGAAAATCAGCCTTTAATTTAAAGGCTGATTTTCTACCTGGCCAAATCGTGCCACAAAATTTAAAATAAGTGGATCTTGTCACCCAGCACCCATGAATGCTGAGCGCTAATACTCCCAGTGCTTACACAAGCTGTGCCCCGGCAGCTGCATAGTAGCAGTGTGCAGGTTTTATTGCTCCCCATAAAACTTGGCAGTTTCAGGGCTGGAACCTTTGAGGCCACCAGCGTGCTATCCCTCTTTCTGTATAATACCTCCATGCACTGACTCACACTGAAGTTCAGACAAATGATTATTTAGTAAAAACCACTCAAATGATCATAAACCAAACTCCCTCTCTGCATTTGGCATTAGTTGACTGATGTTACTGAGTGAAATTAAAACATTTGATCAAAACTTCAAAGAAATTCATGGGGAAAACCTTGGAAGGCGAGCCATGTATTTTAGCATAGTGGGGCACTGCGTCTTTCCATCTGTTTTCTCTTTGCTGTGGGGGCAGAATGGTCAGAATTGCAAAGACTCTCTCTCTCTCTCTCTCTCTCTCTCTCTCTCTCTCTCTCTCTCTCTCTCTCTCTCTATTTGCATACAGAAATTGACCAATATTGGATATTGTTTATTATTATTTTTTTAAATTCAGTCAAATTTGACTGCCAGCAGCCAAACAAATACCGGTGCAGGACAAAAAGTTGACAGACAATGGGTCAAATTGACCAATGGGTGACAAGATAAAATGCTGACTGGACAAATTGTGTAACTGACAAAAGGCTGATTTGCATCTCCAGTGTGGCAATACATGGACATAAACAAGCATGTATATCGCACTTCTTCACTTGTTTGTCGTTATTTTATTCGAGGAAATCGAGGAAAATTTTGATAATTTTTAGCCGCCTGCCTGAATTCCATGCATATTTTCCTACTATATTGATTTATAAAGCTCCCTGAATTTTGCTTTCCATCTCCCGGATTGTAAGTTTTGGCATGTTGACAACACTTAACAACCAAAATTATGTTGGTCATGCTCATCTCGCAGTCCCTGCTCACTGGGCTCGTAAAGTGATGTGACCAAGTTGTAGGGGCCCTGATGTGCATGTACACTGGATTCAATGTTCAGTTCTGTTCCATTTTTAATAACAAGGAAGACTTGTAATACATTACAGGATGCCTGCTGACCTCTCTGACTGTATTTTGGTTTCTCTTTTCAGGTTGTTCGTGGACACTACAAAAGTCAGCAGGTTGGCAAAGTGGTGCAAGTCTACCGTAAAAAGTTTGTTGTCCACATTGAGAGAATACAAAGAGAAAAGGCCAATGGAGCTTCCGTTCATGTTGGCATTCACCCATCAAAGGTACAATTTGGCAAATCCATGCAGTTTGAATATGTAAATGGACAAGTTTGTTACCTGGGGGAAGGGGTCCAAATAGCATGCATTTAACTTTTTCAGTGCCAAATTTTGGAAGGAGTTGACACCTTTTCTTGGTGCACTTTGGGTGCATTGCACCCAAAGCATGCCGAGGAAGCCTATTGACCTGGACAATCATGCTCTCTGGAACTTGGGGCATGCTGGTACCTGAATGAAAGATCTTTCTGCAAGGAATATGGATTCAGCATCCTTATTATAATGGGAGCAGTTTGTCTTGTGTAGTTTGACTTAGTCGCAGTTGGCATTGAAAGTTAAATTGTGTGAAATTTGCAGATTGTGCTTAAAAATGACAAGTCTGTCTACTGTGAAGTGTAAGCTGCCGTAGATTCTGCTTGTGATGCAGCCATGTCAGAATTATTCAAAATCAGAAATTTACCGTCAAATGTGAATAATTTTTTTTTTAATCCTCTTGGTGTCATAATTGAACCAAAGAAGAGCTTAACAAAATACAGGCATTTATTATACAACCAAGTTTTCTAATGACATTCAAAAGGTTCACGTCAGGGACAGATCTTTGCCTTCAAAATTTGTAACCAAATTAGGAAATAAAACAGTGATCACTGCAGAATTCAACCTGACTCTTATATAATTCATGTTAAAATGAATTAGTCCTTATCAAAATGCCTAAGTTAAAAGAATGAAACATTAGTATGTGGATAATGCACCCTCGTCCTGCATATAAAGTCATTTGGCTTTGAATTGGACACAAAATGTATTCCCTTCAAAAGAAGCAAATACTGAAACAGAGACAAAGTATATGAGTCTCGAGTTTTCTGGTATCATAAGTAACTTTGTGCATGTAGCCATGTGGATGTCGTTACATAACCCTGTGAGCAAATGGACCATGCACTAGAGTGGCATGTTTAGTTTTTGCATGTACACAGGGAGAGAAAACTGGTTTGACCAGCAGGTTGTCTGTGATTGGCCACATGAGCAGATCAACTTACCTGTCAGTCCACAAAAACACTTGACCATTCACTTACACGACCATATTATATCCCTTGTAAGTGCTTGAGCCCTACTGAACAGCCTCCTATTCTCCCTTCTCTTTCATCTTTTGAGCAATAAAAAGACCAGACTTGTGCTACAAATAGTCTGTCTTTTAAGAGAGTCTCAGACCATCTTCCTGGCCATATTTATCAGGTCCCTGCCATCTTTTTTATGTTAATTAACTGCCATTGAGAAAACACCTGCTTATGTGACCACTTTTGGACCTGCCCTCGGGGAGGTTTCTCAAAGGAAACACTACTGTATAAAACTTTGACATTGTTTTTGATGTTATTCTGTGCTAAGTATAAATGCACAGGTTCAGCTTATTTTGTTTCAATTTTCAAATTGCATTAACCATTTCCAAGTTATACTGGCCAAAGCCGGCTGATAATCAAATGTTACCAACTTCAATATTTTTTACCAATTTCAATAGCAAACAGTGTCAGCTGACAAATAATTGGAGAGTTGCACAAGACCTATCATGATAACGTAACCCAGATCAATGGCTTATCTTGGCCAAAGAAAGCTGTTGACTCATTCTTCCTCCAGTACCTCTAGGAGGAAAGGTTGAAGCCCTTAAGAAGATAATACATGTATGGCATAGTGAAACCTCTTTATTACAACACTCTGGTACCTGACATATTCACTTAATCAAGAACATAAGTTTTGAGAGACGTAAAGTTAAATTCCTGTGCCATTTGACTCCTTGATACAACATATTGAGATATCTGACAGATATTGTCATTATAGTGGGCTTTCACTTTATGTGTAGTTGTGAAGGAACCAGAGGTATTCCAGGAAAGAGCAATACCTGTGCCTTGAAGTGTATTTTGAGAATAATTGTTGCATGTTGATGTCACATACTACATAGCAAGAGATTTCTTCACTATGGCAAATCAGGCTCGCACAAATTAGCACCATGCATAAATTCGATATTTATAAAAAGAAATGTCACCCTTTTCATTCTTGCTAACCTCTTTTGTTAGTGCTGTATGCCTTGTTGCTAAAAATTGGGTGAACAGAAAATGGGTCATGACCCAGGTAAACTGCACAATTGATCTGTTTGGGAAAGGAACAGAGTTCCTCATGATCAGTTTGTGCAGGCTTGAAAGTTGCCTTTGTGAGTTTGCATAGTTCAACATTGAATGTGCACTGTGTCTGGCAATCCTTTTTAACTTGGAAGTACATGTATATATAACTAAAATAAAAATCCCTTCAAATGAAACAAATACTGAAACTGAGACATTATGTCTTAAGTTTTCTGGTATCATAAGTAACTTTGTACATGTAGCCATGTGGATGTCGTTACATAACCCTGTGAGCAAATGGACCATGCACTAGAGTGGCATGTTTAGTTTTTGCATGTACACAGGGAGAGAAAACTGGTTTGACCAGCAGGTTGTCTGTGATTGACCACATGAGCAGATCAACTTACCTGTCAGTCCACAAAAACACTTGACCATTCACTTACACGACCATATTATATCCCTTGTAAGTGCTTGAGCCCTACTGAACAGCCTCCAATTCTCCCTTTTCTTTCATCTTTTGAGCAATAAAAAGACCAGACTTGTGGTACAAATATGTGTACAATAGTCTTGACTTTTAAGAGAGTCTCAGACCATCATCCTTTAAGGCCATATTTATCAGGCCCCTGTGCCCTTCAGAGAACACCTGCTTATGTGACCATTTTCAGACCTGCCCTTAGAGATGATTCTGCAAGGAAGGACTGCTATATGAAACTAAGACCACATTTTGATGTTATTCTGTGCTAAGTATAAATACACAAGTAAAACTTGTTTTGTTTGAATTTTCAAGTTTTATTAAACTTTCTCAGTTATACTTGCCTGGCTGGTAATCAAATGTCATCAGCTTCAATATTTTTTAAGAATTTCAACAGTAAACAGTGATGAAATATTTGGAGAATTGCACGAGACCCATCATGAAAATGTGACCCAGATCAATTGCGTATCTTGGCCAAGGAAAGCAGTTGACTCATTCTTACCTCTTGGAGGAAAGGGTTAAGCCCTTAAAAAGGAGATAATACATTTATGGTATAGTGAAACCTCATTATTACGATGCTTGGGTACCTGGCATATTCACCCAATCGGGAAATTTTTTTTGAGGGACGTAAACTTAAACTCCTGTGCCATTCGACTCTTTGAGATTTCTGACATTTGGCAGGAACCAGATATTATCATTACAGTGGGGTTTCACTGTTTGTGTAGTATAGTTATGAATGAAGCAGAGGTATTCCAGAAAAGAGAAATGCCTGTGCCTTGAAGTGTATTTGGAGAATAAATTGTTTCATGTAGGTGGCACATGCTGCATAGCAAGACCGATTTTTCCACTATGGCAAGCCAGGCCAGAACAAATTAGCACCATGCATGAATGGGATGTTTCTAATTTAAATTGTATCGCCCATTTTGTTAGTGATGTATACCTTATTGCTAAAAAAATGGGTGAACAGAAAATGGGACATGACCCTGGTAAACTGTACAATCTGTTTCGGAAAGAAACCAAGTTCCTCTGTTTGTGTAGGCTGAAAATTGCTATTGTGAGTTTGCACAGTTCAACATTGATAAAAGTGCACTGTGTCTGGAAAACCTTTATAAGTTAACGCGATGAAGGTGGGTTAAAGCTCAGTTATGTAACTCTACCATAATAGTGAAACTGCAAACTGACCACTCTTGGGCATATTAAAAAGGATCATTGTTATCTTACATGGTCAGAGCTTGAGATTAAGAATTTTGTTTAGTTGTTCCAGAACAACTGCAATATCAAAATAAGTTGCCCCCACCCCGACCCCCAAGACAGTTAGTTGTCCCAACTTCAACCCCCTTTTGTTACCCATCTCAATTCTTTTCTGCCTTCTCTGTAAAAGGTGGTGAATAAATCATCCTAAACATTTGTGAATCATCTCTGCTCTGCACATTGATGAATGAAGACTGTTAATAGATCTCCCCTACTTGTGGGTTTTTTTTGTTTTCTTGTTTTTTAAATAAAACTTGTCCTGGGTAGTTCAAATGCCAAATATAGTTGGGTTGTCCAGTTGGTCCAGTTAGCTCTAACTTTTAGTTGTCTCGGGCTTGCAGGTTTATCTTAATGTCGATCCCTGATGTTTATCGCAAACTTCATAAATGTTAGGCTACTCTGGCAGAATGTTGGAGAACTTAACTCTTTAAATGCCAAATTTTGGATTAAGTCCACAGCTTTTCTCGGTGCGCATTGGGCGCAATGTGCCCAATGCACGCCGGGAAAAGCTGTTGACCTGGGATATTCTCTCGGGAACTATAGGCATACTGGTACTTGAATGAAAGATCTTTTTATGGGGAATATGAATCTGGGATCCTTGTGATAATTCATACTGCCGTGACGTAAGCAGATTGACTTTAGATGTGATGGGCACTGAAAGAGTTAAAATTGAGTACTGAAGTATTGTATGAACATCCTTTCCTTGCAGGTTGTCCTCATCAAACTGAAGATGGACAAAGACAGAAAGCGCATCCTGGAACGCAAGGCCAGATCCCGTGACAAATCTGACAAGGGCAAGCATACTGAAGAATCTATCATGGAAACATCATAGACTGTTCTGTCACCTGTTGTCATTTGGTCTGGAAAAAATGTAAATTAAAGGGAAAAAAATTGAGACATCTGTGTCAATGTTTTTATTGGGACCTCTCAGCTGTCATATTGGCTTGCTTACCATGCAGAGATTTATATGATAAGTACATGTACAGTCAATCAGGAGTTTTTTGTGAGGAGTGGGGTTTAACTATTGGTTACATGCATAGACATACAAAGAGAAGCCCATGGGCTTAGTGCTCTGCTCTCCTGTAAATAGATGAATGTAATTACATGTCCATGGGGTGGAACATGCTTCAATGTAAGTGACCATGTGGACAATGGGACCTCGCTAGTATCACATCAGTGGAGATTTCGACTTTCTCCACAATGCCACAAACTTCAGTGCAGATCCACCAAAAATTTAAGATTTTACATTGGTTATTAATTAGTCACATTATGATCCATATGAATACTGTTGGTGGCACCACCAACTTTGAACTTGACGTACATTTTTATACACTAGGTATAAGTAAAAGTCCTTAAATTTAGTTGAGATTATCTTAAAAACAGGACTTTATTGTGTTAAGCCAGACGAGTGATGGCATAAGAACTAATTCTAAGGAATAAATTGTAATTGATGCGCTCCCTAAGGAATTGACCGAAACGGGACAGTCCTGTCAGATATGGTGATCCATTCGACAAGAAATGGGTGGTTGATCAACCAATTTCTCTCTGTGGAGATGAAGGTGCCTTCCACTATTTTTCAGAGATGCCACTTTTCAGGATTTTACCTGAATTCAGGTAATTTGGCTTTTCTTGAACTAAAAAAAAAATCACCTCAATTTTGTCAGAACAGCTCAAACTTGATGAAAAAGAGAGGGGGTACATAGGTTTTGGGTAATTTTGATCACATTTCGGGTAAAATTTGTGTGAGTGAGTGGCACATCTAATTTTTTTTATTTCTTTGGGGGGGGGGGGGGGGAGGGTGGCTGTACAATGAAATCCCCTACGTACTGTTGTCATTCCTTCGGCCCCATTTACATGCAAAACCTTACTTTACTGACCTGACAACAGAACGACCTTTTCAAAATTTATGCTGTAAATGTCTCTAGCTGGCATGCGAGTGTCTAGTTAGAAAAATATCCGAAAGTTACCCAAATCTGTTTGAAATACATAATCAGTTCAGCACAAATTGGGTGATAAAATTGTGGAAATCTGCTGAATATCTGAAATCTTGCATGCCTGTTCAGTGAAGATTCCATGCTCGTCTGAACATCTCTTGAACTACATTGCCACATACCAGTTGCAATTATTTATTCAGCTGTTCAGACTTCTGGGATGTCCTTTTTTTCTGTGTATATCCTTGTTGGTTCTGCTGACCACAAGTCGCAGAGTTCTTGGCTCGGAGATCATACTTTTCAGGATTTTGCCTCCTAACTAGGTAAGTTGCCTGGTTATGTAAATAAAAAGAAAAAAAACTCCTCAATTTTGTCTGAGCAGCTCGTATGTGATGAAAAAGAGAGAGGGTACAGAGGATTGAGGTAATTTGTGCGAGTGGCATTCCTGTTGGCTGAAGAGGAACGAGATTGTATGTGGAGACCTGATCTCCCAACACCTACTGTTATTTGACGTTCATGCTGGAACTTTCATCAAATTTCCCTGCAGGTTTTTCATACCCCCCCCCCATAAACCTGCATGCACATGTTATCCAGAAATGAGTTTTCAGCTGACAAGTGAATTTCACTTTTGTTTTACAATCTTTTGGTTAACTAGGAGGATAATTTACAAGCCTTCAAAATTATGTCTCCCGGTGGAAGCCGGGGGACATATTGTTTTAGTGCCCGTTTCTTCCGCTTGTTGTTGTTGTTCAGGTTCTTCAACACTTGATTTCCGTGTGATAAGTCTTGAAGAACTTGATGGAATTTGATGAAACTTGGTAGGATTATGTATGTAGGCAAGACCTAGGTTGGGATTGTATTTGGGTGACCTGGACCTAATTTTCAAGGTCACATGGTCACTTATGTGAAATTGGTTTCCGTTCGATAAGTCATGAAGAACATGATGGAATTTGATGAAACTTGGTAGGATTATGTATCTTGGCAAGACCTAGGTTGGGATTGTATTTGGATGACCATGAGCGAATTTTCAAGGTCACAGGGTCACTTATATGAAATTGGTTTCCGTGCAATAAGTCTTGAAGAACGTGATGGAATTTGATGAAACATGGTAGGATTATGTATCTTGGCAAGACCTAGGTTGAGATTGTATTTGGATGACCTTGAGCGAATTCTCAAGGTCACAGGGTCACTTATGTGAAATTGGTTTCCGTGCGATAAGTCTTGAAGAACATGATGGAATTTGATGAAACTTGGTAGGATTATGTATCTAGGCCAGACCTAGGTTGGGATTGTATTTGGATGACCTTGAGCGAATTCTCAAGGTCACAGGGTCACTTATGTGAAATTGGTTTCCGTGCGATAAGTCTTGAAGAACGTGATGGAATTTGATGAAACTGGGTAGGATTATGTATCTTGGCAAGACCTAGTTTGAAGTTGTATTTGGATGACCTTGAGCGAATTCTCAAGGTCACAGGGTCACTTATGTGAAATTGGTTTCCGTTCGATAAGTCGTGAAGAACGGGATGGAATTTGATGAAACTTGGTAGGATTATGTATCTTGGCAAGACCTAGGTTGGGATTGTATTTGGATGACCTTGAGCGAATTTTCAAGGTCACAGGGTCATTTATGTGAAATTGGTTTCCATGCGATAAGTCTTGAAGAACTTGATGAAAATTGCTAGAGTAATGTATCTAGGTGAGATCTAAAATAGGATTGTAATTTTCAAGCAAACTTGGTCATTTGTAATATGTTATCACCTGTAGCTTATTCAGAGACGCAAGTGTTCCACCGGGAGACATTTGATTTTCTGTTGGAAAATCAGTCTGTTCTAGTTTTACATGTATAAATCCTTATATTGCCATTTTGTTCATGCTGTGCCCCTAGAAATTTCAAATTCATGGGTACCGGTATCCTGTAAAATATACCTCCAAGGAATTAACATGGAAAGAACAGAAACTTCTTTTAGTCAACCAAGTCTAATGTTTTAACAGACTGGTTTCTTGGACAGTGGTTCAACTTGGGTGTTCCAACAATTGCATTCACTGTGAATTCATTTAATTTCACTGGGTGTGTTTTTGCTGATGCTTCAAGACTGTCCAAGAAACCAGCGAAGAAAGAAAAAAAAAATCAACATTGCACGAGTAGGATTTTTAACAAAAATAGTGAAAGGTCAAAAATGCTAAAACTGCCAAAATTTGAACTTGTGAAATCAAATGTATTCACGGTACAAGGTATCACAGAATGCTACTCCTCTGATTTAAAGAAAACGTTCCCTACAGGAAGCAAAGGTTCATGAGAATACCTTGCTAAAAAACAAAAACAAAAATTATTTATTGATACATCCTTTTATTGGCATTTATAATGTATATACAATCGTACAAAGGGCATCCAGCCTTACTAACATCACTATATTGCGTCAAGAGCAAGTAAAATTCACCAGAAAACAATCTGTTCAGTGTTAAAGTCACTCCAGCAATAGCAACACACATCTGTGGTGCAATCATTTGAATGGCTGAAAACCTCTTCCACAACTCCCCTGGCACTGTTTCAAAGCTGACAAAAACTTTTCACGATTCAGGAATGAATATGAACAAGAATGGTGTCCATAGTAACCACATACCAAGACAAAATGTCACAAGTGAAACCTGTCTTGACAGACCACCCCTAGTGATGACCAAAATGTTTCAAGATGGATGGTCTTGGATAGAAAGTGTGAATAAAATGAAAAGTACAAAGCAAAGTATTCTAGAAAGGTGATCTTTCAATGGGTTGTCTCTCAAGACGGGGCCCACTGCGTGTATATTGACGAAAGATCTCCACTATAGTAAAACTTCAGCATGATCGACCATATGCTAGAATTCTAAAAATTCTGCAAAAAAACCTGTACAGATTGCCACTATATTGTAAAATAATGCATATGAAAATGAGAGTATTTGCGACATTGTGGCAAAAGCCACCAGATTCAATGCTTTCTTGACAGCTGCCTTGACCCATTGGTTCAGTGAAGACTGGGTCAATCGCTTTCCGTGGCACTTTGTTAAGTTCCCAACACATGCCAAGGAGAGCTGTTGCCCCACAACGTGGTCTCGTGAAATCTCTGCAGCTGCCATTCAGAATGTTTTAATATTACAAAAATGAGAGTAATGTTGAAACATGAAGTTTGATATCCGGGTGCTTTTGAGAGGGAAGAAAGTTAAATATAACTGGTCTCCTGCATGCTGTCACTTGCACCTGGCAGACACCTGTCTGAACTTGGCAGTAGGCACTACATTGACCTACAGGACTGATTACAGCATGTTCAACGGCACTACTGCATGCCCACGCCTTGTGTCAAAATGAGGCTTTTTGATCTTATGGCACATTGCATGTAGAAATAATTTGAAAAGGTTTGGTAATCACACAGCTTAGCCTGGGCTCTGGAATTCCAATGAACAGGTTTCACTTTGAAATTTCGAGAATACTGGCTTTTCGAATGAAGTAAAGTTCCCACTGTCAAAATCACTACGATTTGGCAAGTTTTCAACTCCGTCATTTTCATAATCCAATGAATGATGACCTGCCAAATCATAACAGTTTCCTGTTCTCCTGGGAGTGATCTTTCTCGTGTGGGAAGAAACTAGGACAGTGCAGCATTCTGTTTTCTGAACCTACGCAGCCTTCTGACCGGCAACATGGTATATGCTGCTGGCGACTTGCTCGGATTGCAAAGCTGCCTCGTACTGAGATGACTGGATTTGGTAGATGTGCGCAGAGGCGACCTATATAATCCCAACACCTTGCCTAGGTCTCTGGTCGCATGCATGATGAAATAGGTGACTTGGCTTTCTATTGTGGACTACAAGATGGTCCACACACACACACAGGGGCATATGCTAGTGCTACAAAATGAAACTTGGCTCGTCATTTCCACCAGTGGAGTACCTTTTTCCTTTTGACACCACAGCATGCCCAAGAATTGCCTGCAATCCACGGAATTGAGCCCCCACATGGACAGAGTTGAGCCTTTGAAACTTGAGAATGTAACTTGCACAGAAATCACTTTGAAACTGCTCTGTGAAAGGATCATTTGTACTTCAAAAACAACCTGTATGAACTTCCAGTAATTGAGCCCACTTATCACATTTGTATTGTCTGGCTGGTTAATTTAAATGAATGTTTTAAAATGAGTGACCACTGCTTTAATCTAGAATGATTTACGTTGAATGTAAGCCAAATAAAGGCTGACCCACCTTGTAAGGCGGGGATGCTTAACAGAACAAGAGGCCCATGGACCTAATGCTCTGCTGACATGCAATCTCTGTGACCTTGAGAAAGTAGTTCCAAGGTCATCTACATGCAATATCAATTGTGCACTTGTTTCTAAAATTTGCCTTGCGCACAAAGTGAGTTTACAGATACCCGTAAACTGCATGTGTCAGGAAGCCGTGTCCTGTATCCAGCCCAAGGACATGCTGGGTGACGAATTTGTACAAGCTTTCCAATTTTGCACCTGAAGTATCTTCACTACACAAATGATATATATATATATATCCTAGTATATAACATTTATCAATGAAAAATTACATGTTTGAACTGTGCCCCCACTCTGGTTGCACCAGGGGCGGGGAGGGAGAGAACCAAACGGACCGGACACAACAATTGTTCTTCGATCATTGATACGAGACTCAGGAAGTTGCCCAGATTTTCAGTGGGCAGTGTCACAGTATTTTACACATCTGTGCATCACAATGAAATGGTAACTTTTTTTTTTTTTAAGTATAAATAAGGTACATAGAAACATTTCCAGATAGGAATAAAGTCTACAGCTTTCTTTGGGGCAGTTCATGGCACTATACCTGAGCCAAAGAAAATTGCTGACCCAGGTCACCCTCTCCTGACTGATCCTTATACTTTACTTTAAAAAAAAAAAAAGGGGGGGGGGGGCAATTTCAAGAAATGTACAAAAAATATTAAATGCAGACCAGAGACCAGATTTGGTAACTGTATGTATCTGCATGCTTGGAGTAGGAATTTGGGTTTGAAGTTGGTAGTATTTCATGCCTGGAGACCCACAGGTCAGTTACAACATCTGTCCCTCCCATGGGGGGCAAGATTTTAAAACTGCAAGCATAATTGATAATATAAAAATATATAGACAAACCTGCAACCTCTGTAGTGCCTGTCACTATATCAGTCATGGCAGAAATTTTGATTACTTCCCAAGTCATCTCAACCAGAGAAATATTACAATGTATCTGAATATATTTGCTTGCAATATTTCTACATTTCATACACAGATAACTGACCAATACAAAATGATGTACATTTAAAACCTGATTTTTAAATGAAAATGTTGCTGGAAAGTGTTCTTGTTTTTTTTGTTTTTGTTTTTGTTTTTGTTACGTTCACATATAACATTGATTTAAAATACCTGCTTTTACTATGTACTTGAACAATACAAAATTATGTATGCTTACATTAGCAGTGGCTATTTAAGTGAACATTGAAATAACACTGTCAAAGTGACCTCTATTCGTGGTCAAACTCCCTCATACCATCAGGTGAAGGAAATACATGTGTATTCATCCCGCCTTCTTTGATTAATTGTCCAAACCCGGAACTCTGACACCCGATGTAATATTTCTATTACTAAAACACCAATGAATAAATGTTTTCCCCCATACTTACACCTTCTGTTTATGGAATTGAGTAGCACCAGGGGCCTACCTCATTGGTGGAATGTATGTGCATATGCCTGTTACCATGGCAACAATACCCCAGTTCCACCCCTTTTTAAACATTTTGATAATTCAAAATTCACCTGTGCTTCAAGTACAGGTGACAACACTTGATCATGATACATCTGAACCTTATATACATTCACAAAAAAAAAAAAAAAAAAAAAATGCATTTTCCTGCATAATACACCTACTTTCTACACCAATTTCTTGGGTTTCTGAGCTGGTTTATGCCAGAAAATACCAGATGTAAACGGTCATATTTTTTATTACAGTATTAAATACTGGGAAAACTGTATATACACAATAAGCCTGACAGTTTCATACACACATACATTCACTCACAGCTTGTCACACTGAAAAAAACAGTCCATGATAACAGGACCACAATCCGAGATTCTACAGCAGTTGTCCTCTCTGTGATGCCACAGAAGCAAGCCTTTGAGAGTTGAAGCCATCAGCTCCATAACAATATTATGTGAAAATGTCTGGTAAAACTTGTGTCACCATTTCAGATCTTCCAGATCTGGCTAATTATACATATACCTGCCCTCAATAAAAATAATGTTCTCACAGAATTATGGACATGAAATAATGGAAGTAACTTTTAAAGCTATTTTTAGTGACTTTTGAAGTGTCCTGTCATCAAGCAGTCACAAAATCCATACAAAGTGGCACCTGCTGTATGCAACCACTGCGGTGAGCAGCTGCATTGCTTTTTGTAGTCACTAGGCTCAGACATAGGGTTTAACCTCTTTGTAAAAATTTACCTGTGGTGACAGATCACCTGCTGTATGTGGCCACTTTTTCTTGGCAGAAGGGGTGGCCGCATACATCGAGTACCATTTTTCGATAAATTTGGCTTATATTAAGTTTAACATGGTTGATAAATTGGTCACTAAGGTCACTATTCTATTTCTTTTTATTGTTATCAGTTGAAGCTTAGAATGTTTCATAGAACAAAAGTGGCTGTTAATATGGCCATGCACATGATAGTAAAAAAAAATACTGCCCTGTAGCCAGTTATCCAAAAGTATGTAAGAAGAAAAGCTAATGGATTCAGTGGGAAAGCTTCTCTCCTGTTCAGTCATGATGAGAGTTTCTCCCACATAATATCAGTTTTTCACCAGTCTACAGATTAGGCATTCAACACTGACCAGTCTCACAACAACAATGCTTCCTCTGAACCTGTCTGCCTGGACTCAACACATGTACTTTAAAGTGAGATATTTTATAGTCTCATCATATCTACATCTTGGTCTGCTCTCCTGTCATGACTTTATCCTTATGCAGCAACTTGATCTGGATTTTCACCAAAAGAACCACAAAAAAAAAAAAATCACAAAAATAAAATCGTTGTGCACTGGTGGATGAAGAGGGAATTCTTTTGTTGCATCTTCAAATACGGTCATAAATACTTGCATGGAAAATTCATTTGACACACTCTAGTGCACAAGCATGATTTTGAAAAGCCTGAACATGAATTATCTGGATCAAGATACTACTCTGTTTGTGGTGAAGACCCTGATACTGATGTAAAGCATCCAGATCAAGGCACTACTCCGTTTTATGGTGCAGATCCAGATAGGATGTTTGTTGTATATTTCCTCCAGCATACACCACGTACACACAACACTGCCTGACAACACTGTCTTGGTCCCACAAGTAAATCATGACCGATGTCTCCACCGAGAACCTGGGGCTAGCAGTTCTCCGTGTTGTTGGATTCTTCATTATCATTGGACCCAGCCATCATCACAAGAGCTGACCTAGATCCTGAAAAAGCGCAAGATAAAGGTTAAATAAATTTGGCCTAAAGATTGATTATCCCAATAGTGACCTGACAGTAACTTTTGCCAGTCAGCATGTACACATCAAGTTACAAAAATTTACCCTTTTTTTAACAAAATTAATACGGAATTTGCTTTTTAATAAACTGTTATAAATAAATATTAAATGTTCACAAAAGTCAGAGATACACAAAATACAAGAATCTCTTTGCAAATTAGCCATGAACTACTCGCTTAAAAAATGACAAAGAGAAGAAACAAACAACAATAAATCTCACAAGTTTGTACAAAAATGGTTTCATTGTCAGACTACTGTATGTCAAAAATATCCCCAAAAATTTCCATTTTCACCATAGGTCTGGTGTACTTACCAAGTAACCTCCAAAATAAATTTCTTGCATACATGTATAACCCCTTGAAGTAAATAAAAATATATGACTTTTTCTCCACAGTGATAAAGTTTTCTCCTTTATATGAAACTCTCAAGTACAAAGTATTAGAAACATGTTCACCTGGGAAAACAATATCACTTTCCCTTCAAATGATCTCTTTCACATTTACAAGAAAGAAGTTTATACATTTCATAGACGTTACCTTTTGCCATGTCGAGGTGTGGAGGGCACATAAAGTACTCACTCACCAAACGGCTGGAATTCATCTGCATCCCTAGAGCTCCCTCTGGTGTCAGGATTGGGATCAAGTGGTGGTACATCATCGTCGTCTTGGTCATCGAGCAGACTGTCCGATCCTGGATCCATTTGATTCCGAAGCATTGAATAGTGCCGAATTTGGCCAAATTTCCTGTAATTAAATATTATATCTTAATACTCCTTAATGCCTTACATGTTTTTTATATTCTAACACAAAGCTAAACCCATAAACCTGCAAGCTTCTTGGCTACATTCTGAATCTAAAAAATATACTGCTTAAAGATTATAATATTCATCTGTACCCTTAAAACAAACCCAAATGAAAAGTAAAGATTTTCTATTTGCAGTTTACAGCTTTATTCCCAGGATTATAATTCTGTTTATCAGTGATAAGTGCTTACCTTCTATAATATAAAAAGATGAGGACACTTAGAAATGCAGCAATGAAGAGAATGGGAACACAGACATAGACTGCTATGAAGTTCTGCGGAGAATGAGGCTTACCCCCCTCTGTGTCATCTGAAAACATAAAAAAAAAAATAATAAAATAAAATATAAATCTTTTAAGATCACAATTATTCTTCTGAGAAATTTAATGGAACAGACTGTACGATTCCAGGGAATATCATTATGTGCAGGTTGATGATTTCTTGTCTACTTATAATTAATGGATAAATAAAATAAATTTTCGACAAACTGCAGCTCAAGTCTTTACCATCCACTCAGCAATCAAAAATGACGGATGAGGCTACAAAGGTTACGTTTTAGTAACATGTATTTTAAATGAACCCATCCCTAGGGGTCTATATTCATTGCTTGAGACTCAGTACACACAAAACTTACCTGACAACAATTTTGCATACTGCACTTTTAAGGATAGGCGGTAGATTCTTGTCACTTCTATGGAGGAATTTTTGACATGGGCCACCAATTTTTTGGCCATCTGGAATAAATAAACAGGACTGTGTAACTATGTATTTTGTATTTTGTATATTTAGAAAAATATCCTCCTTTTTTCCCCAAAACTTTCATTTCTATTATTAGTACCTTCTGTGGTTGAATTGTTACCAACCAGTCAAAGACCAGGCGACACCTATATCATGAAAACACTGATTCGAACAGCTGCACATAATTTGCTCTTGGAACAGAGACTAAGATGTTTGACCCATTTACTCCTAAACAGATCTCATCACATATTCCATTGTAATGGATGCCACCCCTGATATTTAAATTACAGGGCAACACTGGTTTTATTGAAATATTGTTATGTTGGGACCTATAACTCAGATAGTATGTGTGGTTAGTAATTCTACTATGTTTATGTAGTTGCCAAGGGCTCTCAGCCAATCAGAAAACAGGATTTCATCATATTGTGGGAAGTCCACAACTTGGAACTTCATCAACAGTTCATCATCACCTGTGGATGCACAATCTCATGACAAATGAACATTTGACTCCACGTTCAACAGTCATACAATTTTTTTCCTCAAACAATCCCACAATCAACCACAAAATGCCATAGAGTTCAACAATGTAGTGAAAATTAAGCAAAATTTAGCCCATTTCCAGGTAATCAAAATCACTATACTTCAGAACAAGAGGATCATGATCACCCTGTGCTCTGTTGACTGGAATCTGCTTTTTTTGTATTGCAACACATGCACTGTAGTCTGTATACCTGAATACATGAACAGTGGTGCCAATTTAGATATATTATAACAAAAGTCGAAAATAGCCTTAACACACAAAAAATTCATAAAAAATAAAAAAATTGCATCACCACCTGGTGGTCAAAATAAGACCTAGGTGACTATGTGTGATATCAACGCAATTGCACAATTAGTTCTTGAGATGAAAAAAAAATAATTAAAAAGTTCATAAAAAATACATAAATTACTGCATCATCATCTCCTTTGCAAACTTTGTAGAGGTCCACTTGGGGAACATCCATGTGAAAAATCAATATATTCCAAGCACTGGTTTTTGAGAAGAAGTCGAAAATGTAAATACAATAGCCATATATACTATGCAGTGGTAGCAGTTACCAATAGGTGCAAAGTTTGAGTTCCCATAACTTCATCAAAAATTAACATATCAATATCATTTTTGCAAACTTTCATTGTCTAAAGTCAAATTATATTCCGATAATTTTAAGCAATTGTGTTCAGTCGTTCTGGAGAAGGAAGTCACAAATAGCCTTAAGACACAAAAATTCACAACAAATAAGAAAAAAATTGCAGCTCCACCTGGTGGCCAAAATAACAAAAGGTGATCCCAGGTGACCCTACATGTAATATAAAAGTAATTGGCCAAGTAGTTCTTGTGATGAAGAAATTTTAATTTTTTTCAAAAAATAAATTGAAACATTCATAAAAAATATAAAAATTATTGCATCATCATATCCTTTACAAACTTGGTACATGTCCACCTGGGGAACATCCATGTGCCAAATCATAACATTCCATGAAGCAGTTTTTGAGAAGAAGTTGTAAATGTAAAATGTCTAATGATGGACGAATGGACAGACAACGGACGCAAAATTAATATATTCCAATAGCTCTGCTGACTGACAATCAGCATAGCTAAAAACTGTAAATCATCAGTTACAATAATCCCTTTTTCAGTAAAAACAAACCATGTGGGACTAACCTGTAAGACAGCAGGGTCAGACTTGTTGTACTGAGGTATAGGCAGAAATGATACATGGGCCACTGTTGGCTTCCCTGGCAATACTACCACTTCTAGCCTTCGCCGATCCACCTTCAGCACCTGAATTACACCAAACATTGCTTCAATTGTTTTTTGCTAATATTATGAAGCTATTTTTATTAAATACAATTTTATCACATGTATCTTTCCAACAGCACTGAAAGTAAACGAGGACCGTGACAGCTCCTGCACATGTGGTCAGCTGACCTTGGATACAGACTTCACTTATACAGTTCAGGAGCCAACATTATCAGATGGATAATGACAGGATCATCTGTTGCCAAGACATAATCCAACATGTCAGTTTAATCTTTCAAGCTCACACAAGGTCAAAATTAACACCAGCAAAAGAAACCAGTCTGTGAATCAAAAGTCAGCTGAGCACAGGACTGATTTAGTCCTCTTGTGTCATTTTTATGCTCATTCTTGGGAAAAACCTTAAAAAATCTTTTTCTCTGAAAACATTTGGCAAATTGCTTTGAAATTGCATAGGGACATTTCTGGCAAAATGTGAAGCAGGCCACCGTAATTTTGGAGTGGGGAACACAAGAAAGGACAAAGGGAAAACAGTTGTCTGGCCCTTTAGCCAATCAGACATTTAGACTTCATTTGGACCTGAGGTATATTATCACTCTACCTGTGCCAGTGTGTTTTTCAGTGTGTTGGCAAATCTGACTCTCCAGCTCACTTTTCCACTGTTGAACCTATCCACCTCAGAATTGAAACTCAGCTGCACTGTTTTTGTCATGGCTGCAGTGCAAAAAAGCAAAGAAAGAAGGAAGTTTTAGACATAAACAGTGGCATATTCTCCAAAAAAAAAAAAACAAAACAAAAACAAAAAAACCCCACCAAGTAGCATACTTTGTTTAATCTGCCTACACCCCATTTTTTTCTATGCTAATAAGAATTTTTTCTTGGGATCTTTTGAAAATGTGTTTCACAAATTAGGATGTGTTGGTATTGGGGTTTTAAGTGAATTAGAGCATTCTTGCCCCCTACCCCTTCAAAGATCTCTTAGTTCAGACTTGTTGGGAGAATTTTCTTGAATATATCTGACATATTTTGCCAGGAACACCTGGTGTCATTCTAACAAGATTTCACTGTATAATACTCTTGTCAGTTTGCCAGCCTAATTTTGTTGGTCAAAAGGAAAGGAAAACATCCTGAGGTAGGATTTAGCACTGCATTTTACCATTTATGTTCAAAATATCATGTTACCCACATTAAGTATCCCGGGTGCTCTACATCAACAGGAAGAAAAGAAATTATATGCACTCTCCTACATGATAATTTTCATGTTGTTACTGTTATGGTCAAATATCAGTCCTCACTTATAGATGCATGTACATTATGTTTTAACTCGTTCAGTGCCAGTCACGTCTAAAGTCAATCTACTAAAGTCAGACACGTCTGAATTATCATTAGGATCCCAGATTCATATTCCTCGTAAAAAAAACTTTCCTTCAAGTTCCAGTATGCCTATAGTTCCAGAGAGAATACCACATACCCCAGGTCAACAGCTTTTTTCGGCATGCACTGGGCGCATTGCGCCAAATGCGCGCAGAGAAAAGCTGTTGACTCAGTCCAAAATTTGGCACTGAAACGGTTAATCTTTAAAATATGGGAGGACTATATGGTGCAATAACTGGTACCTGTGTGAGGATTTTCTGTCACTGAAAATTAAAAAACACGCACAGAAACAAACAAAATGTTGCTGCTTACCATATACATAAATGATCTGCTTCTGAAACACTGATCCTATGCTGTTGAGGGCTTCCACAGTCACCGTGTAGTTCTTGGCCTCCTTGAAAGTATGGTTAACCTGGTGGTCCCACGTCAACAGGGGTCTTTCATGAGGACCCTGATCAATGAAAAAAAAATGGCGAAATATCAGCAATATTTTCAGCACACAGTACACGTATTTCTAAGGCTCATGGAATGTATGTGCATCTCTAGACTTGTACGGGCCCTAACCAGAGATATCACACTCACCAATCCAACTCTTAATCTCATGGTTTTCAGACAAAAATCCAAGCACAACTAGGAATTATTCAAGTGACATTTCAAAACGCAGCTACTGTTTGTCTGAACTCACCTCATCCCCAAACGTCCACAAGAAATGAACGTTTTCATCCTTGTTGTCCATCTCTATTGATGATACTGATGTAACCCACACTTCAAATTTGGATGGTGCGCCCACTCTTGCGGCTCGGGGAAGCTCTACAGTCATTCCTTTGATTTTATCTGGACAAGAATACAGTTGAGACACATGTGCTGATGAATTTTAACATCACCCAGACCCTGGCAGAAGATTATGCAGTGCTGTGTTACTGAGCAACTTACTCCCATTGAAAAAAAGGATATATGTCCTTTTTTGATGTGTACAAATTTTCAGTTTTTGCATGTCAGGCATTTGACAGAAGTTTTACTTTCACAATGCTATTGTGGATATAGTTCCCATCAAACCGATGTTAAACTCGTATTTTATTGCATTTTCATTTCAACCATTTTGTGTCATCGGCAAAATATCTGACATAAAAATAACCACCGTTAGGCTAATTTACCGGAATGAAATGAATTGAAACATAGCTACAGCAGTATTTAGCACCCTCCAACAACCAAACACATGCAATGTACAAACAGTTTTTCGGGGTGTCTGTAGTGCATGCATAGCGCACGTTTCACTATAAATTGTATTTAAATAACACTATTTAACATTCCACTTGCCCCAAAAGACTGACCAGAAGCAATTCCTGTGGGGACAATTTATTGTGACTCAACAAAATATTTCATCATCAAAGTACATTACCTTCAACCCGAAGATACACTGTGGCATTTGCAACACCCTTTGCATTCTGGGCACTGACTGATATTTTGTACGTTCCTTCTTTATTGTATCTTATCATTTTCTTTTGATGCCCCTTCAGCCCGGTATGTGTCAACTTCGTGCCATTTCCCAAGTCCCACATATACTTGGTTGATATCTTGGACCCCTGAAATGAAACAGCTTGTGACAAGACCAACACCGTAGCAACATTTGTGACATTAAAACTGACGTCACACTTCCCTTACTTTCTTTGTTCATGATGACCTTTGGCTGTTCAGATTCCCAGTGTGCATCCTTGCTGACAAAGATGTTATTCAGAACAATGCTACAGATAGTATTTTTAGGTTTCATTAAGATTTACACGCAAACATTTCTCCAATACTCCAAAGGAATCTGATGTAGACAAGCACTACTCTCTCCTTATGTGCTCTAGGTATTTCCAGTTCAAGCAAGTGAATCGTCCCCCCCTCCCCCCCCCCCCCAACAATAAAGGGGGGGGGGGGGAAGGCGGATTAGTTGGGCTTACAATTTTAAGCAATACATTACATGACTGTATTTTGCAAAAATGTGTCACTTTTGAGATAGTTGTAATTTTTCTTCAGATACAGACAGAACTGAGATTTAAAACTTTGAATGAAATCTGTAATTAATGGGCCTCGTGATGTAAAATCAGCTTACGTCAACTTTACTTTACATGTTTTAAACACACATGGTGGTCAGAGATACTATGAGAAAAGTTATTGACTGGTTTTAATCAGAACATTGGTTCAAGCTCTGAACTCCCTCAGTGCCAACTGCAACTTAAGTTCAACCACAGAAGGAACTGCTCTGAATGATGATAAGGGTGCTACATTCATGTGCCTATTAAAAAGGCCATTCATTCAAGTACCAGCGTACCTGTAGATACGTAAAATATAATTGTCCTGGTCAACAGCTTTTCTTGGCGTGCTTTGGGTGCACTGCTCAAACCGTGCCAAGGAAAACTGTTGACTCAGTCCAACATGTAGCACTGAAACAGTTCGCCTAAGCATGGTGGCATATAGTACTTTAACAGCATTGGTGAAATATTTTAACAGTTGTCCCCAACAGACACCCCACTTTGCACACACACACATGGGTCCTGTGACCTTGAGGTCAAGGTCACCAGAATGTAATACATGTACAGTCAAGAAAGTGTCATGGTACAAGTCATGTCAATTTGAGTTTGCTGTAGCCTGTAAATCACGAGATATTTTGCTCGCACGGACACCTGCTCTGCATAGCCAGCCGAACAAGCTGAAAACATATACAGGTAACCTCCAAACTTCATTGGCAAGGGGTACAACAACTGCACGAGTTCTGATCTTAGGTACATGCACAGGATATCAAACTGGAGATGACACTACTTGCAACAGGACTTCTTGCAAGTGGTGCCACCTGGGACCTTTGTCCCCAAGTCTCCTTTTGATTTTTCAAAAGTTATGTGTAGGGAACTGGAAACAAGTGAGGATACAGTGTGATTTGATATCTGTTTCTCGGTGTTCATTGGCCTGAGCATAATCAAAACGCTTCGTACTTATTTATACATGTATAAATTTTCACAATTTTTTGTATCTCAGGCACTACTCTAGACATAATTCCCATTAAACCTATTTTAAAATATTATTTAATGGTGTTTTTATTTTAATGGTTTTGTATCATCAGTAAAATAAGCAATAAAAATACAGCAAAATTAAGAGAATTTTCAATTTGTTGACCTAAGAATCGGTGATTGGACCAGTTTGGGAGATTTAAACTGTTGATCGATATACTTAATGTTTGCGCTATTCTTTAAATGAGTCCATTTTGAACAGATTCACACCACCAGGCCAAACTGGCAAATGCAAGCTCAGTCAATCTTTCAATTATGATAACATGATGTATCGAATACTCCACATAAGAGACACTACTTATAAATATAAATGTAGCTTTACAGGATTGAGACTGATGTATGATCATGACTTGTGCTTTGTCTTACAGCTTGAACTCTACTACATGTGTCAAACTTTTGTTCCCTCATAGTCTTGAAGTCATCAGTTCCACTTTCAATTTGGGGAAAGGAATTGTCACATACTAATGTGTACCTTTTCTTGTATAAGATTAAGTGTGACAGCCTTTCCTGTAGCAATGACGAGTTGCCCTCCTTTTTCTGCTTCAATACGCAGACCTTCAGGCTTCATCAGCGGACACTTGGTCCTGACGGGCGCATATTCTTTGGACAGCGGTCCATCCTTGCAGTAGTCAGCGGCCACTTTTCGGTATCTGTCATGACAACATCGTTACTTGTTAATTTTTCATCATGCCACCAAAAAAAGAAGACTTTCCTCATATGGACAGGTTTTTCTCTAGTTTTCTTAATTTCACTTTCCTCCCCGCACAGCACGTCCATTTCTATTATTGCCATACTTGTAAAATTCGATAACTACTATGTCACAAGTTGTTTGCAATTTGCAGTTGTTCTGATTGGAATCTTAGTAGACCCAGGCAACATACAGCTTGGAACATATTCCAGCACAGACAATAGGTAAGGTTAACCCTTAAAGTGCTGATTTAAGATTGAGTCAACAGCTTTCCTGGTGACACTTTGCGTGCAAAGTGTCACCAGGAAAGCTGTTGACTAAGACTACTTTTTGCTTTAGACAAGCCTTGCTGGTATTTGAACGAAAGATATCTTCATGAGGAATTTGACTCTTTTAACCATTATATGTTTAATGGTAATGAGAAAGCAACTATAGCAGTGATTAGCACTTTAAGGGTTAAGATCAACAACATGTAGTTCATGTGGGTTCTCAGCAGAGGTCTCTTTAGGTAGGTGGGCTAGGTATGTGTATTTCCATTAGTTTCCATTGAAATCTGTACCTATGTAACCTTTAAACTGCTCTACCTAGAAACACACAATTTCTTGTGCTAAATGTTTTTATATAGTTGAAATCCCCTTCTAAATTTGACAACTTTTACTGCAAAACTATTCAATGCATTGAATGTTACTTTAACATAGAATCTTATAGGAATACACTCCTGTAGCCTGCAAGAATTTTGTGTATTGGGTTTGTATTCAGCCAAATACATACACATGACTGCACAATTGTTAATTGTGACCTCTCCTACTATAACTAGCTGGTGAAAAGCCAGAAAAACTTTGGGAAGATATAAAAAAGATGAACAACTGTAATATTCTACTGCCTAGTCGCACTGATGATGTATCAGGTACTGAAAAAAAAATTACAGGACTATGGCAATCTCATTGCGTTAATGATGGGAACTAAGCAAACTTGAAGTATGTTTCTTATTCCAGAGATATACGGTAACAGTGAAAAAAGTAGAAGCTGTTATAACCCCTTCCCCCCTAAAAAAACAAACAAACAAACAAACAAAAAAGCTAAAACAATAGTAAGTCATGTGGACTTGATGGAATTTTTTGCTCAACATTTGAAATACTGATTATGGGTTTGTTAGCTTTCAAAAGTGTATAATTTGTAACACTTTTTGCTTAAATTAATTGATTGATGGAATAATTCATACATCTTTGTAAAACTATTCTGGATCCTTAACCTGAAGCATTCTACATGTCACTAGAATCAATCTTTTCCCTGCAGTAAGTTAGTGTATGTACTTTCTGGTCATACAGATGAAGGTAATACATGTACCTTACCTTAAAAGAACAGTTTTAAAGAAAGTCACTCTATTTGAATTTTATAGCTTTTATTTTTACACCCGGATAACCAGATATTTACATAATCTTTAGTAATTGGCATTGTATTTACACATCCAAATTCACTGAACAGACCACAAGCAGTTTCTAGCTATTTATTATTATCGTCTAAACAGAATGCATGGCAAAAGATACACTTTGATATTGTAAAAGTTCTCAATAAAGGTTTGATAAACACACAGAAACAAAACAACTCCCAGGCTTCTTGCTAATCGTTCAAATTTCAAGGTCAATCAGTCTGAGAAGCTGACCACAGAGGGCATTCTGAGGAAATCGCTGGCCACCATAATAAATATTTACAGCTCCCCAAAAACTTACCCTTTGGACTTGTAAAAGAAGCTCCCCTCTGGGCACTCTGTCACTGGCATGCTGGGATTGAACCACTTGGCAGGGCTGCACTTCGCTTTCGCACTGGCCTCATAACCATAGTCACTACAAACATTTAACCTTTGACCTCATATTTGCCTGCTGAACAATTTTTCACATGCGGAGCAAGAGGGATGGATGCACCGTGACCAACTGTTCGGCAGGCAATTCACACACACCGAATAACAACAAGAGGGCTGTCTGATCTTGACATTCATCACATTTGCAGATCTATGAACTTGGGAAAGGATCAAGGTCACCCATGTTCTGAGTAAGTCTGACCATTATAAAAGAACACTAACATGTGCAACATCAAGGTTCAAGTAGTTCTCAAGTTATAATGAAGAGTAAAATTCATGTATGTTGCACTGTGACCCCAGAAACGAGGTCAAAGTCATTCATGTACTGTGTGAGCATGACCTCCATACAAAACCATTAACATGTGCAGCATCACAGTACTAACTCAAAACAGATCTCAAGTTATCAAGTAAACAGTAAATTTTGTGTCAGTTGTCCTGTGAATTAGCATTAGAATGCCCACTGACTTACATAGTAATCAAGAGGAAAGCTGCATTGATCGATAAGTACCCGAGTTGAAAATACTTAAAAATCAGGAATCTAAAGCAGTGCCACCCAGTAAACAACTTTGTTTGACCCTTCCACAAGAACATATCCATCACATTTCACTTTAATCTGAGTGACGGTTCTGAGAACAAATGAAAAATAACAAAACCATATAAAAAATTCATAAAAAAAAAAAAAAAATACAAAAAATTGCAGTGCCACCTGGTGAACAAATTGGGAACTATGTGTCCCTGGGAGTGTCTATGAACGATATCAAAACAATTGGGTGAGCAGTTTCAGAGGTGAAGAGTTTTTAAGGGTTGCTGCCAAAAAACCAAAAAAATTCATAACAATTCCAAAAATCAATAGAGCGTGACCAATTGAACAAACTTGGTAGAGATCCACCCAAGGCACATCCCCACCAAGTTTGAAGTAAATCTGGCCAAAATTATTTAAGTTATAACCATTACAAGAAATTCCCATGTTAAAACTTTTGTAAAGATTTTTGAAAAAAAAATCATTAAAAAAAAAATTCATTGGAACATGACCATTGGAACAAACTTAGTAGACACCTACCCAAGGTACATCCCCACCAAGTTTGAAGTAAATCTGGATGACGGTTTTGGAGAAGAAGTCGAAAATGTGAATTAGCATTAGAATACTCATTGACTTCCATAGTGATCAATAGGAAAGCTGCATTGACCGATAAGTACCCGAATGGAAAAAATCGTTAAAAATCAGGAATCTGCGGCATTCCCACATAGTGACCAACTTTGTTTGACCCTTCTACAAGGAACATATCCACCATGTTTCAGCTTAATCTGAGTGACGGTTCTGGAGAAGAAGTCAAAAATAGCTAGAACACACAAAAATTCATAAAAAAATAGAAAAAATTTGCAGCGCCACCTGGTGTACAAATTAAGAACTAGGTGTCCCAGGGAGTGTCCCTGTGTGATATCAAAGTAATTGGGTGAGCGGTTTCAGAGAAGAAGATTTTTTTAGATTTGCCCAAAAAAGAACAAAAAAATTCATTAAAAATCCAAAAATCAATGGACCGTGACCATTTGAAGAAACTTGGTAGACACCTACCCAAGGCACATCCCCACCAAGTTTGAAGTGGATCTGGCTGACGGTTTCGGAGAAGAAGTCGAAAATGTAAATTGTTGACGGACGACAGACGGACGACGGACGGAGGACCATAAGATAAGTTCAGCTGACTGACAAGTCAGCTGAGCTAAAAATAGTATAGAAAACTTGCTCTATACTCTGCTAAAAATAGCTCACCAAAATGCATATTTAATTTCTATAATGGTATTGTAGAGAAGTTTTAATATTAGCAGTTGTTGATGATTTTCATTGACACTTCCAATTTCTATTAAATCAAAGTTTAGTATTCCAGCAGATATAGTTTTTACAACTCTTTTTGCTAACCACTTATTTACATATAAAAATTAATAATGTTATACTCCCTCATACACCCAGCTCTGCTGGACATTTATTATTTTTAACAAGAAATTCCACACAGAAGAACAGAACACTGCCTTATCACTGTTGTGACTGGAGTTGTTGTTGTTGTTGGGGGGGGGGGGGCACAAGTCGAAGTGCACATTGCACATTAATGACAAACAATTTCATCAAAACATAATTTGACTTGGGAATAAACACTGCTTGCTCAGTGACGGCCTTTCCTTCACTGACTGTGGGTGGGTCAAAGCCAGCGATGTTATGCAAGCAGTCTGATCCTCAGACTGGAATAAGGATGGAAAGAGTTCAACTCAACGACTGACCATTCAAAGTCATCGTCAATACATGTACAGTTGGTGGTGGAGACAGCCTTCTCATGGTCTTCTCCAATGTAGCACTGGGCCTCGGGCTTCCTCCGCAAGTACTTCAGCTTCTGACCCAAGAGGCACAGGTGGCCTTTTATCTTGAAAGCAAAGCACACCAAGAACTATGTTTAACTACAGCTCCCTTTTTTGTTAAAGTACGATTAGTTTACCATCCTCCCCAACATGGATTGGGTACTAAGCACACGACCCACACAGTGCAAGGTGCTGACCTGGGACATAATACCTGGGTATGTCAATGCTTGCAGCAGCTTAGCCATAAGAAATTTCCCCCTAACTCCCTTCAACAGGCTTTCAACTGAATACACAACTTAAGGACGAGCATCTGGTTCAGTGCTATTTTGAGGGTGCTTGTAAATATTTTATCACAAAACAATCAACATGCATAAAAACTGCCACAAACTATACATTTTTGGAAAGCTAACAAACTACTGATTCGTTTTCTCCCACTGTCCTGTGTGTTTGTTGTTTTATGTCTATACTGCAATCATACCAAGTGCCGTCATCATTTTGAAAGAAACTTGAAAAAACTCCCCATTCAACTTTTTTGTTTTCTGACATAAAGACATTATCAGACATGAGCTTAATTTAGGAAAAATTTCTCTGAAGTGTCATACAATGTACTGTTGACCCTCAATAATAACAACAATTTCTGAATTATGAGGCAATAAAACAGTTATTTTATCAAGAAATTGAACCAAAAATCCAGGAAATCCGGGGAAAAAAATACAGGATTTTCTGTAATTCCAGGAAAAGGCTCATCCCTGCATTATATTTGTGGCAAACTGTTCATAACAATGTAAATTAAAAAGAAGAGTCTCATTTTGTGTGACTTATGTTTTGTTATGGTGCTCTTCTTGTTTGGAATTGCATCAATGACACTCACTCGATACATCAAAGGGATTAAACTTTGACTCTTTCTCCTGATAAAACTACACTTGTTATTGAAAATCTGAGACATACTTTTTCAGTTTACATTGTTATGAACAGTTTGCCACAAATTTAATGTCTTTACATCAGAAAACAAAAATCCAAGTTTCTTCCAGGTTCTTTGAAAAAGAAGACAGCACTTGATACGATTGTTGTACAAACATAGCACAACAAACACACAGGACAATAGAAGAAAATGAATCAGTAGTTCCTTAGCTTTCCAAAAATGTACAGTTTGTGGCCGTTTTTATCCATATTAATTGTTTTGTGATAGAATATTTACAAGCACCCTCAAAATAGCACTGAACCAGATGCTCATCCTTAATGCTGGAGATGTGTATTCTCATTGGATCATATGCTAATATAATGTTTTACAAACTGTTTATTTTTGCAGTTGAGGTACTAAAATATCTGTGAACATTCCAGCTGCATACCTAGATCTACCACAAGATGCTCAGTGCTTCTAGAAGTAGCTGTATTCCAATAACACTGCAGATTACTATCATGGAAAGTGTAGAAAACTCACAAACGTAGGGCTACAATTCCCACTACTGGATGAACACAATGACCTGCTCATCCTTCACCTTCCCATTATTCCCACAGCATCAGGACTGAGACCACAACTCACCTCATCACTTGGAGTCCAATTTGTAAAGTCATCTTTGCCGCACTTCCTGCTGAGAATGCTGGTAAAGTCGACCGTTAGGATCATCCAGCCGCTGGATCTGTTCTGATGGCCATATACACTGTAACACAAGGACACAGTAATACACAAGTGTTCTTCTTGAATGCTAAAAAAACTCTACGCTGATTGGACGCGTTGGCATGCATTTTTTCCCCTCAAGAAGCTCTTAGAATATATTTACTACAAACTTCAGGCTCATTGTCAACCAGTGTCTCTTCCAAGGCCATAAGAAATTTTTTTTTTTTTTGGTCACGGAAACAACTAGTTTGCACTATAATTGTCATGGGAAGCTATCATTAATGAATTATAGTATTATAGCAACACACGTTCATATATGCAGTGAAAAATCATTATAATGACACCATTTGTTCCCTGAAAAATGTGTCGGATAACTGAATATGTCAGACAAATGAGTCGAATAACAAAAAAAATACATCTTTTCCATGAAAATTGGTGTCATTATATTGAATATGTGGGGTATCTGAGTGCCATTGTAATTAGGTTTCACTGTACTTGTCCAACTTTCTGCATTGATAGTGAATTTCCCCAATTCCTGGTTTCTGCTGCCTCATAAAGTGATGTTGATTTGTGCTTTCTCTACTCTCAATGGAGTGAGACAGAGCAAAAATTAACTTTGGTCAGATTTTCAAGCAACTGTTCTGTTACTCAAATACCACCACAAACCATGCATTGTAGTCGCAAGAAAAAACAATGAGATAAACTTGTGAGTCATCCACATGTACTCTGCATACCTGACGATTCGTGTGGTGATTCCTGGTTCATTCAATACACCATCAACGTGAATAGGCTTCTTAGAGAAAATGTAGGTCTGCCAGGTGGTGCCCTCTGTACAGCTGTACCTGAAACGCAGGAACACAAAACTTGGCTACTAAATACATGTACATGTACATGTAACACAAGAACAGGAGTTGAGACTTTGCCTGGTTCTGTTAGTCATTTGAGCGGAATTACTCTGCTCACAAGGGTTTCCCATGAAAGGTGTTCCTGAAATATATCTACCACTTGATAAGTATAAAGGTAACAGTATGCACACAAGGATTTAGTACAATATGTAGAAGGTCATTTTTCATACAACTTTACATCAAAATCAGTACATTACCCCATACACCCAGGAGTCAAATGCATGAGTGGAGAGCCACTACAGTGTCACTTTGGAAGCATTGAGACACAAAGTGGTTAACTTGAAGCCAAATATGGACCAAATCCACAAACAAATACAGCTCCAATTACCCCATCCTTTTTTTTTCATTTGTTTATATTTAACCTTTTCCTTGCCTCAATAAGACTCTGTCAGTAGGTTTCCAAGGTGCAGATTAGGCACAATACACCCAGCCTGTGCCAAGCAAAGCTGTTGACCTGGGGCATACGCCATCATGGTAGGTTTTTCTTACAATTTTTAGTAAAAATTGTTTCTACTGACATGAAAGTTAAGTAAAGACTTTTAAGCAGATAACAATTTACATCTGGGTGTTTGTCGGTAATTTGAATGAGAAAAGTGTAAAAAAAGGTAGGCCTACCTGAAACATATTGATTGATCACAGAAGACTCAAAAATTAACTTACTTAATCTCATTGGTGGCCATTATAGGGTTGTCAATGACGGCAACCATGGCACCTCCCTGGTCTATAATGTTGTAATTGTGCTCTCCTTGGAACACCTGAAAATACCAATTGGATACATGCGCTCATACGTCAAATGCAAGGCAGGTTATTTAGTACCCCACACCAGGGTAAACCCTCTGTCCCCTTAGTCCAGCCAAAACTCGCTGGGGGTGAAAGGTTGTCATCTTCAATGTTTTTGACTAAATTTGAACTGTACAGTGGTCCCCCCTCTTGCAAGGCCACCCCAGGTGCACCAGAAATATGGCCTAGTAACCAGGGTGACCTTTCTTTTAGGTGGAAATGAAAAATGCCATATTTCCTGCATGGAGAAGGGGCTTTTGTACACGGGGTGACCTCTCATCAGAGGCAACTTACAGGAAGGGTGACTACTGTAATGAAAGACAATATGAATGTGATATTAGTTGAAACCTATCAAAATAACATGACCCATTTAAAAAAATTTTTATATTCTCAGAGACAATTTATGTTCATACAAGCTTGTAGCCAGGTTTCTGAAAAGGGGGGTTCGTTTATCATGTTTATTGTAAAGAACTGTGGCTCAGTGTCACAGGTACAAAGCTCAGCTAGAGGACTCAGAGGCATGCTTGCCTGGACAAAAAATTAAAAACTAGATGTTCAAAAATGGCATTTCTTGCATTCTGAGGATGTTTTATGGTGCGCTTCATCTCTGTACAAATGCAATAATAGGGGATACTGAATTATACCGCCAGAGTGCAAATGTGGCCACATGCATAGTACAATATTATCCATACATTATCCAAGATACTTCAGAGACCCATCCAAGTTTGCGGCCACATTTTAAAAAAAGATATCAACCGAAGTTTCTGCAAGAGTCTGCATCTCTGGTGGGGCTAGGCCTATGTCCATGAGCATCACATGCCATGTGTTTCGCTACGTGACTCTCCCCCCCCCCCCCCCCCAACAACCGCATGCCTTTATCCATATAGAAGCACCTTAGTGATCCAAAATGCCCAGTATCTCCTCACCTTCCTATTTATTCTGTTACCGTCTCTTATCAAGACGGCCACGGCCCACATGTATCAACTCCTCCTGCGAAATCCATGGCCCGAAGATCACCATGCTTGTCAACTTCAATGAATGGGCCTCAATCTCAATGTGACTGTTCACCGCATATGCAAAACATGCAATGCAGACACGTGCTATTTTAATGAAGTTATCCAATAATACAGAAGTGTGATTGGTTTGTTTATGGAATTGTCGTGAGTCCTATTTATGGAAGTCTTCCCACAACATGGTAGCGACTGTAATTTGCTTCTGACATGCACGCACGGCCTAAGCATAGTGGTTGCCACTGACCTTCAATTTGACATTTTCAATCCCAGAGTTGATGCATCTGGGCTGTGGCCATTTTAATAAGAGACGGTAACCAAATAAAGGAAATAATGGGGGGGGGGGGGGGGAGGGGAGGAGATAGTGGGCATTTTGGATTACTAGGGCGCTTCTATATGGAATAAAGACATGCAGTTCTTGAGGTAAAAGTCATGGAGCGAAACACACGGCATACAATGGTCATAGACATAGGCTAGCCCCGACAGAGGTGCAGACTCTTGTGGAAGTCTCGGTCGTATCTTTTTTAAAATGTGGCTACAGTGGCCAGAAATGTGGCCACAAACTTGAACCGGTCTCTGAAGTATCTTGGATAATGTATTAATAATACAGTACTCTGCGTGTGGCCACATTTACACTATGCCTGTATAATTCAGTAACCCCAATAATATATCACGATGTACATATGACAGAATATTATCTGTGACAACTGATTAAGGATGGGCGATACATCAAAATGTTTCTTATCATCTGCTACATTTGGATATCCATAAATTGGAAAATGTTGGAGCAAGTATATGATAAGTTATAACTAGACATTTCCAAAAAGTATAATTATATTTCAAATGTGGGTTGAAAGTAAATTTATAGGTAAAATCTCTAAATACCAATGCATATATTTACAACATGGTATTTCAAATACCCATACAAAACACAAAACTTTATATTTTTAATCAACTCAAGAAATTCTTTTACAGAATGAATGTATACCTATATGACTTAAAACAGGTTAATGGATTTTTCATATTCAGCTTACAATCTGCTGAACTTGGTACTACCCCAGAGTCGGTCATAACGACAAAAATTTTTTACCTCTTCGTACTTTTAAAAGGACAGCAAATAAGAAAATCCAGGTATGTTTTAAGTCATGAATGTCTACATTTATGCAGTAAATACAACTTGAAATTTGATCAAATCTGTACAAAGCTTTCTTCATCATTTATTTTGGCATTTAAATTCCACACAGATGTAATGAATTACTTTTTTCACATTCACTGAACAATCATGTCACTAAATTTATTTTTTAAGATAAGAAACCCTTTGATTATTTCCCCAATTCCTGCAATTTTTCTTTTTTTTAACACATGGGGATTGAACATTTATTTTTCTAAAATCAATAGGTATAAAAAGGTAATGTTTGACAGAAAACACTTACAGTGTACCTTGTGTCTACATGAAGCTAGCCTGTACTTAGGCTAAAAGGCTTGAAGTTCAACTTAGAGCCAATATCTTTCCACTCAAAGATTTCATACCTACATGTCTCACAAGTCTTGCTGATAGATGGAAAGGCACCTTTGGAAGCAGCAGTCCCAGCTTACTTTTCTAGAGCTAAACATTTTTTTTTAAATCACTTGTCCCCAGGGCAAGTAGATTTCAAAATTCACTTGTCTGTATGGAAAATCCACTTGTCCAAATACAATTTGATACCATAAACATTGTTTACAGTATTTTTTCATAAATCCATACACAAAGGCCTAGACAAGCCATTTACCCTAATTATTCACTTATTGTTCCTTGCAAATTTGCAAAAATATGTCAATTTTTACCACGATTCTGGCTACCACCGTTAACAGTGATGCTGGCAAAACTTAAAAAACACAAATTAAAGCAAAATATTTGCATGGAGTGACTTACAATGACAAATTACCGTGGATTATTTCACTCTGTCACTTGTGTGGGCCTGGCAGTTGTGTGCAGTGTTTGCCCATGAAGTTAATTCACCGCACCTATACATGATCTTTATTTTTGCCGGCACTGTTAGAGCCCACTGATAAATGGAATTTGATGCTAATTTACAGAGGAATTCACCATGCAAGTTTAAATATTTTTGACGCTGCTTTGTCATTGATGGGGCAGATCAGACTGCAGGTGAGTTGCGGTGACCCTGCTCCAATAACGGATGTAGCCAATACATGTACACCACTGAGGTACCTTTGATCTCGTAATTGCATATGTGACAGTGAAAACACCTGCTCGTTTTGAAAGAAATTAAATAGGTAGCCAAGTCCTGTTGAATACAACTGCTGAACAAGTAACTGTTTAAACCTGGAAAGTTTACTTAGGGATTACTGTCACCTGTTGGTGTCTCCACACCCATGCCTGCAGTGGTGTGTACACAGACTGCAGTAATCACCAACATATCGCGAGTCGCAAAGGCTCTGACTGTGGTCGTTTTCACCATTTTCTCGAACAGGAATATATGTGAGGGAAGTTTTGATTTGTTCGACAGGGCAAGTACACTAAAATTTTCACTTGTCTGGCCACTGTTTTTATTTGTCCCAGACAATCGGACATACAAATTTCTGCATCGTTTTCTTTACTAGTCATTACGTGAAATGAATTTATAGGCCAGTAGCTTTCAAAAGAGCCCGCCAAGGTCATAACTGGTACAAGAAAGCTGCCAGTGGTACAGTGCAAAGAATGACTTACAATGCCTTAGATTTTCCAAACTGACTAGCATTTTAAAGTACACAAAAACAGTGTAAATTAATTAGCACCCCATTGTAAAACTGAAAATACAAAATTGAGCCATGAACTACAGTACCGATTTCGCATTTGTAACACCCCATGCTAGCAAATATTCTGGCATGCCAGAAATTCTCGCTGGCCAGAATCAGATGCGACCAGCCAGATGCGAAAACTGAGTTGTGCGCAAATTTCTGGCACGCCAGTTCGTCGTGCGAGAAAAATGAGCACACTTACTTCGCATGTAGAACGCTTGAAATGTTTGTGGTCTTGACCAATAACACGCGCAAATTTTTTCTGGCTTCGCACGCTCGCGTTTGCAACTGCACTGACAGCACTTTCCGCGAAGGGTACCACCGAGAGAACAAACAAGATTTTTGCGCTAAGAATATCCACCATAATCTAAATGAATATGCGCCCATGTTTGTGATCTTGATGCATGGATCCTATGTCATGAGACATTGAGAGGAGAGATGTTTTTTTGTGAGGAGCTGTTCTTCAAATTAGTTTATTTTCTTGTAGGACCAACCTTTAACTCTCAGCACGTCAAATTTCCAGTGTACTAGAACTCGCCTACTAGAACAGCGTGTCACTCAAACTTTTGAAGTGGCTGATTAAAGGCCGTCTCATATTCCTGGTGTTGTTTATTTACATGCAAGCACGCACGTTTTATTGTAGAGAAACGTCAGTTCTTGTCGATGGCTATTTCGATTTTGCGTTAAAAACAAATGTTTTCCTTCTACGATGATTTAAATCAATGAACGGGCCGTTGTTTGCGACAATTTGAATGATGTAACTTTGGAAAACTGCCACGCAGGGTGATTTCATCGTCCCGGTCTCGATCTTTTTTTTCGTCTACCCGCAGTGATCTTCACATCGTTAGAATGCGGAGAACCTAGTCTATTTTAAGAAAGCTCTCCCATTGGCTGAAACAAAAGTATTTTAGGGAAACCCCGCCAAAACTGCCTCTATTTCAAACGTCATTTTAGTCGGAAACTACCGAAGACGATTCTCCAGAATATTCTAGGTCAGTCAGGGGGCCGGAATTGATCACATGGTGTTCGCCATCCAATCAAATGTGTCGTTTTTCAACCGTTGATTCGTTCAGGACTACTCGCTACCTCGTGTTGTGAAGTCTTGCGTGTGAAAGATGGGCGACATTTGTGTTAACACAAGTGGCGATTACGGACAATTTATAAAAGCAAGAAACAAAATTTAACTCTGTAAATTGGTCAGAATGATGACATACTACCAGTCTTTGCGTACAATAGAGCAGACGGTCCATTTTTTTCACGGAAGGAGAGTAAAATACGCCAGCCCCAGGTAAACATGGCTCGGGTGAAAATACTGCTGCCGCATGTGATGATCATGTTGACAGTTTATCAGTGACTGTGATAAAGTGTGTTTATTGACCTTTTACTGCAGCAACAAACTCTACCGCTATAATTTAATGACAACATTTACACACGACCGATCTTAAGAAAAATTAAAGAGGAACCATCGTCCGTGACTCTAACCAAGGGACCGGCACCCATGCAATTGATTTCCTCCATGACTGTGACACAGGCTTGGCCGTTTTGATCAATTCGTGATTGAGATCGATAGGCCTATATTCATTTTGTTAGGGTGTAGGACACGAGTTTTTGTTTAAATTGACAACGAAACCACATAGAAATGTAGAGAATGTCTTACTCAACAAAAGTCATGTTGATCAGTTTGCATGAAATGCAGAAATAAAGTTACGGCACTTTTAGTTTTACCACTCATTGCGTATTGTGCCAAAAAAAAAAAAAAAAAAAAAAAAGGCCTCTGTTGCGAAGGTCACGTGACGAGAAACGAGACCTGAAGCGTAGGGGAAACAAAGATAGCGCGCGAGGCCTGCTGCTGGCACGCTATGCCCAGTCGAGGCGAAGTGCCTGTTCACGCAATTCGCGTAGATAAAACGCAACTCACGCGGCCATTTGGCGTGCCAGAAATTTGAGCGCAAGAAATTGGCGTGCTATTTGCGATGGCACATCCAGACAAAAAAGCTCGCAACTGAGCACGCTCAAATGTGGTGCGCAATGCGAAAATGGCGTGCTAGCAAAAGGGGCCCATATGCGAAATTGGTACTGTATATACACGTAAAGCAATGTGCTATTATTATGAATAACAAACTATACATAGGTCATTTGCATAAAGTAATTAAGTTGGAGGGATTTATGTCAAGTAACTGCTTGTTAAAAGTTTTAAATGCCTGTTACAGTAGGGACATGGATACATTGAACCTAAACGGAGAACCATTGAATGCACACCAGATTTTAATATTCAACATAGTTAATCTAGCTATAACTAATCAGCTAACATGATTGGATGGATATTTACAACTTCATTTCAATGGTAGCACACACCAAAATAAAGACACATATACCCAAACGTGACTTCCTCTGGCACACATATATTTCTCTTATGGTCACTATTACTTATCTTTGACATAAAGTCATGATTCCAGAATTATGATGTATACATGTCTTTGACTGCCACGATGTAATCTTGTAGCTTAATTCAGGTATTGCCTTGGTCGGGGTGGGGAGTGTCGTTGGAATGTGGGGGAGAGGAGGGGAGGGGAGGGGAGGGTCTTTTGAGAAGGAGGGGATGGGGGTCATTCGAAACCCCCTACCCCTGACTCTAGGCCTGTGTCATACACATGAACATATATACATCTTGTACTTGCAGGTAGATATGCCACGACAGAAGAAAAAAAAGTATTTCATATGGACAGACAGCAAGAGAGATTCTTTGGTAATTATGCTGAACACAGCCCACCAGTTACAAATCTTGAATTTCATTATTAACCAAATTAAAATTATGCCCTGTACAGTATATGTCAAACATGAACAGCACACATAACATGTCTCCTTTGTCACCCCCCAGGGCAGCAAAACAGTGAGGCCATGCACTGCAATACATATCGCCAATGTGTTAACACAAATCGTTTTCCATATGCCTTACCGCCGTCCAGTTCTGGCCACCGTCCCGGGAGATCATCAGAGTGGATTTCTGGCGGTTTAAGGATTTCCCAGTCACACCTGTAGAGTGAACAGGATGGAAACAATTACTGTAGCTATACAAATTTGAGTGCAGACTTCCTTCTATGCAAACACAGTATGTTTTTGAAGTTTTTGTTTGCTCATTTGAATTTCATGCATTCTTGGCACTGCAAAAATTAGGACACAGTTTTGAATTACAATACAGCCATCTATAGGAAGAAAAGATACTTGAGAGCAGTTTGAAGTACCACTTATTGGTCCTAGGGTACCACCTAACATTTAAAATCTTTTGGATTGGTATGGTCATGGGCCATTGACAGGTACAAAGATAAATTACCGAAATAAAGAGTTTACCGCTACATGTATCTTTCTTCATGTAATTTTCCCATGGTAAAACAGTGTACTAACCTGTAAAAAGTTAACTTGCAATATACCTGGTAAGCGTTTGAGAAAGCACACATGCCTATATACAGTAGTACCTGCCATTAGTGACCCCCGTGGTCAGTGACCACCTGCTCAAAGCCACCATTTTTCCCATGCATGGACGTTTTTCTAGTAATGTTAAATGCACGGTCGTGAGCAACCCCCTGCAGCACGCGACCACTGACTTGGAAAATTTGACAAAAAACACCCCCAACGACTGCTTTTTGCCGAGACTCTTGAGTGTCAAGCAGAGACAAACCCTGATTTTTTTCCCCATCATATACAACCAAAATGTAACTGTCATTCATTCAATTATCATAATTCTCCTGTTTTTCAAACTTTATTTTAAATACTCAGGTTTGATTTGAAGTGCAACACAGCTTGGAACGTACAAGGTTCTCTTTTTGTTGCATTGAAGCTGAACTGGCTGGCACCTTGTGCCTGTGGTGCTGTCTACTACTGAGCCTTTGTTTCGCATAAAAAAGACAACTGCACCGTCACAAAAATATTCTGAATACATTACTTACTATCGTTGCCATAATATGCATACTCGGTTGTCAAGTTCATTGTTAATTGTAAAAAATCAATTGAAATATGCCATCGGTATCTTGCAAGTGCACATTTGGATCTGCCATTTTTAATTTGCTTTCAAACACAAATTACTTCACAGAACTCTGGAGTGACGCACGTGGTCTGATATTTGTCGATTAATAAAAGACAGATATACACATGGTGTTGTGCAGGCATTTATTTTTCATATTCCATTAAATTAAAATTATTACGGGTCTTAAATTCAGCATTACTTTATCATACTACGATTAAATAATTGCACTAAAATAATGCTTTCGCATAACTTTGGTGATCTCCAGACACACACGTGCTCTGAGATTTGTTGATCAACACGTGGTGGTTTTGTTTGCCGTTTATTTTATATTCAACTGAATTAGAATAATTACAGGTTTTTTAACCATGCCTGCCATCATACAATTAAATTGAAATGACACTAGTAGAGTGAAAATTCGTTTGCGGCCAAACATTTAACCGGCTGCATCGTCAGACCTTGTCAGGCTGGGAACATGATGACGCTCTAAACAGCAGCTTCAAAACTTAATTTTACCACATGCATTTTGTTTTGACATGAAGGTAGAAAGACCTCCATGGTTTTGCCAACCACGTATGCAGATTATCATTCACAACTCTGGTGCTTCTGATCTTTAGTAATGATAAGTGATGCAACTGCTCAACTTAGTGAGAGTGAAATCGTATAGCCTTTCACGTGGCAATTCTGAGCAGATTTAACATACTCAGCGGACTTGTGAAAGTGCACAGGTCTCTCTCTAAACTTTACTGATTACAGAGCGACTATGATTGGCATGAAGTTTCTCTTTAAGAAAGTCACTGAACATAAATGAGAATAATGGGGCAAAATAAATATTTTATTTCCAACATGAATGTACCATGCACGTGTACAAAAGTCAGGCAGCCAAAACTAGCATGTACCACACCTGCCTTGGAAAGACACCCGAGGCCAAGCTCATGTCCATGTACCTAGGAATGAACGACCACCTGTAATATGCGGCCATTTTTGGTTGGCTGTAGGGGTGGTCACATACAGCAGGTACTACTATACTTGCTGTGTTGCTTTTTAGCCAGCCAATTTTTGCCACTTTTCTTGCCACATTATCTATTTTTGATATTGCTAAACACCAATTTTGCGCATGAATAACATAAATAAACAGCAAGTTCAGCAGTGCCTTCTATAAAGACAATTTCCAACATGAGACTTACATGTCTAGCGAGACTGATCTTGCAAGACATTTGGTTATACATGTGCAGTAGTCCCTCCTTCAGCTCTTTCAGTGCCAAGTTTTAGACTTAGTCAGCAGCTTTCCCTGGCATTCTTTGGGCACATTGCTGAGGAAAGCTGTCGACTCGGACTGTTATATTGTCTGGAGCTATAGGCACACTCGTACTAGAATGAAGTGTTTTCACAAGGAATATGAATCCACAATCTTCATTATAACTGACAGCAGTGCGTCTTAAAAGTAGTCCGACTTTAGTCACAGTTGGCCATGAAAGAGTTGAGACAGACCACCAGCCTTTCAAGGCCACATTTATCAGGCCCCTAGTTTTATTACCCTTTGGCCTTATATGAGGCTGAAGGGTATTGTCAACCCCTGTGCTCTCTGTCTGTTTGCCTGTCCATCTGGTGTTACTTGAGAAAATTTTGCCATGGGACTTTCAAATTGCACATGGTTGTACACCACTATAAGGCCTATTTAATGTGTGAGCATGGTTGACCTTGAGCTACTTTTCAAGGTCACATATGGTCACATATGCAAAGTGACATTACTGCCCTAACTCTTGAAAGCCTGCATCAAACAATTTGAATTTTACACACAAGAAGCATCGTGAAGTGATTTAAAACCCTACTAAAAGTCAAGGTCATGCCTCTAAATTCGGCCTTATTTTAAGGGTCAAAAGTCAAGTGCACTATGGTGACACTGCTATAAGTAAAACAGTTTATGAGATATGACTTTCAAATTGCACATGATTATGCGCCACTATAAAACTTCAGTAACCTGTAAGCATGTGTGACCTTGACCTACTTTTCAAGGCCACAGGGGATTTTTTTGCCAAATTTGGTTTCAGGGTCATAGCTTAGTAAGTTTTTGAGGGATGGACTTCCAAATTGCACTAGATTGTGCACCACTATGAGGCCTATTTTGTGTTTAACAATGACCACCTTGAAAAGTAGGTCAAGATCACACATTGGTCACATGTCGAAAGTGGCATTACCGCACTAATGCTTGAATGCCTGCATTTAGCAATCTGAATTTTACACTAAAGAAGTATCATGGAGTGATTCAGAAACCTATAAAAGTCAAGGTCATACCTTTATATTTGACCTATTTTAAGGGTCAAAGGTCAAGTGCTTAATGGTGATACTGCTATAACTAAGACGTTTTTGCGATGACTTCCAAATTATACAAGATTATGCACCATTAAAAACATCAGTAACCTGTAATCTTGCCTGACCTTGACCTACTTTTCAAGGTCACAGGGTATGTTTTGCAGAATTTGCTTTGTGGGACATAAAACAAAATTTTTGAGATAGGATTTTCAAATTGCACATGATTCTACATCACTATAAGGCCTGCTTTATGTTCATGCATTGTTGACCTAGACCTACTTTCCAAGGTCACACAGTGGATGGCATTACTGCTTTAAATATTAAAGGCCTGTATCTATCAATCTGAATTGTACATAAAAGAAGCTTCATAAGGTGATTCAAACCCCCATTGAAAGGCAAAGTTATTATGATAATTGATATTATGGGGCCAAACTCTTGATAATATTTACAAAGATCAATTAAAAGATGAAAACATTAATTGCGGCCGAAGGGTATTTAGTGCTTTGCACGGTATTTTTTTGCATGTTATTCTACCTCCATTGGGAGACCACCTGCAGTATGTGACCCATTTTTGAGCCTGTCTTAAGGGTGATCCCTTAAAGCAGGGATGAACTGCATTTCTTTGTCAAAATGACCCACATCTGAAGACTGCCAGTCATCTGTAGCCACTTTCTGCTGGCAGTCAGGTGGTCTCAAGAATCAGGTATGATACATACAGTCAAAACTCATGACATCGACACTCAGATATCCGACATATTCACTTAATGACACACATCTTAACAAACAAAAAGTACATTTTCTAGGTTTAATAACTGACTCTTTTGTCTAACATATTCAGTTATGTGACAATTTCAGGGAACAGATGATGTCATCATAATGACTGTATTTTGTTAGCAATCACTATCTTACCCTGTGCCAAAATCATCCCTGGAGCATTTTCCTCAGATAGAGGAGGAGGCGTACCCAGTACTTGCTCACTGTTGCTCAGGTGCAAATGTAAGGAGCACTTCGGCTACAATACAGAGCATATTAAACATTTAACATGTTATCCCCTGTTGGCACATTCTTCCCAATCCAAACCACTGTTTTTCCCAGCTAGCCACAATGGAATGAGAAATGCTACACAGTCTAAAATCTACGGTCATTTCGATGCTATGATACATGTAACTCTGATGTTTGAAAATGCAGTTTTTTTTTTGAGACATTTTCAAACCACCTTTCGTCACATTTTTTTCCCAATTGTCTTGAAAATTATGAGCACTTTGTTGTTTCTCCCACAATAAAATCTACCAATGGGTTAAAACTAAAATTACTGATAGGAAATTTAATCATTAAATATGATGCACAATGGTCGAGTCAACTAAAGATTCAAGATTATTTTAATTTGACCAAAAACAATGATTGAGAATCGGGTACAATGTTAAAAGTATACGTTAAATTCCAGTAAACTCATACCAAGGAACCAGGAGAGAATATTATTTCCTCACCAGCTCACAGTTGGTGGGTTTGCCAGCATAGTCCTTCTTGGGAGCCTTCAACAGCATCCAGCGCCCTCCTTTGTCAAATGTGATCAGAGTTTGCCGTGTACATGGCCTAGGGCACAGCTGATTCACCAAGTATGTTCCTCGGACACCGTTAACCTAAAAAAGTATACCACAACACATACAAATATGAGGGTTTATCTCAATGTAATGTGATGAATTTTGAAATTTCCTTGCAACTGAACAATGTGCAACTTTTTTTAATTAAAAAAAATAAGCCTAAGATACTTGATAACTACGGGACACAATTAGTCAAGGAGGTGCATCTAATATTTTTTGTCCAATCAGATGAGGATGGAGAATTAGGTAATCCCTCTTGATCAGTGGTGCCCTCTAGTGATCCTGGTCTTTACATGTATCTCACTTGTTTTGAGGGTTGTTTGGAAAAAAAAAAAAGGAAACATTTCAAAAGGATTAAAGGATTTTTTCCCTGCTGCCCATCTAAATAAAACTATAAAACTGGAGAAGGCAATGCAAACCTTGACAGGTGAATGATTTACTCAGTTCACATGTACATGTATGATGCATCACAATGGTCGAGTCTGTGGCCCTGGTCACCACGTCGTCATTATGAATTGAAACAAAATAGCATTCAGAGAACGGATTACCCTTGGTATCCACAATCTTTTTTTTCCTCAATTCTGCATTTTTTGGGGAGACTTCGCAGTAGAATACTTCACATACAATTTCCATAGTGTTGTCTATGAAATAAAAGAGCACTTTTGGATGTGTTCTTGGGGCAGGTCCTGGTGACAGAGACCACTGTACAGTGTGTCACTCATACAGCCATCAAATACATATTTAAAAATTTTCATAACATGTTTAAAAATAAAGAGAGGAAGCTGGTTTTTGATAGAAATGTGGTCCACTATTATGTGCATCTTCAAAAAAAAAATTGGTGAAGCTGCATTGGCTCATTGTTGAGATATTAAGGTAACGTTGATGTCCCCTTCTGCACTACTCAGACAGCCTCCAAATAAATACTTTAAAGTTTCATAAAAAGCTTAATAATAATCAGAGGAAGCTGGTCTTTGATAGGGCTCTGGTCCATCATAAGATACATCTCTGACAAAAATTTGGTAAAGCTGCAGTCAATCTTTTATGAGATATCGCGGTAACGTCATAGCGTTGACCCCATACATTAAAAGATTCATAAAAAGTTTAAAAATAATCAGAGGAAGCTGGTTTTCAATAGGACTTGGTCCATCATGAGGTTCTCCTGTGACAAAAATTTAGCACAGCTACTGTGAATATTTTTTCAAAACATCATGGTAACATCGACAAGATGGACGGACGACAAAGGGGACGAAAATACGAGGGTAAAAAATCAAGAGATTTGCAAACACATGCCCCCCCCCCCCCCCCCGTTGTATCGCTGTGACCCTGATACTTCACCTAGTGACGTTTTGTGCATGATACACCCTTGAGTCCAGATACCCATGTGTGTAAAGTTTTATGATCCTAAGTCAAAGTACAACAGAGTTACAGCCCAGCCACAACGCGGTCATGGATGCACGTATGCACACAGGGAAAAAGTGTTTACTCTATGCTCCTTCTCTAGCAGAAAGCAGGGTATAATTACATGTATAGGCCAGACACAGTTTTATATGGATACATCACTCTTGACCTTTTGTAAGGATACATCACTTTAAGATTTTGACCTCCACAATTGAACTTAACTTCACAATGATCTACCAAAAACTAACAGATGGCAGAGCCTACACACAATTTTCCCATTTTGACCCCTAAACTCTAACTGCCCATGTGACCTTCAATTTCACATCAGATTAAAAAATAATTCATTCCAAAATGAAGCTAATCATACAAGGTCTGTTTGTTCAAATCCGGTGATAACTTTTCCAAGTTACTGAAAAAATAATAAACCTGGACAAGCGCCAAACTCCAACAAAGTAAGTCAATGCTGACCCAAAATATAGGTCACCAACTAGTGTTTAGTGTACAAGGTACTTAAGTGGGTTTTTGATCTGGAGGCTCAATTCTCTTTGCCATTGATGTCCAAGCTACACACTGCCATTAAAAACTCATCTCTTTTAAGTTTACTGGCCTGGTGACCTTAGAATAATAGGTCAAGGTCACTGGTATTATATAACATTAGCACTGGACATGACATATATCTTATAAAGTGTAATTGTATAATAATACTGTAGATGGTATCACCAATATCAAAATCAACCTAGATTTTCATACACTTTATCACTCCTTAAAAGTTATATGGCCCTAATTCAAAAATGGTGGGGTGTACAGCATTCACAAGGCTTTCACATTGTGACCCTCTGTACCAAGTGGCCAAATGACCTTCAACTTCAACTAGGATTACAAAATTGTTACTGTTCAAAATGTACACCCTGCTTCCAGCTTTGCATGCATGGCTTTTTCGTTAAAATTGGGTTATAACTTTTCCAAGTTATTGAAGAAAAACAATAAATTTGGACAAGCCCCAAACTTCATCAAAATTGGGTGATGTTGACCCAAAAAGAATGTCACCAACCCAAGTTTTGTGAACAATGTACTCAAGTGCATTTTTTATCTTGAGGCTCAATTCTCTTTCCCACTGATGTCCAAGCTACACCCTGTCATTACAAAATTAACTTTACAGGACTGGTGACCTAAAAGAAATACGTCAAGGTTACTGATATTACACAACATATTAGCATTGGATATGATCTATATGTCCTTAAATTGGCATGTCTACCTCTCTTGTCTTTCAAGAAACAAAATTTGGGTCTTGCAAGCCATTTTTGCTCATAATTTAAGTCAAAATTGTAGCTGGTACCACTAGTAACATATACAACTGAGATTTTCACCTCCTCCATAATCCCACTGAATATTATGTACATGTAGATCCACAGAAATTAAGGATGCTTGAGTGGTCACAAGACTTTCACATTTTGAGCCATATATTACACTATGCTGCAGGTGGCTCCACCACCAATATTAAACTCAACCTCGATTTTCATACCCTTGATATGTCCTTAAAGTTGCATGGGGATAACTTTGAGTTAAGTCTGGACTGTATCATGTTAGCAAAAGTTTACAGACGAAGGGGCGGCCAGCCAGTCATAAGTTATGGTATAAGCTCTACAACCTTGGGTCAGCAGAGATAATTAAACTAAGGTAAAAGATGAAAGGAATTATACCCTGGACATCATATGAGAAGGATATTTCACGGTGATGTAGATACTTGACCTAGTGACCTACTTTTGTGCACGACACACTCCAGGTCCAGATACACGTGTGCAAAGTTTAATAAAACTTAGGTTGAAAATGAAAGGAATTATAGCCCTGATGGACAGAAGCACACATGCATGGAAAAAATAATTACTATATGGCCCTCCTCCTCCAGTAGGAGCCGGGCATGATTGCACACAAGCTGACCATATTGTTAATATGAAATAAGATGTACGTTTCCTGTGTTTGTGTGTGTGTGTACTGTCTGCCAAAGGTATGTCCCAACCACTACTGATTCACCGCTTTTTCGCATTATTCAGGGAAGGACACTCAATCTAGTTGGCAAAAACAAGGTTTAAGACCACAACCAGAGTGCACAGCATTTTTTTGGTGCAATAATCCCACACTATATCATGGAGCTGCTGACTAATAATCCAGGCCATTCTTGATGAACCCTTTCCCCTTTAAACTGACCAAAACTGGCTTCTGGTCAAATGTCGTCTGCTTCCATGTTTTCAGCTAATTTCAACAGTAATGAAAAGCAATTTGATTGAGAATTTAAGATGAGACCTACCAAGATAACATGCCCCAGGTCAACAGCTTTCCTTGGCATGGGCTGGGCACTAAGTGCCCAACCCATAGCAAAGAAAGCTGTTGACTCAGTCTTAATTCAAGGGGGAAAGGGTTAAAACAGAGCCTGGTCACATTTACAAGACTGTTTCATTTCTTCCTTTTTTTCTTTTTTTTTTTAAACAGGAAAAAGTTGTATGTCGGTATCCTGGCATCAGAGTACTGAGGACAACCTGTGACGCTTCAATGACCAGTCCTGCAGAATGACCCCCAACACTCTACGCCAAGATGATACTTCCGTACTTACCTCTACCAAATCCACCATGAGGCGATTGATGACAGCGATATTTTTCAGGGAACGGATATAAAACCTTCCCGTGATATCAGACAGGTATAGGTCTACCGTACCAATTTTGTGCCGCGCTCCTATGAAGACCTGCTGCTCATCAGAATTGATAATGTTGAAGTCTTGCGGGTGTGCATCTAGCGGGAAGTAGGCTTGCTTGAAAGGCTGGCGCTTGTAGGATACTTTTAGCATGGTCGACATTTCAGTTGATTGCTGTTAACACAAAGGATATTGATGAATCAACAACAAATGATCACATTTCTATCGGAATATTAAATGACTGATCAGGCTTCTTTCTGTAGCTCCACCTGCTGTTAAGATTGAACGTGTATTTTACCTGTACAATTCTCCCTGCTACCCAAATCTGAATGACTCAAGACTTGTGAAGAATCCCTGACAGACACAAGGGTAAGGATCAACTACATGACTGTATACACACTAGACAGGTACATTATGCTCAGTTAAGGTAGTCTACATTTCCAACATATATAGATTCTAGGTATAAAGCATACCAATTTCTGTGACAAGGAGCTCCATGCAAGCATGAAAACTACACGAAAGAAGAAAAAAAAAGGACAATATTGTCATTACTACACTGTCATTTTAATAAACTACATGTATTGAGCATCTGCAAAATGGTAGCCTTCTGACCAACACTTGGCACAAATCCTATAAACATGGAGAGTTTTGGAAAAGCATCAAAATTTACAACCAACTGAAATGCTACCCTAGACTTGACATTAATAAAGTTTTTTTTACCTGCCCATCAAGCAATTTTTTAACAAATGTGGGCAAGTTTACAAAAAAAAATCTCTTGATCTGGTAATTTTAAAACTTCCCCAATTTAAAATTAACTTGTCTTAGGGGATTTGACAATCTTTTATTTCACATCCTGTTACAATGGAAAATTCTGCACTTTTCAGTATTTACTGCAATAGTTTAAGCTGTTCAGCTACTTCCTTAATTAATAAAAATAATAAAAAAATACTTTAACCATGTAGCACCCTGCTACAATGGAAAATTCTAACCTTTTCAATGTTAACTGCCATAATTTCACTCATGCTGTCAAGCTTATTCCTTCAATTATCCTTACATTATAAATTTTTCTCTCTAGGTTTGCATTTATAATCCTGGTGTAACTTTCAATATGATGCAGAGCATGGAAAATTGCACATAATTTTCCAGATAAAAAATTAACAAGAGGACAGTGACAGTCCTGTGCTCAGCTGACCTTACATGCACAGACTGAAGTGGTCCTTTGAACTTCAGAATCACATCTAGGGCACCTTTGTTCAAGACCATCATTACTGCTTGTAAAAACCGACAAAATTGCAAGCACCACCTGTTGAGCAAATTAAAGGTCTGGGGGTCCCAAAAAGTGTCCTTATGCAGTTTTGAAGCAGTTGGCCATGCGGTTTTAAGTGTTGCTTTGTAAGATTTTTCCTTTTCTTTTAAATCATACAAAAATTCAAAAATCACTGGAGCTTGACCATTTGAAGAAACTTCCTTTTGCCATTGCCAGCTAAATGAAATATTTAAAAAAAAAAAAAAATTGTTGTATTCCCCATAAATTATTCATCATTTCATAATGATAATGAAACAAATCAGAAATCACCTGTGCCACAGATAAGGATCCTGTGTCTGACCTCCTGGTATAAAATATTCAATTTTTAGAAAAATAGAGAAGATCATCACTCACTATCATCATGGTGCGTTTATACAGTGTTCCATGCTTGTGATCACCGAAAGTCATCAACGGAGGTCATTCTTAGCCTCGATCACGCAGCCTTGGGCACTGCACAGGCTTGCTATCTTTCAAAACTCATTTCATTCCATTTGTTTACAATGTCCATGATGGGCAATAATACAAGTGAAACAGATCCTCAAATGCAAATATATATATATATATATATATATATATATATATATATATATATATATATATATATATCTATATATATATTCTTGCCAAAACATTGAAAAACATCACATGATGATTGTGAACTTGCTTTCAGACTAAATCACCTCAATTTGCTTTAATATCAATGGGTAAAAATCATTTTGTTCTTTAAGATTGACAGGTCTCACAAACCTGTATGTATTATTTGAAATTTTGTGTCTATCTTTAATACATTGGATAATATTGAGCTTTTAAAAATTTAATTGCCCCTATTTTGCATAATTTTTCAAGTGACATGTAAACATGATGCAAAACCCATCTATACTATGAAGTAAAAATTAGTATATCAACACCAGATTCCCATGCTTTTTAAATCTGGAGCACAAAATGACGGCAACAAGTGATACATGTACTGATATACGTCTAGTTCCACTATTTACAGGAACATAAAATCATTTATACAATTTATGTGACAATTTCTATTAATATCAACTATGAACTGTAAACAGACAACTGACAAACAACAAGACCATCTTATGGGCTCAGCTGACTGACAAGTCAGCTGAGCTAAAAATTAATGGCGTAAACAAAAACAGACATCATCATACCTGCACAAAGATATAGTCCCCTGCAACAACCAGTGAATACTGGTCTATGTTGCCTAGCTCTTTGTCAAAAGGTACATCTTTACAGTATGGTTTTGTGCACGTACGGTAGCTGAATTTGCCTGCAAGAAAATTTTGATAATGAATAAATGTGTGCTGTACAGGTGGATTGCTGAACTTTAAATGTCAAAACATGTGAAAATGTATCAATAAGTATACGCCAACTTCTAAGTCATGGAGACGGTTCAACTTGTTGCGGAATCCACGTAAAACATTATGGGTCTACATGTATACTTCATAGCGCTGATTTTTGTGGAAATATAGTTTTGTAATGTTACCTACGTTTGTTGGCACATGTTGGCACATGTACAAATAGCATTAGAAAAAAAAATGTTTACTTTCACATGGTAATATTTCTTTCAGGTTGCCCATGCGCTCAAAAGCTTAAAATAAAAGTTGTCGCCTGTAGCCTTTGGCTGACAAAGATGACATTGGGTTGACATCTTTCATTAATGTGTCGGGCCAAATGACAGACAGTTTCTGCTATTTGATATTATAATACTAATACATATTTTGGACTGACAAAAAGCTGTCCTTGGCCTACAGAAATTTCATAGCTGCAGGCCCAAATGGCACACAAACAAAAAAATTGTTTACGATATCTGCTAAAATCTATTATTACAGAGTTACCTGTTGCAGGATCCTGGACTTCCATATGAATCAGCATAGGATCCTTGTCCACCCCCTTCACAGCCCAGAACACCCGTGGATTGACGTTCCTTGCTACCAAATTCCATGTTGCCCCCAGGTCATCAGACATCCTCAGCTAAAAATAGAATTGAAGTCACCATTACAGTGCACAGGGTTCTCCCGAAAGCCAAATATCCCTAGAACTCTAGGGCTTTACCATAATAACACTTAGGGTTTTAACACTGATGTTTCTATTCGGAAACTAGGGCTTCATGTTTACAGCTCATGCTATTTCAATACTAAGCACTTTCTCTGCCCTTTTCAGGGGATGGGGGTGAGTGGGTAAGGTGTTTCTGTACATACGGGGCATTTTTATTTGCTGTACTCACATACTGAAAGCCCTTATAATTTCCGTACTTCGTACCAACGCTCATTTGTATGCTTTCATATTTTCCATACCCTGTACTAGAGCAAAATTATTATTTGTGTCAGCGTACCAGGGACCCCATAACCCCCCCCCCCCCCAAAAAAAAAAATAAAAAAAAAAAAAAATTGTGAGGGAAAACCTTACTTCAGCCTGACTTTTTCAGAATGCTGTAACTATTGCCACCGGTGCAACTCAAAGACCAACTAGGAAAACTTTGATCTATTCTGTTCAATTTACTTTTACTTGTACTATATATATTTTATCCAACAAGGAACAGTTATTTTCCCGCTCGGGAGTTCTTGGTTTAGGAGGCCCATCATGTTCACCATTAAATTTCATTGTTCATCTGGACATTGGTCATTCATTATAGGTCTTGTTACTTTCAGTATTTTATGTTTGGTATGTGCGAGACTCGAACCTGCAACCTTTGGCACCAGTCGCCTAGCTGAAATGGGAAATGCACATATCCACTTGACCAAATCCCCATTCCTAAAAAGAATGTTTCAATGGAGGTAACTGTGTGCGAGTGCCATATCAACACGGTAATGCAGTATATTTACTGAGTCGGCATTTATTTCCAGAATTGGGGACTTAAATCCGCCAGCAGTAAGGAAATGCCGAAAATTTATATTTTATGTTTGGAACGAGTGGGAATCGAACCTGCAACCTTTGGCACCAGTTGCCTAGCTGAAATGGGAAATGCACATAAATTTATCAGTGACTTGAGGGTCCTACGTGAAGTTTAACAGTTTAAATATAATTTTGTATTTTTTTTTTGTTCTCAGTTTAAAAGAAGGTTACCCACATGAGAAAACGCAATGTTACATAATAAGAGCATTGGGTAAGTATTAATTGATTTTATCATTGTGATGCATTGCAAACTACTAACAAGTCTACATGTACATGCTAATCAATATATAAGCAGGAAATTTCGATCATTACATGCTAAAATACATGTACATCTGCTTCAAACCAATGTGCAGATAAAGAAGAAATAAGGTTCTCACAATCCAGCAGTCGACATGTTCTGATACACTTATCAATACTTTCCTAAGCCTGCACATAATATCAGCTGTCACATATGTGTTGCCAAATACCGTCTCTGTAAGCCTATGGCTGACTGGGTAATGGCTAAGCACTGTTAACCAAGTGTTGCTGCAAGTCCCTATTCAGGAATAGAACCTCTTCAATATAGACCTTTCGAAATCCAGTTACTGACTCTGCCAACCTCGAGTGTGATGATCACCCACATGCCTATTTCAGTTATGGTGTGCCTTTGTTGCCAAATTAGCTCATCCTGTCCTGACCTGCATGGTGTCATTAAACATGTGGGAAGCTATAGAATGGTAAACCCCAAGCATCTATGGATATTTACTTCTTCAAATATGAATTTTCATGCATGGGAGAAGGGCTAGGGACCTTACAATTGTGCACAGGCATGCTGACCTCTGGGTCTTGTTAAGATACAGTAGTTTTGAACATACTGTTATTTTGTTAACTCAAAATAATTAATTGACTACAAGCAATGGATACATAGTCTTCCGCTTTTTAATGTTAATTGGTGTCTGCTTCTTCCGGGGATTATGTACGTTATTCACGTTTCTTTGTTTTAAGGTTTCCCGCCAGTTCTTTTGTTTTTTCATTGTGACTTTGGTTTTCATGCTGTTCGATTCATGTTGACTTGGCTGAGGTTGTTTTTTTTTCATTCCACTTCAGGTAGTTCTCATTGCAGGCATGATTCCTGTTCCAGTTTTGATGGTGGAGATGCTACTGTGCAACATTCTTCAGATAGTGACTATAATAGGTATGTCTATCCATAAAGCTGGCTGTTGTAGTCACGGGAGCTCTGATACCAATTCCAGTGGCGTTAGTTCAATCAAATCTAAGAGTAGCAGGATGAGTTAACATAACCAAGGTAAACACAAATTGAAGTCTGTACGTTTAAGTAAAGTAGGTGATTCTGTATTGAGACCTGAGATTTGGCCTCACTCCAAATTGTCCACTCAGTACACCAGTAGAGGAATTAAGTTTGATGAGCTTACTGTGCCACTATTTGTGGCTGGGTTCATTGAATCTCTCAGGCATGATATGATTGAAGCATCAAAAGTTAAATAGAGTGCAGAACACGTTACAACACTTGGAAAACTTGATGTATGCTGCCACCCATCAGGAGTGGGAAACAATTTTGGATTTGCACTCAGCAATTGTACTTGATGTTGAACATCCTAATAGGCAATGGGGTGATTCAACACTAAATATTCAGTTAAAAACTTTGTCCAGCTCTAATAGTAAAAAATCTGCAAAGGTTAAAACAGGTTCAGTTGCAGCCAGCAATTCTGTTGGCAATAACGTGTCAGGTACAAGTAGCAATATATATTTCTATACATCCTAGTGATGTCATATTGTCCTCCACTGTCTTTGCCTGATGACCTACTTGCTTGCCATCATATTGATTGGTGTGGCCACCACAGTCAGCAACTGGATTTAGAAAAGTCCATATTAGCCCAGAAAATATGAATTTGAATAGCATCATTCTACAGCATGATTCTAAGTCTCACCATTTGACAGCATGTCTCTAAGTCTCAGCATTCTACAGCATCATTCTACAGCATCATTCTAAGTCTCATCATTCTACAGCATCATTCTAAGTCTCATCATTCTACAGCATGACTTTAAGTCTCATCATTCTACAACATGACTTTAAGTCTCATCATTCTAAGTCTTATCATTCTACGGTATGACTCTAAGTCATGTCACTCTACAGCATCATTCTTAGTCTCATCATTCTACAGCATCATTCTAAGTCTCATCATTCTGCAGCATCAATTTAAGTCTTATCATTCGACAGCATCTTTCTAAGTCTTATCATTCTACAGTATGACTCTAAGTCTTGTCACTCTACAGCATCGTTCTAAGTCTCATTATTCTACAGCATCATTCTAAGTCTCATCATTCTACAGCATGACTTTAAGTCTCATCATTCTACAGCATGACTTTAAGTCTCCTCATTCTAAGTCTTATCACTCTACAGCATGACACTAAGTCTTGTCACTCTACAGCATCATTCTAAGTCTCATCATTCTATTGCATCATTCTAAGTCTCATCATTCTATTGCATCATTCTAAGTCTCATCATTGTACAGTATGACTCTAAGTCTTATCATTCTACAGCATCATTCTAAATCTTATCATACCACAGCATCATTCTAAGTCTCATCATTCTATAGCATGACTTCAAGTCTCATCATTCTACAGCATCATTCTAAGTCTCATCATTCTACAGCATGACTTAAAGTCTCATCATTCTAAGTCTTATCATTCTACAGTATGCATGTAAGTTTTGTCACTCTACAGCATCATTCTAAGTCTCATCATACAGCATCATTCTAAGTCTTATCATTCTACAGCATGACTTTAAGTCTCATCAATCTAAGTCTCATCATTCTACAGCATGACTTTAAGTCTCATCAATCTAAGTCTCATCATTCTACAGCATGACTTTAAGTCTCATCATTCTAAGCTTTATCATTCTACAGTATGACTCTAAGTCTTGTCACTCTACAGCATCATTCTAAGTCTTGTCACTCTACAGCATCATTTTAAGTCTCATCATTCTAAAGCATCATTCTAAGTCTCATCATTCTACAGCATCATTCTAAGTCTTATTCTACAGCATGGCTTTAAGTTTCATCATTCTACAGCATGATTTTAAGTCTGCAAAGACGAACTAATTTCAAATTTCCAGTATTCCACTTTAGAAATTCGACTCACTGTGCTCGTCAAGATTGAGTAGACCAGCAGTACATCACTCTTCTGTGGGTGGAACACCACCTTGTCCACCTGGAAGTCTATACCAGCACCCTTCAGTGGTGTTCTTGCCTCATCTTTTGTGCGATAAGTTACATTATTTCTATTATCTACAAAAAATAGCTGTAAAAGAAAGATGTATCTGGTAACCACATACAATATATTCCGAAGGTTTATCACAGTTACAAAAACAATATCATTTGAACAACTTCAGTTTCTTTTTCTTTTAATAATGTTGATCAGGAATCTGGGTACAACAAAGTGTTTTCCACATTAGCAGGAGAAAATGCAATATATTCTGCTGCATGTAATAATATGACAACAAGCATTTTAAACTACTCGGGTCATTGTTGACAAATCGACGTCAACAGCTTCCCTTGGCATTGGCCAATGCTAGACAAGGAAAGCTGTTGACCTGGGGCATGTTACCGTGATAGATCTCATCTGCAATTTTCACCCAAATTGCTTTTCATTCCTACTGAAAATTGTCCAAAACAGTGCAGCAGATGACACTTGAACCACAGGAAGGGGAGGGTTAAAATGGTACAGCTGGAGTAATTAATATCATAATAATTCATGATATGTTTAACATCTTTATATTTCACACCCATGTCCATGCCCTTAACCATGAACATGATAACAAGACTCTCTCTCTCTCTCTCTCTCTCTCTCTGTCTCTCTCTCCCTCCCTCCCTCCCTCCCTCCCTCCCCCCCACCTGAAATACTTGGTACTTTATGACGCTAAAGTGAGATGTCAACCTTGCAACATCAAACAGTACTAGCAATCAAACAAAGCAAAACTTGCAAAAATGGACTCACTTTTTGTACTCACTTCCTATAGTTTATTTTGCCGCAAAAATCTCAAAGTTTGAATAAAAAATAAACAAGCTGAATCCATTTCAAACTGAAAAATTATATGTTCACTTTGTGCAATTGCTGTATGGTATAAACACAAGACAAGTGACACAGATGACAATGACAAAACACAATCCTCCACTTTACATACTTTTCAAAAATATAGACTTTGACTTATTTTTAGTTTATTGTGTTTTACGGCCTATTTTGTGGACACCTCTGCAAAGTAGAAGTATATCTGTAAGCAGTGATATTTTTACAATGCCATAATGGCATATACTTTGGTAGACCTCCATGTTTTTGGTCAGTGCTTTAACAAACATCACTCAAGAATATAACAGGCCATGCAGGCAGGTATGCAGGTCAAGCCATAATGTCGTAATGCATCAGGAGAAACCACTCAAGTAAATCAGTAATTTCTGTGTTTCAGTTTTACCCCTTTTTTCAAGACATGATTGCCATTTGTCCTCGATGTCCTAAACAAGTGTGTCTTTTATACTGAAAATGTACAGATATGTCCTTGAGCAATATAGCTGTAAAAGTAAATTGTTCAAAATTGTACCTGAAAGCAAAGATGCCCAGCAGACACAAGGCATTTCATGGCAAACATAACCACTAGGCAGGCATATCACAGGAGGAGCAAAATGTTAAAGTTCTGAACGTCTTCCAAACCAAATAAATGATGCAAAAACCTGGAGTAACAATTATCGTAATGTATATATACTGAACCCCAATGAAAAGTATGCACATGCCAATTTTGAAGTATTTTATTGTTTATACTTGAAACATTTCATACCTAGACGTGCTTAGAACTTAACAAAGCATTAACTTTTCTGGCGTAAAAATAATGTCACGCTCTACCGACATTAACGTCACTTACAGGCAAAAAATGTCATTAACTGCCCTAATTGAAAGTCACACAAATTTTTCTGTTCAATATGGGATGTGGCCACCTCGAGCATCAACACATGCTATACATCTGCGGCGCATACTGCTGACCAGGGTTTGAATTCTGTGTTGGGGAACATTATTCCATTCTTCCTGCAGAGCTTGGATCAGCTGGTTTCGGGTAGTAGGCCTAGGTGTCCTCCGTTGAATACCTTGGCCTAACTGATCCCACAAATGTTCAATAGGGCTCAGATCGAGTGAGAACGCTGGCCATTCCATGACATTGATGTTGTTCTCATTGAGAAAGTTCATTGTTAATCTTGCAGAGTGTGCACGTGCATTGTCCTGCTGAAAGATCGCCAGATCTTGATGCTGCTCCATAAATGGGACCATGTGCGGCTCCAGCACCTCATCAATGTACCGCCTAGCATTGAGGATCCCTTGAATGACCACTAGGGGTGTCCGGTAGCGGTTGCTGATGCCTGCCCACACCATGACAGAGGGTCCACCCCATCGATCTGCCTGACGGACACAGGCATCTGCATATCTCTCCCCAGTCCGGCGCCACACACGTTCTCTGCCATCTGCTCTGCTGACACAAAAACGGGACTCGTCAGTAAAAAGGACGGTATTCCACTGCTGGCGAGTCCACCTGGAGTGTGCTCTACACCACTGGAGTCGTCTTTCTCTTCTGGGTTGGGTCAGCAGGTTACCCCTGTAAGGTCTTCTGGCTGTTAGGCCACTGCTCCTCAGTCGCCTCTCCACAGTAGAACTACTGACAGGACGGTGATTCATCCCTTGAGTCTCACGGGCTGTTTGGGCTGCTGTACTGAAACGGTCTCGCAGGTGCATCAGCCGGATGTGACGGTCTTGGCCAGGTGTTGTCACTCTTTCTCGGCCAGGCCTAGGCCGATCATCTACGGATCCAGTTTCTTGTTGCCGTTCAATTAGTCGTTGGATGGTGCGCCGAGTACACCCCATTCTTTGTGCGATTTGAGTGATTGGGACTCCACCCTCTGCAAGCCCCAAAGCATGGTGTCTTTGACCTTGGCTCAGACGCGGCATGATCGCCTCAACACACCTGAGACCACTGGCTTTTTTCTTGGCTGAACATCCCTTTTTAAAGCCACTGAAAACATCAGGTCATTTTAGCCATCCAATAGGAGTGGTGGTCAGAAGCCATATTCTGTGCACAAAAGTCACATGCATTATGTAACAACCCAGCAAAAGTTAAAAAGTTGTCCTGAATGACCCTGATGTAGGCTCCAAACCATGCATATATGCACACACAGTACTTAGTAACTTACAAAATTAATGTGTTAATTTTTTTATGTGGATACTTTTCATTGGGGTTCAGTATATGTATACAGTAATGACAAAACTCCTGGCCATCCAGGGAGAATTCCAAATTTTGACAGGCAATGATCAGTAATCTCCCCCCCCCCCCCATTCCCAAATCTTAATCACAATTATACGGACAGAGCAGTAGTGACACATCTTCTGCCCCCCCCCCCACCCTCCAAAAAAAAAAAAAAAAATCACAGTCCAGTCTCACCATACTCCACAGCCAATCCAATCTCTGTGTATGTCTGAACTTATGCATTAGTTAATAAATATTATCATGCTTGATTCAAAATTTCTAAAATTCCAGACTTCAACAGCACAATGAATTAATAAATGGGTCATCAGCAGGAAACCATCAAACATGTTTGGCAGCCTTAAATTCCTACACGGCCATTTTTTGTGATGGCGGCTGCTTGTCTACCACCTTGTATTTGGTCACAACCCACTTGAATTTAAAGAATGTACGAACATGAAATACTAGTTAATACATATGTATAGCAATTCTTGCTTATAATGGCAATACTTACAGACTTTATATGAACTAGTATCACATTATCACACAAAATCCAATCAAAAAGATTTTTTTATAGGACTTTGGATGGCGAAGCACGGTCAGACTGCCCTGCCAAGGTCCAAATGCACATGAATATCACCTATAAATGGCTGAACCAGGTGTATCAGCCAAAACCGGCTGGTGGTCAAATGTTGTCTGCTTTAGTGTTTCCAACTAATTTCAACAGTAATGAAAAACAATTCTGACTGAGAATTGTAGATAAGCCCTATCAAGATCACATGCACGAGGTCAACAACTTTCCTTGGTATGAGTTGGGCAATTAGTGTCCAACTTATACCAAGGAAAGTTGTCAACTCAAGTGTCAATTCAAGAGGGAAAGGGTTAATGCTTTCGGAAATATCTCCCTGCCAAAAAGGCCGTCTTAAAGCTGGTCAAAATTGGCTACTGTTGAACTCTGATCTACTTCAACAATCTTTTTAAAAAAAAAAAATTCACAGTTAATGTAAAAAAATGAATAATGAGATTTGTAGATAAGCCCTATCAGAGTAACATGCCCCAGTCAACAGCTTTCCTGGGGTTGGGCTGGGCATTAAGCACACAACACAGCAAGGAAAGCTGTTAACTGTCTTAATCCAAGGGAGAGACAGTAAAAAAAAAACTTTCACAGTTTAGGAGACCTTACCTTGCCTTTGTCTGTAGGGCATGGATAAAAGTATGATATAGTTGGTTTTTTTGAGGGATTAAGCGTCTTGATATTAACTGGCTGGAATGAGCGCCCATAATCACTTGACCTGCAAAAGAACAACAGTACGCCATTTAGATTTGTTACTGCAAATGTACTTTTTTTCAGTGTATGAACTTTCACAATTTTTTTGCATTCAACTGAACTTTTAATTGCACTTTTTTGGTCATGATAAAGTGCTGAGAGGATTTTTGTTAATTTTTAGTGAGGGGATTTTTACCACTTCACTTACTTGAGGGAAAAAATTATCTATGTAAGGGAAGAGTTTCAATGTTAGTTTGCATTGTACTTGCCTGCGAAGCAGACTCTGCTTTTTTATGTTCTGATGCTGGAGGCAGAAGGACTGCTTCGCAGACAAGCATTGTATATACTAGTGACAAAGTTGTACAGTAGGTAGTGTCTCCTTGGTGTATGGTAGCCCCTGGGGACTCCAGATAAGAGTACAGTCTGAGACTTTGCACTCTTTGCACTGGAATCTCTGAGCAGCAGTAGTTGAAAGGGAAAAAATGCAGACTGTTTTGACATTGATACTAAGTAGCCTATCATGATTTGTGTATCAAGTGAAATGAATACTGAAGGCAGTACTGTGGCCTTCACTTTAAAGTTGGTCAGGCCAAATTAAGAATTTTGGAAATTATAAGCAAATTTCTATATATTAAAATAGTTTTGGTGATACTGAACATAAATGTAGGTCCGACCAGTCTGACCAATTGGATCCCAAGGCTTCGGCCCTGACTGAAGGTCTGAAGGCAGACTGTAAGACAGGCACATATATGTGCAACCTGTACTTACTGCCTCAGCATGAGACAAAATGGGGACCAGGCTACATTGCCAGTGGTCAGGGCATGGTGTACATTGTGTACATGTTCTGTTACATACACATGTACCAGGGTTTCCGCCAGAGAGTAAAATGGGTAAAATAGCATACCGTAAAAAATCTGAAGGGTACTTTTGCTTACCCTACGATTTTAGCAGACAAGAACAATAATTTTATTTTAGCATATTTTACCCAGAAATACCCCATAAAGTCTTCATTATTAGAATTTTTACTTGAGAATATGAATATTTGAGTACCCTAAAATTTCACTCTGGCAGAAACCCTGTGGCCTGAGTGAAGGAGGGACCAGCTTGGAAGATTGACCAGGGGGATCCAAATGGTGAAATGCAGCTGACCAATGGTGGATAGCAGTCAACCTATGCTGATGACCAGGGATGCAGGGAGCTGTCCATGGAGTCTGCGCATTGTGTTGCCATGAGAACTGTGCTCCAGTTGCTGTGAAGGTTATAGAGCTTTGCTGCAGTGACTGACTGGCAGGGTGTCATATTGGGGATGTAATTGCACCAGACCTGAAAACTGGACATTGTCTTAACTGGACATGTTGAACAGTGTACTTTTGTCATGGTGCTCAAGTCAAGAATTATAGGACATTGTGTTTCAACAAAAATTTAAAAATTTCTGATAAAAATCAGTATGGCCTCACAGAATGCAGTGTTGTACTGTTGTAGGCAGGTTTTGAAAGGAACAGACATATTTCAATCTGCAAGGGGCAGTTGGGGGGGGGGTCTGGGGTAACACCCAGCAGGGGTCTAGGGGGCAGCATTCCCTAATTGGGGGGGGGGGGGGGTGGAGCCCCCAGAAGCTGTATAGGTTTTCCAGCTATTCACTGGAGAGAACCTTTGAATTGTATGTGGCAGATATTTGTACGCAACTGAATAAATTCATTCAAAACTGGTTTACGGAGCACGCTTCATGTGCTGTTTCGGCTGAATATTTCAGAATCTTAAAAAATGTTAAAATTGCGCAATGCTGATAAGTAATTTTTTACGTACCACATTACTGAACAAGTTACATAATCTTATTTGCATGCTACATGTTTTTATTAGCTTTTAATTTTACAGTGTTGATTAACGATTTTTTCAAATTCTGTTGCACATTGCAAGGGTTTCCCCTGCTGATGAGTACCTTTGGCACCACTGGATCAAGAGTGGCACTAATAGAGACTAGTATTTAAACCTAGTTATGATATATAGTCCAGTGGGTCCTGGACCATTCGTGTGCATCTAACAATTAGCCATACTAATCCATAGATCTTAACAGGACCTAAACTTACTGTCAAGTGTAAGCTACTCCATTTTTTATGTTAATGTATTCATAAACTTCAAACATTTGATTCAAAGGAAGAATACATCAATATCATAAATTATACATTTAAAATGTATCATTTATAATATTGATGTATTCTTCCTTTGAGTTTGATTTGCTATTAAAAAAAATACGGGGAAAAAAAAGAAAGCAAATGATATAAAGAACATGACAGTACGTCCAGGGCAAACAATTCACATATATTTTACATATGAACAAAATAAAAAGCAACAGACAACGTAAGCAGTTTATTAATGTCAACCGAACGTGCATGAAGACTGTAAATGACAAGAAATCACTCCAGAAAGTCTGAAATATACCATTGTTAAGATAAGACTGTACTCTTGGTTGTATCCAGTACTGTGACCCAAATTTTTCTTTTGGCTTTTATTCAGTGGGGACAAACATTTTCAGTCCCACAAGTATTGTCTACTTGAATAAGCTCAATATTTTCTTCCTCGGAAATGCCCTGGTCACAATATATCTGTTGAAAGCATCTTTGCTGTCTGTAGCTTGCCCCGGATTATGAATACAGTAGTCCCTCCTTTGAGAGACCGCCCCTAGTGCCACCCAAAAGGCGGTCACATAAAGCAGGTGGTCCTTCAAAGGAGGTATAAATAACATGAAAAGTACTACAGAAAGACCCGACAACTGTGGTCTCTCAAAGGAGGTGGTCTCCCAAAGGAGTGGTCTTTCAAAGGAGGGACTACTGTACCACTCTCTTGCATGTCTGTACACCTGAAAATCTAAATTACCTATGTAATTTTATTCAATGGTTGTCTATGATGTGATCACTTTGATCTCCATAAACAATAAATGCATGTCAACATTGCAGACATAGCAGTACCATTATCTGACAATTGATTGGTACACTATTAACAATTTGTATTATTTCTCAAGTTGTGTTGCCTCAAATAAATAAATAAACTTAGTTCAGTGACTGCCGAAGCCTTCAAAACAGAAAATAAAATTCAAGGACTTGCAAGGGTTTTGAAAAATGTATGAACCCTGTACATGCTGTAAATGATTCTTTAAATATGCTGTATCAGCACTAAAAACTTCACATATACCAAATACATGCAACTCGTATTTTTGAAATTTTTGTCACCATTGCATTGTTTATCAGGGGAACAACATTGTACAGTAGTCCCTCCTTTGAGAGACCGCCCCTAGTGCCACCCAAAAGGCGGTCACATAAAGCAGGTGGTCCTTCAAAGGAGGTATAAATAACATGAAAAGTACTACAGAAAGACCCGACAACTGTGGTCTCTCAAAGGAGGTGGTCTCCCAAAGGAGTGGTCTTTCAAAGGAGGGACTACTGTATCACAATTTGGAAGGGGGGTGCAGGGAGGAGCATGAAATCCAAATGTAAGGTTCATCATAAAAAGTAAGAAGGCACCATATTCAACCATGCCCCCCCCCAATAAAAAAGGAAAAAGTAAATAGTGTTTGTGTTGTTACAAAATTTCAACACCCCTTTATGAGGGGAGGTACATGTACATGAAAAAGCGGATGTATGTTGCTCCCAATACATTTGAATAAGAGATGAAAATGTTCAAAATGAAATGTGTTGGTCATACGCATCTCTTTTACCATGAATTCACAATCAGTTATTGTCAACAAACCAATACATTTTCAATAACCACTGCATGCAGGCAGCATCATTACTCATATACAAGGCAATATTACTGGAGTATCAATGCATTGGTTCCAATCAAAGTTCAAAGTTGCAGAACTCAGTGCCTAAATATCCTTATAAAATGAGCAAATTGATTAACCTAAGGATGAAGACAAAATGGAAACATTTTTGATGATATATCAAGTCCTACTCCTTTGGAACTAAAGACATAGCAGTACCAACAATAAAGAGAAAAGTAAAATTTGAGGTTGCATAAACAAAATTAAAGCATTTTTGTATAAAAGTCATCAGGAACTGTACTGTATATAAAAAAGTTGCAATTGTTGGACACCCATGGGCAACTTTTCAGTTGAATATGTAGTCAATAATCACTTTTTTTCTGTAAGCACTCCCATATTAGCATAACAAGCTTCCCAGGCTCCAAACCAAAAGCATATGGTTAAATACATGGGTATGTTCTCCAGGTGAGTACATAGATTTAGACTGTAAAGTAGTGGAGTTCCGATTAATCGATTTAATCGACAATCGTCCGATTAATTTAAAAGACCAAGCGCTCGATTATAAAATTCCCATAATCGATTATACGTGAGCGATAATACAGAGTTTAGTGCTAATCGCGTATTTGTGTGGTAAAACAAGTTTTAAGTAGAATATCTTTGCTAAAAATCTTAAATATATTTTTATTTTATGGATAAAAATGAAACAACTGCCAGTTTTTTGTGACATTTTGAATGATACAACTCCCAAAATTTACGCTAAAACTTCGTAACTTTGCCCCTTTGCCGCCACAACGTTTTGCGTCGTCCGCCATTGTTTTTTATACTGCTGGAATCCTCAGAATTTCGTTTCTTAATGTAACAAGCTCTCTTATTGGCTAAGAAATAAATATTCCTGGGGTATCCCTCCAAAAATAGCCCAGAATGAGAATCGAACCTCATTATAAATGCGCTGGGTCACTTCCAGGTTTCTCATTGGATGGATTTGGTCACGTGCAAGTCACCGTCCAATCAAACTCGTTGTTTGCCATGCGCTTGAGTCAAGTTCGAGTTGTTGTGCAGGTGAATATGTCGCATTCACGCAAAGATTATAGGACCAAGATGCGAAATTTTGACATCGTACTTTCGCAAAAGGACTTCGATGGAACAGATCTAGACACAGATAAAGGCAGGAATGAAAATTCCATCAGCAAAGCAAGGAAAATACGCGGAATCTGTCACCGCACGGTGACGAAGCTTAGCCTGATTGAGAGTTGTGTCAACACGATGTGTTGTCGATCGCTGTCTCAGATACGTCACGGCACGATGTTTTTATCCAAAGTTTGTTGTTTTAATTTGATTGCAATGTCTGAAAGGATAAAAATCTGTATAAAAGAACAAATGAGGAATGAAATTTATGACCGAAGGCCGGGAAAAATATACGCACATAACGGAAAACCATGCCCGGACTCGTGCCTGTTCACTCTCGCTTGTGTTGCACGGCCCGTGACCGTGTTTGTTGGTAAAAAAAAAAAAAAGGTGACCAGACGCTTGACATCCCATAAAGCATAAAAAAAATTTAGGGGGTAAATTGAAATAAAAATTGCACAGAATTATACCTCATGTAATTTCTGACCGACTTTGTGTTGATCACTAGGATTGAATCGCAAAACTCCTAGAGCCAAGGCACATTCAATCCAGGATGTCCTCTCTTGCGCAAGCGATTAGAAAACTGCCCGGTGGCACACTGTGTGCGATACCAGATACTGGCAGAGTGCTAGGAGTTAAGGCAGTTACGTTGTGATATAAGTGCAAAGAGCCAAAGATTAAACAAAACTAATTCCAACAAAAAAAGCCAATATATTTCTTTGAATTTCAAATGTTGGGTGTAGTCCCTGTACTGATCTTTAGGCTGTGGTGGTGGCGTGGGGGGGGGGGGGGATCTTTTGCGTGATGTGTGATAAAAATTATGTGTGATGAGAATTGAGAAGAAATAAATTTGTGTGATGTCAATGATGTGTGATTGCCTGATTGGGCATTTTAATTTTATGTGACATTATGACATAGCCACGAAATGGATGGATATCCCCTGTTGTCACTCCTTTCATGTGAATGTGATTGAAAACATTTAATTGTGTGTGATGTGTGGTTGCACCATTTAATTTTGTGTGATGTGTACCCTCCCTCTCCCCTCTGTAGTGTATGACTAGTAGTACATATTAACTGATTTCTTTTAATAAAGTCAATAAATTGTGACTTAAATATGCTTTGTAGTACTAGTTAGTATAGTAGTAGCAGTAGTGTAGAAATAGTGCTTCTTCACTTTTGCAGGTAACACATGCATGTCACATCATAAAGCAATAAAGCACTAGAAAGCACAAGTAAATGCAAGAAGGCAAGCCAACAGGTGTATCTCTGCTGTGTACCTTCATATTTTGTTTTAAAAAAGAACTTGAAACTGGTTCATTAAGCTCTGTCAATGAGTTGTTGAGAATACTCCCAAAACCGATTATAATCGATCATCGGTCACTTCTAAAAACCAATCATCGAGACTTTGAAATTTGGACCAATTCCCAACCCTACTGTAAAGTATTACCTTCTCTGATACAATCCACTGTCGCCAACTGTAAAACCATAAATAATCAACTTACTGCCAAATAACATTGTGTGTTTTGGAGAAAAAGTTGAAAATGTAATTGTAAAAAGAGAACAACAGATGGTAGATGTACAGATGATAGAGCTTCCTATGGGCTCAGCTCACTGACAAGTCAGCTGAGCTAAAAATCAGATGAAGTCCGAAAAGTGAATAATTTTTATTACAATACCTATTGATATACATAGTATTGGCATATACTTATATATTGTAGGTGTTGTGCAGTGTACTCAAAAATATGTTCTACTTGCAAGAATAGACAATGAAAAAGTACTTCAGACTGACATGACAAATTCTGAACAATAAAAATGTCCATACTGACTTCTTTTCTCAGGTCAAATGGAAGCACAATGACAACAAATGCATGATTACCAGGCAGTGGTAATATGTATTGGAACTGTATGGTGTGATTACCAAATATTGGTAAGATTACCAGTATTGCCGGCTGGTGCCTGACCGATAAATTAAAATATGAATATTGACATTTGTGCGGTGCCATCTGGTGACAGATTTAACAAACTAGATTTCAACAGCCTGCAAGAGCTGATCCCTTTCACAAACACGTGCTTCAGCTGGGATGGTGGCACGCTGCACCTTCTCTGTCTGGGATGTGTTTCTTGTTGCCCCATTATACAATGGTGGGAAGCAATTTTGCTTGAAAGATATGGAATATGTATGCAAGACCACTGTGGGATTCCGAGCATATGCTTTGACATGTTTTATAGACGCAGTTCTCGTGGAATAGGTGGACCCTGTCTGCAATGCCAGACTTACACTAGGTTAGGTCTACAGATTAGAGTAAGTTGGAAATTTGCGAAGGTTTCCCTAAATTTCAAGAGTAATGGGAAACATTTTCACTGGAAACATATGGAATATATATGCAAGAGCACTTTTGGATTAAGAGTAAACACTGTGTTCAACTTTTATATCACATTTGGGATCGATTAGGAATGATAGCAGTGGATGTTTGCAATTCTGTCAACAGATGGCGCTGCATGTATGTAACCATGGCATTCCAGCCTACCTCGAAAAATGTCAACACCCCAAACTGTTTGTTTTTTAGTGGATTTCTCAGTGCGACTGTTTGCAAGTACATCCAGTTGTTGACCAGACAGAGACCTGAATCTGCTGTGTGTAGCTTTGGCATTTACCACTGCTTGTGGTGCTGGTGACACAAACGCTGACTCCAAGTCCATGTCCCAATCAGCGAGTACATTGTGAATAACTTCACCAGAGGTTTCCCCATCAGAACTTCGCTTGTCCAGCTTAAGTACTGTTACCCAAGTTATATTGCCACTATCAAGATCTTGCACATGGAATTGCTCATACCCAAGGTCCATGTTGATCTCCAAGACGATTGAATCATTACCATAATGGGAAATATGATTTTCCCCAAAGAAAACTCCTTGGGATCTACTGCAGCTATTTTGATAGCAGATGATAAGTTATGAGTGGTATTCCTGAAAAACTTTTTCAATTTTTTTATTGTGGTTCAAATTTGAAGCATGAACCAAAAAATTAAAATTTGTTTTAGATAAATGTTATTCACCCTCATACAACAAACAAACAAAAAAAATCATTATAATTTGCTTGATGGAACCATGGTTAGGGCTGATACTAACACTGGTTGAAGATTAAAATGCAGCCATCTGATTGCCTGTTGCCTGCCACCCATGATATAATACATAGTAATCTGTCGTTGTGTTCAACATCATCTTATAATGACCTTTTGTCTAAGCCTTTCACAAGGAAAAGTTGTACCATGTTTCAGCACAATCTAAATGATGGCATTGGTGAAGAAGTCCAACGCACGCACGCACGCACGCACACACACACGCAAAAGAAAAAATTTTTAAAAATCGACAAAAATCACAGGGCCTTCTCTTGCACACAGTCATAACTACGTTTCCAGAAGTATCCCTGATTTGATTTCACAGCAACTGAGTGAGTGGTTTGGGAGAACTTGATTTTCTAACATTTGGTCACAAAATAATCATTGTGGTTTTGTATTGTAATCTATGGGCATCTGTGCACTCACTGATTATAAGGAAAAAATGAAAAATTAATGAGAGACCAGGTGGCTAGTTATTTACCTATAAACTCCTCTAGTATGAGCATGTGATTGTACAGCTTAAGTATGTGTAGGTGACAAAAATAGAAGTTGCCGTAGGTCATTGATATTCAACAGGCAGACTTATGGGAAAATAATATGGATGAGTGACCTTGACCTACTTGTGACCTTGAAGTATGTCACATGTAGGTCAAGGTTACTTCTGTTTGACTAAATGACAAAGCTTTAGTGCAAATGCAATGAGAAAAGATATCATGGCAAGGCAATTTTTCTCCAAAGCAGCATCGTGACCTAAATTTGTGACCTAGTGACCTAGTTTTTGATAGATGTCTAAGACATCTTTAGGACGAACTGTCATAAATAATTGATGAAGCTACATTCAATAGTTTTTTAAGTATTGTGTTAATGCTGTTTTTTTCTTCAATGTAGTACTATAACCTAAATATGTGACCTAGTGACCCACTTTTCAATAGCCACCTGAAACACCTCAATGGCCCTCTACAATAAAAATTTGGTTTCTTTAAAGTGACTACTTTTGGATATATGTTGGTAACAAGGCATACACAGACGGACAGATGGACGTGTAGGTGATTACAATACCCCTCTGGCCTATATGGGCCGACGATGAAACAAAAGAAAAGCATAGAATGGTCATACAGTGCAAAATTTGCACCAGTGGCGCACATGAAACTCAGGTGGGAACTTTTCATTTTGATTACTGTATCTTAGCACCCTAAACCAGGGGTGTGTCTTCTATTTGGGTTTTTCTGCTGAACAAAATAATGGAGATTACAACCTTGTGGATGTCCCAAAGTCAGGGTGTGTCTTCTTATAGAGAATTTACAGTAGTGTTCAAACCCAGTACATCAAAGCAGCCCTCCCTCATGAGCAGTGAACATTTAATTTGGGTTCCACTGCCGCACATAAACAGCCATTGCCCTCAGCTGTGGGCAACCACTGCTCACCTATTGTATGGGAAACTTGTACAAGCATCTGCAGTCAAATGTAAGTAACTGAACACAGTATAGCTCTTTGTCACACTTGGCCAAGTTGGGCTCATTTTATTTTAATTTTGTGAGGGCCCAAAGTGATTCTTGGTTTTAATATTATGGCATATTATATCATGTGGAAAGACCTCTTATAGCATAGCATAGCATCCTTCTCAAGTCTGGGAAATAAAAACAGGTACATGTAATCATTGGGAGAAATAAGTATTAATGGTCTTTAACTATTTACACCTAAATAAACTACCCTTCAATTAACCAACAATTGTTTTTCCTTTAGAAAAAAAAAGGACCAACTTTTAAATACAATGTAAAATATTGCCTTGTTTGAAATCATATTTCATTTCATCATTTCACATCATGTGTTATGATAAATGTAACATGATATTACGATAATTATACTTTTTGGCTTGTGCACTCTAGAATTCAAAAAAGCCATACACTCATCATGCCAAAGGTAATCAAACTCCAAATGTTGTTCTACATGAAAAACTGCAGGTCTCAAGAGCTTCCAAAGGAACACAATCATGATTGTGACAAGTCCTAACCCCAACCAAGAAGGCCACATGTGTAGTCTCTTTGCCCCCGAGGTTTCCTCAGAAATCCCCAGCATATAACATAATCCTTAGCAGAATTCCAATTTACTTGCCAATGCTAAATTCACTGGTCATGGGAATTCAATTGTCTTTGTGTTCTGTGGACAAGTATGCCCGAAAAAGTTGTACAGATTATCACGACAGTCAAACAGACAGTTGTCATGGCGTGAATGAGTGCCCCAGGGGCCATGTAGAGATCCAGCCCCACAGGGGAGTGCACTCGATTCCAAACCACTTTCCAACAGGTCTCTCTTCACCACAGTGAAAGTCAGTAGCATCTCTCGGACTTACCCTTTTCCTCCTTAAACTGGCCAAAACCAGCTGGTGGTCAAATAGCGTCTGCTTCAGTGTTTTCAACTAAATATCAAGAGAAATGAAAACGATTTAACCGAGAATTGAAGAGACCTATCACGATCACATGCTGCAAGTCAACAGCTTTTCTTGGGATGGGTTGGGCACCGAGTGCCCAACCCATCCCAGGGAAAACTGTTGACTCTGTCCTCGGGGGGGGGGGGGGGGGGGGGGGGAGGGTTGAGACATTTCTCGCCTAAAGCCACCGCCACTTTTCCATGCACAAAAAGTCTTACATGTAGTCCAATGTTGAGCTCTTCCAGACAAGCCAACCATCTAATATGGCAATACTGTTATTGTTGTCCGGTAACCCTTTGATCACCGATATACCTGCCGTTCAAAGGGGACTTACTTGTACAAGGTGCTCTCGTTTACCATCCCATTCTTGGTTACTTCTCTTGTAAGCACAAAGATGACCTACAGAAACGCAGAATATCAACAATATACATGTTTATCACAAAATGCTCATACTTACATGAGCTGGTAACATGTAGAAGCAATTTTATTACATTTATGGTACAGATAATACACTGAAAGACCATGCATGCACACTTTGTAATGTTGAACACTTGTTATTTTGTCAAGACAAATTGTCCTCATTGGGTCACCAAATTTAAAACGAAAATGAAATACATGTATTTAACTGGGTAAAGAACTCTGACTTTTGAGAATTAACTTGATTAAATAATCTTTTTTCTTGTTTTCCTTATTACAACCACAATCATATCTTTGTAGTGGGCAGAAACTCATACATACATACATACATACATACATACATACATACATACATACATACATACATACATACATACATACATACATACATACATAGTAAACACGCACACAAACATTTTGTTCCTTTTCTCAATTCCTGGAATGACACACTACATATTTTATAAATGTGCAAAACACCACAAAGGTTAGTGGATTGAAACATTTGCCTTCAAACCATGTGCACCCGTATATTGAAATTGAAAATGTACATATTTACATTGCACATGATTATGAAAATTCATGTCCTCCAGGTAGCATGCAAATTCAGTAACTCCAGAGAAAGATTTGTGAATTATATTGATCCGCAGAAATTAATGACCACATAATAAGAAAGAATAAAATAATAAATGCACGCAACATTGTACACTTTATAATACAGAGACACATAGTATTGTTCAATGAGCCTGGAGCCTCCACCCCTCAATACAATTATTATGACGCTTGTCTACATACATTATTGAATGCTGGTTTTTTTTTTTTATATGATGACTAATATTCACCTGGCAGATGTGAACATAGCCCTGGCAAGCATCTGCGCATATAAGGCCAAAGAAAATAAATAGTGTGTTTGAGGTTACATGCCAAAAATAAATAGGGTAGGTAGGTAGGCTTCTTTTTTTCTTTTTCTTTTTTTTTTTTTTAATTTTTGCTCTGAAAACAGAAGAAAAGTGACTTAAAATGGATAAATTGTGCATTTCATGAAGAAAATCGGCCTAGATTTTTTTTTTTTTTTTTTTTTTTTGAAAATCAATAAAAAGTTTTAGGGTAGGGTGGTTTGGGCAAGGGTCGGCAGGGAAACCCCACACACAGATTTTTTTTTTGGGGGGGGGGGGGGGCCTAATGAAATCTCTTTTGACAGACCGATGTGTCAGGTCAGAATGCAGTCTTTCGAGACTGGTTCCACAGTATGTGTGTTAATGAACAAACATGTCACCAATGACTCTCCCTTGCCTTAGCCATGACAATCCATGTATCATTGTCAGTTAAGTAAATGTTGATGTTGCATGTATGCTTATGTACACAAATTATACAGCGACATGTAAGATACATTGTTTACATGTCATGTAGGAGTCACTCAAAACTGACCATTTTAAGTATGTGTACACAAGTGCAGTGGTACCTGCTGTATGTAGCCACTATTTTTAGAGGCCATTGGCTCAAGGCCATTGGCTCTTTTGGGCCACACTCTTCTAGCCACAGAGCCATTTTCTTTTTAATGTACCTGCAGTGACAGGTCGCCTGCTACACGTGGATGCCTTTCTTTTTGTTTAGCATGACCACACACAACAGGTATCACTATACATATATGTACATGTATATGATTATGTACAGGTAGGGCTTGCCCTATGAGTTCCCTCTAATATCTTTTCTTTTTTATGTTATTCAGCTGACTGGGTGACTGGCTGACATGCTGGCTGCATGTTTTGTTTCTATGAAGCCATCCATGCTATAAGTGTACAGTAGGCAGCCCATACCAGTGAACACAGAGCCCTGGGACACAAGTCTATAGAATTATGTTGAAAACCAGGTTAAAATAAACAACAACTGCATATTACTCAGCCAGCCACTACGTTCACTTTCACAAGCATACACAGTGTGCATGCAGACCAGTTATGTACCATTTTTTGTACATGTAAAAGTAAAAATAATGCTTGTACTTTTACAATTTTATTTATTTATTTTTGTTTTGGAAGGGGGTGGGGTGTATGGAAGAATGCTCTATGTATGTTCTGGCACTGCCTGGCAAGTCATGCTGCAGCTGCAGCATGACTTGCCAGGCAGCGCCAGAACCACTGACCAAGGCCTGTCACCATAGTATGGAAAGAGTTAAAATAAAAGTGGTGGACTACTCGTAGACATTGAAAGAGTTAAAATAAAAGTGGTAGACTACTTGTAGACATTGAAAGGGTTAAGATAAAATTTGCGTCAATGCATTTACCCTTTCAGTGCCAAATGCACCTGAAATCGAACTACTGAGTATGACAATCCAGGTCAACAGCTTTCCCAAGCAAAAGTACATCAAGCAAAGCTGTTGACTCAGTCCAAAATGTGGCACTGAAACAGTTAAAGCAGGTGACAATTAACAACAGACACTTTCGGACAATTTGAGATGGGAAGAACTAAGACTATGGAATGATTTGTCAATGTGACCGCAGTGATTTGGATTGATTACATCATGTCATGTACACTAATTCAGGCATGAATACCCAATTGCTGGCATTTCAAAATATTATAATTCTTTTCTTTTTAGAGTGAAGTAGAGTCAGTGACTTCAATTTTTTTGGTACGAGTTGGGCAGTAAGTAACCAACCCGTACCCAGGAACGTTGTTCGTCCTTGGCAGAATTCTCCTCATACACGTAGGTCTCCTCTTAAGCCTTCAGTCCAACCATTTGATGTCAATGAGAGACTGATGCCTCTGGGGACTGAGTCAACAATTTTCCTTGAGACAGTCTAGGTACATTGGCAGGGGAAGCTGTTGACTAATCCCGCATATCAATCTTAACCCTTTCCCCCTAAAGCCGGTCAAAACTGGCAGGTGGTCAAGTACATGTATTGTCTGCTTCAGTGTTTTCAACTATTTTCAACAGTGATGAAAAAAATTTGACTTGTAGATAAGGTCTGAAGATTAGATGCCCCAGGTCAACAGCTTTTCTTGGCATGGGTTGGGCATTTACATGTAGTGCCCAGCACATGCCACGGAGAGCTGTAACTTCAGTCTTAATTAGCGAGGGAAAGGGTTAATAAAGTGTGAAACATCCAACATAACTGCCTCTGGACAATTTCTGGTAATCTGTAATGGGATCAAGTTCCCTGCCGAAACACCAGCGTTAGGTCATCTTGCGTCAAGTGAAAACACTGAAGCAGATTTGGCCGGTTTAATTTGAAAAAGGTTAAAGGATGTAAAATTCAATCAGGGAATGTGTGCAAGAGCTTGAACAGGTCCTTTGGCTCCGTGGTGGGGAAAAAAATGTTACCAGACAAAGTGTCTGGTGCAGCCACCAAAATCAGATATTGCACGAATGAAAAGGCAAACTGTCTATGCCAGTGCAAAGTCAACATACTGCAAGGTAGACACCACCAGGGTTGAGGTATGCAGTGCACAGACCCTGTGTCCAACCTTTCGTCATTCTCTAACAACATGTAAAATATCAGATCTGATCATGAGATGATCAATGAGCACTGTTAGTTTGGCTAGTACACAGATTAACAATTCATGTTATTACAACGTGCAGATAGATCTATATATACACTTATATATATATATATATATATATATATATATATATATATATATATATATATATATATATATATATATATATATATATATACATATACATATACATATACATATACATATACATATACATATACATATACATATACATATACATATACATATACATATACATATACATATATATATATATATATATATATATGTATATAAGACTGTGATTTATTAGCATGTTTCCTGCCTGAGCTCATGAACCCAACATCTAAGTTAAACCTTTCAAACAGACCCAAACCAACATTTTTTCTGCTAATCTGGTAGACTTTCTTGTGTCACCATCTCTTCCCCCTTTCTAAAGTGGGGGAGGGTGTTTCAGGTGACAGAGCAAAGAATGGAGTCTCTAGGGTGTCCAGCAGGTTCCCTTTTTCAGTGCTCACAATGACAATGAACTGCACCACAACCAATGCACACAATTATCCGGGAATGAGTTGTCTTCTTGTATAAAGTGACATAGGAGACTACTCCCAGCAGCTGACAAATTAAATTACAGGTAAATCTTCTCATTGATCCTCCGTGCTGTTCCTCCCAGTTTCAGCGAAGCCATATTTTATAGGATGCTCTGGGCATGCCACAGTTCACATCATACCAGGATTATCCTGAGCTGGCAAACAGCAAAGTTCTTTTTTTTTAATGCCAACATCAGGGACGCCTCTGTGGCTGCTATGGCTTCACATGGCTTCACATAGTAATACATATTTGATCATTAACTCATTCCATACTGTGGTGATAGGCATCGGTCAGTGGTTCTGGCACGTCCTGGCAAGTCATGCTGCAGCTGCCCTTGCAGCAGCTGCAGCATGACTTGCCAGGCAGTGCCAGAACCACTGACTTAAGACTATAGACATGTTGGTACTTGAAAGAAAGCTCTTTTCATGAAGAATTTAAATATCCAATTGTTGTCTTAAATCTAGGTAAATATACAGAAAAATCAGGGACTGGTATGGAATGAGTTAAAGATACCTGCTGAGCTGCATTCATACAACCAGACCATGTATCAGTAATCTGTCACGTACGCCCCACAGGGTACTATATATATGCTAGTGTACTACCCCCTTTAAAGGCCCTGTCCCTTTAAATGCACAAATAATGTAAATACCATCAATTTTTGCCATCTATTATGTAAAATATGATAAATTCCCATCATCAATTGTGTAAAACTGACACTGTAACAATAAAAGCACAGATCTGCAGTGTAACATTCTGAAAATCCCCTAACGACAAACAATATGGTATTTGGTATTATAGCCAAAGCCAGAGACGAAATGAGCCATCTTTGGCCCAAAAATGATATGTTTTAGCAAAATTGGCTAAGTACACTCCAGAATTTCATAAAGTATTAATACACATATATATATTGCCTTTTACATTATTTTTTTTTTTAATTTGTAAGCATAATTTAAAGTGTACAATTTTTTCCTCATATTGCCTCTAACATAATTAGCATTTTCCTGGAAACTTTAACCCTTTCCCCTTACATTAACACTGAGTCAACTGCTCTCCTTGGCATAGGTTGGGTACTTTGTGCCCAACCCATGCCAAGGAAAATACTGATCTCGGGCATGTGATCTTGATAGCTAGGTCTCATCTACAATTCTCAGTCAATTTGTTTTTCATTACTGTTGAAATTAGTTCAAAACACTGAAGCAGACATTTGACCCCCAGCTGGTTTTGGCCAGTTTAAGGAGGAAAGGGTTAATGCTATTTCAGCCAAATTATAGGCTTCAGTGGTAAAAATATAAGGCGTGCTTACAGTGACACCAATATTTGAAATCACCTCCTCAGAATCTATGTATTAACAGAGATACCATCACTTTTGTAGATTTTACCTGAAATGTCAGGAAAATATAAATCTGCGTATCCCGATCTCCTAATCATCAGAATGATAACTCTTGATTTTTTTGTAAGAGTTGAGCCATCAAAATGGCTGAATTCTGGAAAAACCCTGGCAAGTGGAATCTGTGTATATGACATTCTGCCAAATATAGGATACATTTCTACCGACTGAAATGAACTTATGGGTCACCAAACAGGGGTGTAGTCCTCTCCTGCTCAAAGTAGCCAGCCACAATCAGAAATCAAATGTCTGTTCCAATGTTTTCATGCTTGAAGATCACCTAAAAGAAAAACCTTTTTCACTGACAATTACAGATAAGACTGATCATGATTTTTTTAGTATGTTCCAGGTCACCAGCTTTCTAATGCTGAATCCATCCCAAGTAAAGTTCTCTTGGTCTTGTTTTAAAGGCACTGTGATTTCAAATGGGCAAGAACAAGTTTGAAGTTCTGGGCTTCACTGTATTTCAGTCCTATTCATGTGCTGTACAGATATCGTTACTGTGTGTGGTCACTGTCATCACAGGACGCCTCTTTTTGTGGCCACACTAATAACCAATAGGAGTCCAGGGTTTCCGCCAGAGGGTAAAAATGGTAAAATAGCATACCCTAAAAAATCTCAAGGGTACTTTTGCTTACCCTAAGATTTTAGCAGAAAAGAACAATTTTAGCATCTATTACCCAGAAATACCCCTTAAAGGCTTCATTATTAGAATTTTTATTTCAGAACATGAAAATTTGAGTACCCTAAATTTTCACTGTGGCAGAAACCCTGGAGTCCAGTTGTCTAGTACATTTACTTGTGATAAAAGATCAACTGTTGTATGTGGCCACTTCTTGATAGCAGAAGGGGTGGCCACATACAGCAGGTACTACCATACAGCCTGTAGGTGGCCAGTCCTGATAACTATACCCTCATGCCTTCATTATCTCAAAATAAATTGTCTGCAACCTTGTCATATGCAAGTACTCTGTGCATATCCTCAAGTTGACACTGAACCACCACACATGCCATAAATCATGTGAATATTTGTAATTCTAGCCTGTAAATTGAATCAACACATCTTCATGATAATAAGGGTGTAATCCACCTTTGCAGAGATCAACAAATCTATTTTTATACTTTGTACTTCTTATTCGTCATCTGCAAACAGCTGCATCATCCATTTTTCTCTTCGAGCGTTTTTACTGGTGCAGCTGGGCAGCCTAATGCTATTGTATGTAAACCCAGCCCCACTCAAGGTTCTCACACTCCACACTACTGAGCAGTTTGATGCTAATCATTCACAGGAGTGGTCTTGTAAGAGAGGACTGCCCAAGGCACTCCTATGTGGGCTTCTGCTGAATCATGTTGCCAGGGTTTTTTTTTTTTTTCCAGGTAACAAGCTCCCCCCATAGCGTGACATGGCCAGCCTTTTAATTATTAAACACTCTGGTTGCAATTCTGTTTGATAAAAATGCTGCTGTGCTGCCTGTAGGACTAGAAGTAAAATAAATTGCTGGGTCCACCAAAATGTATGGACCTTTGACGAATTGATAACATGATGAATCAACAAGAAGTTTGCTACTCCCAATACATGCGCATTCATCATGCTTCAATGATGATTAACCAACATACATATATGCACAGTAATACAGTGGTGCTTCAAAGCCAGTTGGAGGTAAAATGCCCACCACTTCAGCGGTTTTTGTTTTGTTTTGTTTTTGTTTTTTTTTTTTGGGGGGGGGGGTTGCCTCCGGCTGTGCCCCAATAGCAAATAAAACTGACGTCAAAGGTGGTATTGTGTAAAAGGGGAAAGAACATCCATTTTAAACATGTTTCAACAAATGTCCAAGTTACCTACGCTGAGGCCTAGCAAAAATATATGTGTGGTTCCGATAACACAACTGACCCCACTAGAAAGGCCCGAGTGCCCACCCTAAAAATTTTTTATGAACCATTAATTAATAAAAACATGAGGCCCATGGGCCTCATGCTCTGCTGGCATCATAGCTATATTGCACCTGTTCATTTGAAAGTTGCAAGTCCTCAAGTGGCTTCTGAACATATAAAGCTTATGTGGTTTTAGGGTCTTGTTTGTCCACCAGTTAGCACTTCATTCCACATGTAATATAGCTTATTTGTGCAACTCCTGTGATGAATACTGTTGTATGTGCCAAGGCAACAATGAGTGAGTCCTTAACTTTATGTCCTCAATGGCCTTGAAATAGAAGATCAAGAACACCCAGATTATGCAATACAAGAGGCCCATAGCTTGCCTGGTGCTGTGCTGACATTGCCATTGAACTTTGAAGTCAAAGCTACACCATGCTATTATAAAATCACCTCTTTACAGGCATTGTGACCTCACAAAAATAGGTCAAGGTCATTGATATAGCTTTGTACACTGTCTATATATCATATAAATTTGACAAGTCTAATCCAATTACTTTTCCAAATATGGAATTTTACATCTTAAAACACATTTTGGCTCATAATCTAAGTCATATTATAAGTGGCGCCACTAGTATCATTAGCAACTTAGACTTTGACCTCCCCCACAATCCCACAAAATTTGGTGACCATCTGTAAAAACTAGAGTGTTCACAAAATTTTGGACTTGCTCCAGGGTTTGTCTCTCAAGAAAAAGTCAAGGAAGGGGGGGCGGGGGGGGGGGGGGGGGGAAACAGTATTTCTGTACTGGCATTCTGAACTGTCTGTTTTTTGTACCAGCATATATATATTGCTGGATGCCATCCTATTGTTTATACTTTGTACTGATCATTATTTTGGAACATTCTTATTATCTGTATGCTGTACTGGGGTAAAATCATTTCTTTTTATCAGTGTTTTCTGAAATCACCTCCCTCCCCCCCCCCCCATACATGCAGACGTACGAACAGAGACAGTTCTGTGCATGTCAGCTACAACATAAGGGTCTCTGTGGGTGTCCACGAAGAAAATTACATGTTCACCATTTCACAAAGAACAAAAGCTACAACTACACATATCAAACCTTAGTCTCTCACATTTATAACTCCTGCAAAAATTATCAACTTCCTTGTGTTAACAGGGTAAATTGCCATGACCACAAGTTACAAATTTACACCCTGTCAGCCCCAATAAAGACATCAAAGGCTCGATCTTATGAGTGTCTACCGGTGTCCATTCATCTGTATGGTGTCTTTTCAGGAAGTCTGTTGAACTCGGTGCATGCACAGTTAAGCCTCATTATAACGACACTCAGATGGTAAACACATTCACTTGGGCCGCATGTTTGGAGGGACTAAAAGTCAATATTTTTTTGACTCAGTTATCTGCCTTGATAGATGCCTGACAAGTTTTGCCAGGAACAGATGGTGTCATTAAAGCAAGGTTTCACTTTCCTTAACAAACCATACTTTGACATCGGGTCCCATGCTGACCAACATAAAAAAAATCAAAAGCCTGTCACAGCCACAAGGTGTCACCCTAACCTGGGGCCAACTCTCCCTCTCCTTGGTACTTTACAGGTCCAACCCGATACAATCTGTTTTGAATAATCCCACACAAAGGCTCCTTTATCATGCAGACTGGCAAAAAAAAAAAAAAAAAAAAAAATATCACTGAAGGATGACTCGTGTGTGAAAGTCCCCTCAGTGATAGCATCAGTCATAAAGACATTTGTCCTTCATTTTGACCCAATGTAATTCTGCACCACATATATAAGCCCTCCAACAACAACAAACATGCCCCAGAAACCTACCACTGATGACTTGGCATGTACTTCTTTCCGATCAAAATATTACCATCAGGTGTCTGATGTTGTAAACATTGTCTGATTCTTTTGTGTCGTAAAGAATAACATGGCATGAATTGAATCAACAACTTTCATTGGCACACCCTGGCTTCACTGGGCTCAGAGTGTACTGAGGAAAGTTGTTGACCCATTAACCCTTTCCTGCTGAAATCACCCAAAAAGAGCCCAGATGTAAATTGTCATCTGCCTTAAAATTTTAAGTAATTTTACTGAAATTTCTCCTTACCAGAAAATTTTTTGCTGAGATTTGTATGCTAGACCATTTGTGATGGCATACCCTCGGTCAATAGCTTTCCTTGGTGTGGGTTGGGCAAATTGCATCCAACATGCACCAAAAAAAAACTGACTCAGTCATACTCTGACCAGGAATGGGTTAAGGGAATGTCCAACCGATTTTAACTCATTCCATACCAGTCCCTGATATTTCTGTATATTTATCTAGATTTAAGACGACAATTGCTTCATGAAAAGAGCTTTCGTTCAAGTACCAACATGCCTATAGTCTTAAGTCAGTGGTTCTTGCATTGCACTGCAAGGGCAGCTGCAGCATGACTTGCCAGGCAGTGCCAGAACCACTGACCAAAGCTTGTCATCATAGTATGGAATGAGTTGAAGAGGTTTGTTCACTTTGCGATTTCAGGAAGTTTTGGTAGGACTACATATGAGGTTGTCTGTCATATATGTCCAAATTTAGTAGTTCTAGCCACAATACAATACAAAGAAATGAACAAAATACTTGTAATGCTAACATGGTAGTCAGTGGTCCATGTTTACCTTTGGATCTCGATTAGTTATTACTAACAGTTAGTGTCTGCTGTAAAACGTCTAATTCACTCATACTGATATATCTTTGAAACGAATTCTCTCCTTTTAATCGAATAAAAACTGATTTACTCTAAGAATTCTCTCAAGCAAATACATATGATCAGGAATTTTCTAAGTCATGACCAAACCTTTTTGATACATGTATCAAACATGAAGACTCCCACACATTTTTATAAATTTCACAAAAACAACAAATTTTCCAATTTTTGTATCACCTATATATATAGCAAACATATATAGATGCAGATACATGTACAGTAATGAAAAATCCCTGACACAGTTTTGCACATACATGTGTTGAGATTATAATAACACAAATTTGTTCATTTTTATCTTGAGTATGTTTTGAAAAATACCCACAGATTAGTGGGGGAAACCACATTTTTAGCCAGAATGCTTGTCTTTATAAAACAAACTGGAATCTTGAGCTCCATCTTTAGTAGAGACAGATTCTACAAAAACTTGTTCTCAATTTGAGTATACATGTATAACTAGCTGATTATGTCAGGGTTGCATGTTACTGTGATATCTGACCTAAAAGTGAAGTCACTTTTCCAGGTTGGACATTATCTTAAACCTGTTAAAATATCACCATGGTCATAGATCATCGGACAGATTTTATGACGGATGACAGGACTGTCTACACAACAGACAGGATAAAGTTCAGTTTCCTTTTGGAAGCTTCCCTCAGCTTTTCAAATGCATCCTGGCACAGAACCTGTTTGTGTTTTAAAAAAATATAATTTATTATTACCCCACTGTCCCTTCAACAGCCCAAAACCAGACTGGCAATCAAATTGGGTCTTCCTCAATGTATTTTTAACACTACTCTCCTCATAAAAAACAACTGGAATGAGAAAAGGACCAGAGACCTATCAAGATAACAAGCCAAAGATTGAATAGGTATCGAGATGTGCAACACAGAAAGTTATTGACCCAGTCTTTACTTGAGGGGGAAAGGGCTCATTAACCACTGACTTCTTTATAACGGCAACATGTGACTGTTGAGCATTTCTCAAAGGGTACTTCATGCACAGTAATAATCATAATACAGTGGTCCCTCTACTTGTAAGGCTACCCCAAATGTAGCCAAAAAGTGGTCTTAAAAAAGGGGCGGCCTCTCTTGAGGGGGAGACTATAATGGAAATACCATACTTTCTGCACAAGAATGCTGTCTTCCAAGAGGGGTGGCCTCTGGTGAGAGGGGCCTTATAAAAGGGGGACCACTGTATGTACAAATAAATCATGGGGTAATCCCCTTCTCCCAGTGTTGGGATCAAAGACAAGGTTGGCTTACATGGACTCAATGGCAAGGATTTTTTGGGGCATGGACTGTAAGTCTTTCCGAATTTCTTTACAATGAGTGTAATTCACTACATGTGCACGCTGTCCTTCAACGTTACAATACAATACACATGCTGAACATGTTGAAAGAACCAGCCTTGAAGTTCTGAGTCCATACAGTTACATGACAGGGTCTTTCCATTATGTTTTTTTTTTACTGACCTGTTAATTAGGTGCATATTTTTTATGCAATATAATGTACTTAGCTTCTGTGCACAGTCAATATATAATCTGCTTTCCTGACTTTTGCTCCACTGGTCAATTTACAACCAGCTGAGTCAGATGGTACCCTGGTTACATGTCAAATTGATTACTTACATTCACTGCTTTATCAACATGGTCAAGATAGCCGTAAAATGGTTAAAATCAGAATTACCCTCAAATGGGCTAAAGCAGCATAGTTCATTAAGTTGACAAATGCACAGTTGCCATGGTAACAGAATGAGGAGTCTAGTTTGAGCATGTTCTTCTCATGTCTATCACACAAGTATATGTAAGGCAGGCAGCCTTTTGTGTTATTTGTTTGCATTCAACCCGAGTTGCACACCTTCACACATCCAGACAGGGCATTTAACCCTTGGCAGACTGAATCAACTGCTATCCTCACAGCATTCTGGCTGGGCACTCTGTATCCAGAATGCCCAGGAGAAAGCTTTTGGACTGATGGCATAGTATTCTTCACAAAAAAAAAAATGCTTGTTGGTCATTTTTAAGGACAGAAAGTTGCACACAGACACATCAACATTGGGTACCCCAAGTGTTTACCAACCACTCCACGATAACCCATTAACCTCATTAGTACCGCCTTGGCCTCAAGGTGAAGAGCTTTCTGTTCATAAAACTCCATGCACATCAAGACCATGATTGCTACCATGGTTACAGGTCTCCATAAAACCCATTGACAATCTTTCATCCTGTATTGATTTAGCACAGAGAAAGATAAACCTGGTGTGGATGTTCCTTTCTTTTCTTTTTATACACATGATTTGTCAACCTGACAGGCTTTGCCTGTCTATACAGCTGTATAAACGAAGAACTTCACATTCAAATGCTCCACACAAAACCTAAAACCATTCTAGTACTAACATGCCAGTCAGTGGTTTTTGCAATAGCTAATGAGTCATGATCCAACTACTACACCAGTTGACAGACGAAAGATCATTATTTTGTCATGCAGCAATGCATGACAAAAGATCTCTGAAAAACACTGAGAAAAGACCCCCTTTGTTTCTGCAATAGATGCCTTTAAAAATCCCACTCCCTCAACTGGGCATTAAAGTGCATAACAATAACAGGCTTGGTAGTATATTACAGCCCACACTATTTATATCAGAAAACCAAACTAAAAATGGATCAGATTTCAGTAAAAGTCATCAGATTTGAGACCATTTTGTGGCTTCATTCAGCCACATGGGCCTGATGGCCTTGGTCTCAGACAGGTCACATTTGATATGAGAACAAGACATTCAAGATCACCATGATGTTAACACATTCAGCTGACGCCTGCTGACCTTGCATGACTTCAAAGGACTGACAGTTGTTTGCATAAATGATTGGCTTGTTAAAGTGTATACTGGATATGTAAGGTGAGATAACATTGGTTTTGACCAAGCCAATTGACCTCTTATTGTAATTAAAGGCAATTTGAGATTGTGGAATGTCACTCCCTCTGTAGGATATGTAGTAAGGAGGTATGTTAACCCCTTGCTCCATATACACACGGCATACTGATTATGAAGTATGGTATTTCCATTGTATTCTCCCCCTCAAGAGAGGCCACCCCTCTAATAAGGCAACTTTTTGGCTGCATTTGGGGTGGCCTTATAAGAGGAGGACCACTGTATGCAGTAGACTTTCAGCAGAAAAACTGTATTTCAAACTTTCAATAAGGGCTTTGGTACAATTTTTTTAAACGTCGGAAGTTAAAATTTAAATTTTTAAAAAATTTAAAAAGCAATAAAATTATATCTAAGCCCTTTCTCACAAACTTAAAAACACGGTTTTGGACAGTGTTATTTTAAATGTATTCTTTTGTTTGACACTATAGACTTAATCTGATTTTTTATTTTTTAAGATGCTATTTTAAATTTTATACAAAATTTAAGATTTTTAATTACAATGCATCAATAGCGATACTAAAATTTTACAGTCAGTACCACAATCAACATGGCATTATGTTTTCTTTCAGAAAATACATACCTTTTAATGAAACATTTATCCAAGAGAGTCATAACATATACCATGCCCTAAACTTTCTCACGAACAAAACTTTTATTCAACCACTAGCATGCCTGTACTTCCAGTTCCACAGGGCAAAAAAAAACTCTTCTCGTCAACAGCTTTCCTACAAATACTCATCCCAAACTTCCAAAGCATGGCAAGGAAAGCTGCTGACTCAGTCTGCACGAAAGAGTAACCATCCATCTTCAGACAAGCAAAGTTACTGACCTAGAGTGCAAGCTGTGCTCACATGATCCAATTTATAATTCGCACTATGTCTCAGTGCAAACAGACATTTTTTTTTTTCGACAATCATTCTTTCTTTCCATTTCTTGAGATTTCCAGAGTGTTTCTCTGCAGCTCCTGGAGCTAGAGTGTCCACATTTGGTATGGATATAGCCCTACCAGTGACATGGAGTCTCTGATAACATTACAATATGGAGCTCCAAATTATGCAAACTTGGACTTGTTGAGGTTTTTAAAGCAATGAAAGCTCAGTGCTCATGTATTGTCCTAAATTACTTGAATATTTGGCAAAATTTGCGGGTCAGTTTTATTATCAGGGTCGTCATTTTGACGAAGCATTCTCTCCAGCCGTGAAGGAGCCATGCAGGAGCTAATTAACTCATTCCATACCAGTCCCTGATTTTTTCGTATATTTACCTAGATTTAAGATGACAATTGCATTATCCATCCTTGTAAAGATTCTCCTAAACTTGTGTTTCTTTAAAAAGTAAACTAATTGACAAAAATCCAAATAGATTCTCGCAAAATTTTGAGAAATTCTAGCCCTGGAAATATAGCCCTGACAAGCTAAATCTTTATTGGGGAGGTTAAAGGTCAAGATCAAGGTCACAGTGACCCAATTTTGGTGTGCGGTACACTCCTATTCTATGAAGTGTCCACACGCCAAATTTAGTAGTAGGTGTTCTGGTATACTACATATGACCTGGACAAGCAAAAAGTTAGATGGGTCAAAGGTCACAGTAACCCAATTTTGGTGCGTGACACACCCCTATCATATGAAGTGTCCACACACCACATTTGGTAGCTGTAAGTGTTATGATATAGGAAATACAGCCCAGACATGCTAAATCTTAAGGGGTTCAAAGGTCAAGGTGATTGTGACCCAAATTTGGTGCACAACACACACGCACACCCCGTGAAGTATCAACACTCCAAATTTGGTAGGTGTATGTGTTATGGTATAAAAATTCGGCCTGGGAAAGCTTTGCCAGAAGAATGGACAGAGAGAAGGACACACTGCAAAACTATAGTCCCCGGTGGGGAACTAATAATTAACTCCTCTCTTTTACTGAAAAGATGGGGGGGGGGGGGGTTCAGTACGCTGGTACAGGTAATTATTTTTCTAGAGTACGTACTACAGAAAATAAAAATCTTTCAAAATTTTGGATAGTACGAAGTACGTAAAATAAGAGGGCTTCCAGTACACCAGTAGGGTAAATAAAAAGCCCCAGAACGCCAGTACGGGAAACCCCTTTCCCACCCTCAAAAGAAGCTTAAAATCAGTGAAATCGTGGGCTGTTTAGAAATCTATCTGCTCTAAATCTTTAACACTCACTGCATGAATCTGTACTGCACACTCTTAAATTGCTTTAATCGCTGTTTCATTGAGCTCAATGTCCCAGATTTTCTTCCTGTTATAATGCAGAAAATAGATATACATACAGTGTTCCCTCTTTTTAACACATCTAGTTACAAGACGGTTTCTGATATAACACGGTGGGTACCATGGCTCCCACTAAAATAGTTTTCCCATTACTTCCATGTTAAGAGTCCCTCTGCCATAAGGTGGTTTTGCTATAACACTGTATACCCTGTGGACCCCAACACCAGCGTTATAAAGAGGGAACACTGTAGTACTTGTCCCCTACCTGTACAGGTAGCTTCAGTCAGGAGTACTTAGGTTAGGTATTCCATCACTTTCCTTCATAGTTTGCACTTTAATAACCCAAAGACCCTCGTAAAGATTGTGATAGGCTCCTTGAATAACCTTACAACACTTGCATGTAGAAGTCAAAATTGTGAATTGTGGGTCCACCACTGACAGATGTTGGATGGAAAGTGATGGCTAAAGTTCATGTCACTCACAAGTCAGTGTAGGTAACAAGAGGCCCATGGGCCTCATGCTCTGCTGATATAAAAAATTAAAGATGCAGGAGCATTCAGAAGATTTTCACATTTTGACCCTTATATGACATAATTTTGTAGGTGGAGCTACCAATATCATACTCGACTCAAGTTTTTTAATCTGCTTTCAGTTCTGAAAGTTATATGTGTCTACACTGAAAATTGTAGTTGTTGCATTCACAACTCATTTTCATGTACATGTATATGTCTTGCACGTTGACCTTGAAAAATATGTCAAGGTCGTTCATATCAAAATAAGTGACGAGTCTTGACACCAGGTATCTTTCCTGTTAATTTTGTAATGTGAAAGTAGGGCATAGTGAAAATAAAGAATTTAATATGTTTACCATCTATTTGGCAAGTTCTCCATGAAACACACCAGGTGGCACCACCAGCCCTTCATGCACAATAGTCCCAGTGACCTTGCACAAGTAGGTCAAGGTCATTCATAATGTGTAACATTCTGGTTTTAGCCAAGATACACATATCCTAAAAATTTGGTAAGACTAGCTTCTTTCTTTGCTGAAATGATGAATTTATAGTTTGAACACATTTTGACTTATCATTTCCATACAACTATAGGTGGCGCTGCTAGTATCAACGTTGATTGAGATTTGACCTCCTACCACATTTCATGAAGACCCACCTAAAATTAAAGCTGCTAGAACATTCACAAGATTTTTACATTTTGACCCATACATTACAAGATACTGTAGGTGGCACAACCAATATCACACTTAACCTAGATTTTAATTCCCCCTATATGTCCTGAAAGTTATACTGGGTTAACTAGAAAACTGTGGACAGTACCACGCTAAGGAGCAAAAGTTTACAGATGGAAAGACAGATCGCCAGACAAGAGCAATCACATAAGCTCTGCGACCTTAGGTCAGCTGAACTAAAAACTGTTCCAGGAATTGGCTGTGGAAAAAAGCCAAATCATTTCACTTTTTATTGGCACCATACTTGATATGCAGGGACCACTATGATAAGCCAAATGCTACAGTTTCTTCAGTTTGGCTTAAGAAATTTTCAAAAGGCTGAATTCTTTTTATTAAAAACGGATTAATAAAAGCCCAGGATAGAAGGTTCAATGAATTGTGCTTTTATTTGCAATTTTGGCAAAAGATTTTTCAAGTCTAGAAATCTCCCTGGATATGTAATTCATCCACCTAAACATTTACAATTTATGTTTTATGATCAAATTTACATACAGTTTATTGTCTTTTTCATGCAGGTCATCGAAAATTTTTTTGAACACAATGGTCGAGATTAAAATATTCTTGTGTTCCTGCTAAGTTTTCTACTGTGAAAGTTATTGACCTTTAGAAAAATTGCAATCCTAAATCATTATTGTGATATCCTACCTGCAGGTCACTGAAAACACTCACCAATCATGAGTTACCTTACTGTGCTACTCTGGATTATTTCCACTCATCCACAAGGCATAAAAATATCAAGAGTAATTATTGATTTGCAAATACGGACAAAAGCACTTTTCCGCAGCAGCATCTACTTTTTTAACACCTTTTTTGAGCCATTACTCAGATAAAAGTCAAATGAGCTTGTGGTTAATAATTATTTGGACATCACATTACAAATAACAGCAAAAGGTTACCAAAATATCAAATAATTACAACTCTCAAACTGGAAAAAAAACTTCCTACTGAAGAGCAGTGCCCTGGTCATCATTGACTGACTTAGCAACACTCAGTCGGCAATGTCTTCTGATGGTATCGAGCAAACTCCACACAGCCTGGTTTGGCACACTCAGCAAATATTACACACTGCTGAGCCTATGGAACAGTAATTTGTGGCAATGACCTATTGAAAAAGTGATTATAGGAATCACTTGAGCCAAAAGTACCTGGCATGCCATGCAGCATGTCATCGATCTGTACACTCAGAGTCACTCATGAAGCCCGTGTAAATATCCACAGACTTACAAAGTTACATTGTATATTGTTCCAAATGAACTTTGTGGGTGGCTCATATGATAGCGGTAAAATAATTATTGTAATGAGAGTCTCCCAAATCAAATGTAATTGGGGTCTGACAAATCTGGAATGCAACTTTCAAAATCTTGGTTATATTTTAGGGGTCAACTTTGAACTTATAAACTTATACCTGATATTCACAATTTTCATTAATAAAGTCCCAGAACTTTTTTTAAAACTTAATCTAAAACATTATTTTTCAGCACCTGGTATGATAACCCCTCAGGGGGTTGGGGTGCAAGTTTTGAGGGCAAAAGCTCGCTTTTCAAGCATTTTTCATGATGGAAAGGATTAACCTTTTGTCATTCTCAAGATCTCATGTCAACATTCATAAATAATACGCATACATCCTACAACATGCAATCACACACATACAATGCCAAGGAGTGTCGACATGCATGTGATCAGACTCCTTGCTCATGCTGACTGGACCCCGGGGACTGGACGCATGAAATATTGTTTTATTCATGTCGCTAAAACATGGCTTCAGGCAATGTTGAGGGTGGACCATCAATTTCCACACACTTTTCCAAATCTCCAGCACCTTTTGCAAGCCAAGAAAGGTGATAAGCAAATGATCATAATGTTCTGAAGATAGTGTACCATTATCTGTTGCTTGTGTAATGGATGGCATTTCAACATCTACCCACACCCATTATTACTTTAGTTTTTTATTGTCTCGGACCACAGGTCAATAAAAAAACAAAAAACAAAAAAAACAACAGTGAAACCTGCCTTGAAAGACAATCCAGGTGGGGATGACCAAACTGTGGTCTCAAAAAACAGGTGGTCTCTCATCAGGGTATAAATTTACATGAAAAGTACTTAGCATAGTATGCTGAGAAGATGGTCTCTTCAGGCAGGTGGTCTCTCAAGCCAGGTATCACTGGACATAAAAATTTATGCTACACTATACATATCCCCATATTATATAAGAAATGCAAATGCAGAGTTATGAGGTGCCTGCAGAATAACATGAATAGCTGGTGACTGTGGGTAAAAATGTCTCACCCTAGAAAACGGTTCCCTAGAGTACAGCTGATAAAACAAAGCTGTCATGTACATTGTCATGGCAGCAAATACATGTACTGAGATCATAGAATTCTTTTCTGCAGAATTTTCAGATTACAAAATGTTGTAAATTGTGCATGCTGTCTTTCATCAGTATGTTGGAGGTTTGAGTCTACAAGTCCAGACCTATCAAAGTGAATCATCTGATTTCCGGAAGCTACTTGGCTCCTGGCCACAACAGCTTCTCAATAATTTTACACTCCACCATAACAAACATTTTTTTCTTTTATCCAAGATTCTTGACAACACAATTCTTCCTCATGATTTTTCTTGAACGCCACAAAATTATGCACCTGGTGTTCAGTAGCCCTGACATTTAAATTTTTGCAAATTAGATGGATTTAAAATTTTAAATCTGTGTATCCTCCCAAACTGTAATACATGACGGCACACGTCATTCCAACTTGTACTTACATAATTGTATTTCATGTACCTGCCATTGTGTATCTGACTAATGAAAACTGAATAAAAGTCATAACAGTTTAAATTATAGTGTTAATTTAGAATCATATTAAATCTATAAACTCAAAAAAAGTTAAAACCAGGGTAAATAAACATGACCTGTCCTTCTAACTTAGAACTGCCTATATTTCATTGGCTATTGCACAGTAATGAAAATTGAATTTAATTTGCATTATAAACCATGCTGATCAAGGACAATGCATGCTTCAAGTTTGTATTACAGAAAGTATAATACTCCTAGGATTCCATGTTCATATGTAAGGGGACTTTGTACATTCAATCAGTATAATTCAAAAGCTGTACCATTTTAAATTATGCTAATGAATCCCGTTTCAAATTTTAAATGTTTCACTTAGTTCTCCTTTGTAGGTACATCTGGGCAGGTTTGCTAAAAAGTAGCATAAACTTCTCTTATGGTTCATCTGCTGAGCTTTGAAACATTGTAGCAACAGACATTGCTAACTGCAGATGTTTTTATGGGTAGTCATGAAATGATTAGATTTAACTTCATATCAATATTTGCCCAATTTTGTAACCACATGTATGTTATCTGCTCTATGGATACACAGCAAATAGAGCAAATTTATAATGTGCAATGCATGTACTTCATGTTAAACATCTAATTTGTCTACGAACATCTTCGCCATGTTGGTAATGAACCCTCCAATTCTTCATTTCTGATTTCTCTTTACTTTTCCCAATTTTTTCTCTTCATAGAGTAGGATTGTGAAGTGAAGGTCACCAAAAACAAGCCCAAGGTAGGAAATGAGTTGATGATTATTGCAATACATGTACAATTTGTCACTAAAAAACCACAGGGTGTTGCTGGGGAAAATTGATCAGTGCCACATTTTTTAAACGATGCTTTGTCAAGATTCCATATGTGAACATTTCCTATGTACATGTATACAATGTACAAGATAAGCTACTATGCAAATTTAAACTATTTCATCCAACCTTTGAAGACATTCACATTGATTGCTGTGGCAAGTTTACACACATTCAGCTGTAGGGCTGTAATGACTGGAACTCACAAGGTGGCAAATATGATGTGTATCACGAATATGAGGGTCAAGAATATGAACAAATATTCACCAACACAGTACAGCAAGACCATCAACAAGTTGAAAACATTCATCATTTGCCTGCTATAAAGCTTGATGAACTTAATGTTGCTACAGACTATGATATAAGAAAAAACACAAATACATGTAGACTTTCAAGGTATTTTTAAATAATACACATCAAATAATACCTATATACAGGTACTGTTAACTGGTTTAGGAACATTAAAGTTCATACAAGAAGCCAAAATGTGTTTTTTGTTGGGGGGGGGGGGGGGTTGAGGGCGGGTGGTGGTTTTTTATAATTCCATGAACCTGACACTTCTGACTTGCACTAAGTTACAAAAGTAGTCTTCCAAAAGTAAACACTAAAAATAATCTGGATCAGTGTTTAGTTGTAGAGTACTCAGCACTATACGAAACTTAAGACTATTGTTTACTGGTTTTGTTTCTCAAATATTACTGATTTTCTTCAAAAACAATAATATGTTAATACTTTGTGAATTCAGCGCAGTCCCTTGACTGGCAACAGTGTCTCCAGCAGTGCTGCAGACCAGCTCACGTGGTATGCTTGTTACTGGGATGCACAACGAGTGCCTTGCTACTTAGCTGAGAAAGGAAAATATTGATCACAATTCTGCCTGTATCTTTCACCTTGTACTTTGGGAATGAAAAATGTTTCCACATATGTGGCCAATATTGCATTTAGCAGGAGATACTGCCTTACCGGACAGTTCCATTCCACCAGTATTAAGTTTCTGAGCCATGACACTCCTTTATTTGTTAATTTTTGACTGCCAAAACTGCCCAAGATCCCTCGCAAGCAGACGTTTTTTTGGTTGGGTTATTTTTACTGTAGAGGCATAGACTTTAGCTTCCAGCACTAGCTTATACCACCCCATCTGTACTGTGGCTTTGACCATACACTGCTGATTTTCTGATTGGTAAAGTGGCCTTTTGATTGCAAACCTGTCAACTCTCTCGGTTTTGGTGGGAATGTCCCCATTTTGAGAGTCTAGAAGTTGTGAAAAATGAGACAACTTTGAGGAGAAAATACCCCCTCCCCTTTTTGGTGCACTTTTTACCTGCTACCCCCAATTAACAAGACATGTTTGTTAAACATACATGTCCCCATACAGTCATTATGTTACCCTCATGAGTCACTATCCCGTTGATAGTTACTAAATGGAGCACGCGTGACCTTTGGAAAGTCGATGAAAATCAGCAATTAGCAAACCTGATGTAGTCCTTATAGAGGACTTTCACAATCAGCAATATGAAAGCCCTAGCTCTGAGGTTCTGTTGACAAGTTAAGCAACCTAAAGGTACAGGTTGTGGCGAGTTTGAAAATAAGAATAGTATTCACACTATAACTGCATAATGGGTATACAAATTTGCATGAACTGTGCCAAATAGGCCTAAGTTTTGTCATATACATGATTGTTGATTTATTAAAATGGAGTGAAAGTGACGTGATATTTGTTCATTTATTGTTCTTTGGTATAATAAAGGAAATGGTGTCCTTGCCTTTGCGAGACAGGAAGAACTGTAGACCTGAGGGATGGACTGGCAACCCTGAGCTTCGCTTTGGGATGACAGTCCATCCCTCAGGTTTACAGTTCTTCCTGTCCCACGCAGGCAAGGGCACCATTTCATTAATGTTAAAGTACATAAAAAACCACAGTACATGTATGTGTAAAAAATTGCATGAAAAACCACAGTTCATGTATATGTAAAAAAATATATGCTATAAATATTTATTGCTTTCTTTTACATTTTCATGGCTTTTCTGTGTTTTTGACATTTCACTGTTTTGGACATAATTCTTATTCAAACAATGTAAAAATACTATTTCACTGTATTTTCATTTTCGTGATTTTGTGCCATAAGCGAAATAAGAGCACAGTGAAACAAAAGCAATTGACAGTAATAAAGATGAAAGTCTGAATTAGCTTTATGCAGTACTAAAATAGCCCGTTACCAAATGCCATCAAACCAGGCCACTTTATTTTGCAAGAATTCAGAAAACTGATGACAAATGGCCCAAATTTTTTCAGATTGAACAATTGATAACAATACAAAAGTGGTTTGAAAAAATTTTGGGTACCTACCCCCCCCCCATTTTCCAGTTGCATCATTTTGCCTTCTTTTGTGTTTTGTTTTTGCATCTTACATGCAGCTGTCTTAACTGTGAATGGGAATTTTCCATATACAATATATAACATGGTTGTGCCAGTGTAGTTCACATTTATATCATGTATATATATAAAACTGTATTTCACAAGGGTGACTCAGTTAGTAAATCCTCCCCCGAGGCCCTAAAAAATACAGCAAGACGTTTCAATACAATGTATATATACAACTGCAAAAAATAATAAATGATACTGTGTGGTTTCTGCAATAGACAATGCGATACAGATATGATGATCTTAATCTTTGCCAAAGACATGTCCTGGATTTCAGATCATCTGGATGACATTACATAAGAGTCACATCCCTTTTTGAAAATAGAAATACTTGGGGATTCTCTTACCTCAACTGGAAAGTTGTTCCATAAAACTACTGCAGAATAACTTATTGGTTTTTTCTTGAATTCTGTCCTTGGTTTAGTTCCATACAAATTATGATACTTTAGACCTCAAATGAAGAGATTAAAATGTGCATCTTCCACATATATACATATAAACATTTTTGCATATATTCAGGTGTCAATTGGTTCAAAGATTTGTATACTAACAGCAACTTCATGCATTCAATCTTCTTTTGCAGTGACAACCAGTTCAACTTTTCAAGTGCGTGTTGGTAGCTTATCCACTGATATTTAAGACTAATAATGCTGCAATTTTATGTAACCCCTGAATTTTTGAAAAATAATTGTGACTTACAGTTCCCACATAGTGTGCAACAATAAACAAACAATGGTAGTACAGATGCAAAGTAATACATTTTTCTCATATATGGAAAGGTAATAAATCCTTAATTCTTTTCAGTGATGAGAAACTAGCAGCAATTTTCTGACACATGGCTAACACTTCAGTTTCCCAGCTGAGATGTCAATGAATAACCCCAGAACCTTATGATGTGGCATATTTCCTAACTTGGTGTTATTGCTCTATTTATTTATATATATCTAATGGTCGTGGTGCTCCAACATCATTCACCCACTTCACTGTGCTCCATTCATTCATGATATCGGTATGCACACATCAAGTGCCATGCACGTCCTTGGATTGACAAACTTCTGGTGCACATTGTAGTAAATTCATATACATATGTGTATGTACCAGAGGAAATAGGTTAAGGACACTAGCTTAGTTCTGGTGCATAACCTGGTATGAGTATGAACATTTGCCCATAAGTTTCAGACATATCTCTATGCAGTTAGGTATGTGCCCAGTTGTTCTTTTTTTTTTTTTTTTGCCAGTGGTTTCAATGGTATAATGTTTCTATGCTGACCACAAACAGGCAGAGCCACCTTCCAACCATGCAATGGCTGATTGAATGTATGAACCTGTACAAGTCTTTATTCTGATATCGATGATGTAGGATTGTCATTCATCAGGTAAAAAATACAGGAGCTTTTTTGAGGGAGCGAAGCAACAAAGCTGAGTGCAGGAGCTAGAGGGGAGTGCTCCATCCCAAAGAAAATTTTGGAAAAATTGGACCTTAAATGGTGCAATCTACATGAAATATTGACTTAGATGTGATACTCTTGCAACTGTTTTTGAACCCCCCCCCCAAAAAAAACCCCACTGACTTGGCACCTTTCACAAAATAATAGCATTTAAGGTAGATGGATTGACAGTAGTGTAAATCTCATATGAAAGTCATGATACTGGCCATAGTATACTGTTTAATGTTTTAACCCTTCAAACCTACCCCTTTGGATTATATTTCACTATGAATCATGAAAATGGCGAATGACATGGACAGCATGGAACACCAGTGGTAGTCATCAAGTCTGATCTGTGTGCGGCCATGGCATAATGAACGTTTCTACAACAGTACTAGTACCAGTGAAATCACTGGCAAAAGAGAAGTTTGCATGCACATTCAGAATTGTCTGCTGATGCAAAAATAAGTTTTGATGCATGTCAAATACATAAATTGTTACATTCAGCACCACAACACCGAAAAAATATGCCACGAATGTATGGATGCATGCTACACCTGGGCAGCATGAAAGGTGCCGGCGGTATTCGTCAATCGCTGCTCTCACAATAATGGTTTGTGAACTGCGAGACAAAACGTGAGGGCTGCAGGAGTATTGGACCTGCATACGACTCCTGCCCTGGGTTCTGACATCTTCTGTGAATGTCGTTTTCTTTTCTTTTTACCAAAGGGAAACACCTGTCCCCTCACGGGGTGCAACCTTACCTGGCTGTAGCCTAGGTAGGCGTTTCGTAACCCCCCTTAGCAGCGTTATTATTTTTGCATAATATGGTTGACCCAAGTTTCAATCACTCGTGGATCTGCATTCCCTTGCACCATCACTCCAAAGCAACCACTATTATCGACTTGTTCACACCTAGAACGCGTGGTGACAATGCACCTCGCGTAATCTACTCACGTCACTTTTATTCCCTGACCAGTGCACAATTGCTTCATTATGTAGCTTATCTGGCAGTGTTGTCTTTGACACCATCAGCTTGGACTGGCTCTCCGACTTCGCGGCTTGCCGCCGATACCTGTACAGGATTTGATCAAAGCCTTCCCCTTCCCTCAACTTGAGCACTTTGAGTGGGCCATAATCGTCGCGAAATTTGTGTATTTCTCCCACAACGAAGTGCAGAACTGTCAATAATAACACAAAAATGCACGCGCTTCCCAGACCCAGCCTCGCCATGTTGTTAAACTGGGTTTAGTTTTTGGCCGACAATCCCGCAGACTTCACTTGTTCTTCACAGTTCAGGTATTTTCATTTCAAGCGGTCAGGCATGAATCCATTCACTACTCCTAAATAGATGTTAACGCGTGAACATAATAAACAGCAAGAGTTCCACACTTCCCTTAATTTTATTCAGACCTAGATATTCAATTGCACAAATAGCAACAGCTAGACTGCGCGATCGCGAACCTGTTGCGGAAATCGGTAACGATCCACTGATGGTGATTGGCAATACAGGCTGAAGTTGCGAGAAATTGGCAAGAAAATTAGACATGCGTTAGCCTGGGTTTGGACCCGCCCTTGTATCTTTGGTTGGTATTTCCAGATGTCGATATCTGACAGACAAAACATATGGACAAACAAACAAGCGTGTATTTGTTTCGTGGGTCAGGACACATGCAGCTCCCTCGTGCGCACCTGTTTTGTAAATAACTGATGAGGAAAATGAGAAACGCAGCATTGCAAACGGACAGAAATTAAATGACACTGGCACCCAGTCTTCGTCTCAACGAACACGACTTAAATGTCTGCAATGTGTTTTTATTTCTACACAAAATAGACAAGAAAGAAGAAAAGTTTATAGCATGGACCTTTAACAAAGTGCCTCTTTGGTTCATAGCATGTGGAGAATATTGGTTTTGGGTTGCATTTTGCATGTTTTTTTATTGCAATGTGCCTATTTTTTGCCCTCACAAATGTCATATGATCTGAACACTCCTTTATTAGTTTTGTATACAACTTACTGTACTGGTTCTGTACATAAGCAAATTAATGGAAACCTTCTCCCATACTTAATGATTACCTATCCGGTGCAAGTTTATAACATAATTACATGTACTCTGCTCAGTAACCTTTGAAATTGCACGTATTAAATAGATCTATATTTTTCACTAAAAGTCGTACACTTTAAAAGCCTGTATCAATACAGGGACTTGTTGGCGTCAATTTCCTGAAGTACATAGCTCTCCAGGGGTCGTTTCATGAAGCTGTCGAACCACCTATCAATAGTATCATGTGCTGAGGAAAAAGGACAGCCCATACCTGTGTTACTGAAAACTTGTGTCAATTCGTTTACGTGGGGCCAGACACATTTAGCTCGACTGTCATGTACCTCGGTCATTTCATTAAAAATGGATTTTACATATAGATGCGAGTCAGGTACATGAAATTGCATTCTATGGAAATATTTTACCCTTTGCTATCAAGTGTAACCTGTGATGGTAACCACCCAAGTTCATCCAAAGTGGCCACCATTGCTGGATTGGAATCAACTTCATTAACTTGGCTTTTACATCGACTTGAGATCTCCAACCACTTCCTCTGTCGTATTAAGCCAAACAGTGTTACCACGGGAGAGGGAGGGTAACAAAACCCTTTTCCAGAAACGCCCAAACTTACTATATTTACGCTCTCTTGCACAGACAGGATACTATACATAAGTAATCACTCAACCGAGGTGCGTTTAAAGCAAGGTAACTAACTTTCAACAAGGCAAGTGTCTGACAGAGACTTGGAGAACATAAGATAAGAAAAGATAAGATTTATGATTATAATCATAAATCCTAAATAGTTGTATTCACTACATTGGCGACACTGTGGTTGCCCAATAACCATTTCCTATTAGGGTCCGTTCTTTTGCCAATTGACGTAAACTTTGACTTGTCCTCATTGAACGTCATTACCCACTTTTTCACAAAATCATCAACTACATTTAGCATAACCTTTAATTGCTCTTCACTATCGGCTATAAGCACCACATCATCAGCATTTGATAGACAGGGGATTTTTCCACTTTTATAAAGTACAACGAAATTTTCAAAGTTCAACATGTCTACCAAATCAGTCATGACCAAAGGGAACAACGAATGAGACAGAATACATCCCTGTTTAACGCCATTTATGGCATCGTACCATGCACGAATTTTCAAATGGCCCGAAAGTTAGTTTGTTCTCTACCTTTCCATTAAGGCCTTGGATCAGATGCCAAGTCTTACCCTGGATTCCCATGCACCACAACTTAAAGAGTTTATCTCTATTACAGATGTTGAACGCTTTCGAGATGTCAAGGAATGAAATGTATTCTGTCTTCATTATTTTCTTGAGGCTACAGAGACCTTTCAGGATGACTAACTAACTAACTAACTAACTGACTGACTGACTGACTGACTGACTGACTAAAGAAAGAAAGAAAGAAAGAAAGGAAAGAAAGAAAGAAAGAAAGAAAGAAAGAAAGAAGAAAGAAAAGAAGAAAGAAAGAAAGAAAGAAAGAAAGAAAGAAAGAAAGAAGAAAGAAAGAAAAACGTAACCATAAAAGATTTGCTTGACACAAATCTTTCTGGGTGCTTTCAAATTTAGAATGATCGGATTGATTTTTCAAGAGTTGTACATTAAATAAAAGTTTACAAATTAAAGTTGTAATAGCAGCAATGATGTCTATAACACTTTAGAAAGACATTCAACATTTAAATTTTGTGTGTATGCTTCATTTGTAATGACAACAATATTTATAACACATTAGAAGGCATTCAACGGGTCACTCGTGATTTTCCACACCCAACAACGATCCCGAGTGAGAGAAAAAAGTAATTCACTCTCCAGCCATGTAAGGTTTAGTTTCAAAGAGTCTATGAATCCATTTGAACCGCGGTGACCGGGAACCGCATTCTGCTTGTTACATTCCTGCGTAACGCCACGTACTTGACTATGGGAATGGTCGAAAAAAATGCAATAATAAAGAATATTCTTCGACAATTATTAAGATAATGCAATGATCACATATAACAAAATATCGACATAGCACATAATATGGACTCAACAGCGTGAGGATTTCGTAAGACTCCTGTTGCAAGGATTTAATGTGACCCGGTTCATCGCGGGCGACAATGGAGGATCGAGTAGAATAAAACAACATTGGTCATCGCGTTTTAAGATTAAGAAGTCGATTGTATTTTATTTGCTGCGTGTGTTGTCATTGTGTCAAAAATAAAGACAAGTAGACAACCTCACCAGAATATGTTATTGTAGATGAATTCCCAAGTTTTACAGTGTTACTGTTAGTGTATGTGTGTGGGTATCCATCACATTTTCAAAGCCAAACTGGTGTGCCGGGTTTGTTTAGGTTTGTCGCGGTTATCCTATATAGGCCTAATCAAACATCGCACGTTCACATTTAATTTTGCATAAATTTCAATGTACATCACTGATGTAGTGATGCAGGCATGTCACAATTAACTTGTAATAATTGTTTGAGTTATCTGATCTGCAGAGAGTTGCTATTTTTGAATTTCACTCTAGAAAATGATAACTCCACCTCAAACATAGAATAAATTGCATGTTTTAATTTACTACAATAACGTTAATAACGTTATGACTTTGATGGCCACGCACATGTTGAGGTGCATGCGGTTTGGGAGTGGGGATGCTTAATTTAAATAAGCCCACTTGACAACATTCGCTTCAGAGTCCCTATCTTAACTCGTAGGCCTAAATTGAATCATTTTTCTCAACCGAGACCCCGATATTCAGAAAATATCATACTCTTTTTAATTTATTGCTTCTTGTGGCATGTGATTTTGCGGCAAGTACAGGTTAAGTATGTTGACCTACCATTACGCAATTACTACACTATAATAAAGTCTATGCTGCAACAGCAACTTGAAAATTGAGAGAGAGAGAGAGAGAGAGAGAGAGAGAGAGAGAGAGAGAGAGAGAGAGAGAGAGGAGAGAGAGAGAGAGAGAGAGAGAGAGAGAGAGAGAGAGAGAGAGAGAAGAGAGAGAGAGAGAGAGAGAGAGAGAGAGAGAGAGAGAGAGGAGAGGAGAGAGAAGAGAGAGAGAGAGAGAGAGAGAGAGAGAGAGAGAGAGAGAGAGAGAGAGAGAGAGAGAGAGAGAGAGAGAGAGAGAGAGAGAGAACATTTGAGTCAACGCGCCAAACCGCGCTGCGCCTTGTGACAAATCCTGTTTCAGTTCAAATTCAAGAGGGAAATTTGCCTTTTATAAACTGTTATGCCACATCGTCCGCAGTCAACACATGGCGACCTCTGGCAGACGGCAGTGTGCCTGTATCACGGCATAATACGGCCGTTCTTTCAGCAAAGGTAAGCTCATCACAGTTCTCAGCAAGCTGCAACCATGCATTTTAAGAATCAATCTAAGCTTTGGTAAGTAAGACCAGACGGCTTGATAAATGCCACAGAAGGTACAACTCGCAAATTCCGAAAACTGTCAGGGTTGTACTAACTGACCCTGGTCTGGGCTGGGGCAAGTTGGCCAGTGACACAGGCCCAGGCTCCAAGCCCTCTTTTAGTATCGCAATTTTACAAGGTTTCAGTGTTTATGAATGTGCAGTTAACAAAATTCATGCAATTATAGTCGCATAAAGTGTCCAGGCTCACACTATATGGAACATTGCCACAGACTACCTGGCGCAAAAATGAATTGGCAATGCCAGTTGCAGTGAGGTGGGAGGTCGGCTGCAGAGCAAACCGGTATTGCTTGTTGGACACGCTGTTATTGCATCATCAGAACCAGCACTGGATCAACCCGCACACGAGGAAGTCGTGACTGTGGATGTCTTGACAGCGATCAATTGTTTGACTGTTCATGAAAAAATCTGTGACAGTCAACATCTTCATTGTTACAAATGAAACCTTTATAAAAGTGCTACTGTCAAGCCCGCCTCTCCCCCTCCCCCCCCCCCCGTTCCCCTAGTCTCCTAGCTAGATGAAATTGTATTGAAGTTAAAAAAAATTAAAATAAATAAAGTCGCAAGGCCAAAAATGGGAAACATGCACATTGGTTATAGATATGAACTTTGAAGATCTTGAGCCAAAATTGTAAATGAAAGCAAAATTCACAGAAAAAATTCTACTGTGGTCCTTTACGTATAGGGCCTTTACTATTTCATTTTAAAACAATAGGAGGTATTCATGTTTAACAATATTAGCTGCAGATCTGCTCAGGTCTCCTCAGTTGCAATGGAACTATGCTCCAGCCATGATCAGGGCACATGTACCAACTATGTAACTTAACCATCCAGAAATAACACTTTTTCTACCAAACAAATGAAATTGTCCAAATGTATTTATTATCTTGTATGTTTTAAAAATTAACGAACGAGTATTCTTAAACTTTTTGCTTTCTGAAATGGTTACTTTTATTGTAGGAGATTATTTGACCATGCTTAATACACGAATCTGCCCTCCTTCCAGTCAAGTTCCTTGCTGCAGCCTAGGTGGCAGCACAGGATCACAGTTATTATGAATACCTCCTATTTAGCCTTTTACAAATTTGTCTAGCCAATTTGAAGAAACAGCAGCATTTGGTAAATGGGCTAATGCCAGGGATTGGTACAAGGGGTCAGTGCTTATCCGCTTGGCCACATCCCCAAATGTTCATAAAAAGAGGAGTCCAGTGGGATGGCGTCGATGCACATGTGTGAATTGCCTGTGTTGACAGATTCTGTATCACTAATAGGCAAGGACAAGAACAGAAAGTTCTAACCTTGCCTAAAAGAGGGCACTGCAGTCAGTGGAGGGCTAGGGTTCTGTATTCCCATTACTTTACATTGTGTAATTTGCAACTTAATAACTTGACAACAAGTGCACATAGAGACACAAAATTTCGCACTGTAAGTCTAGATGCGTAACTAAATACCTCACAAAAAGCACATCACCACAGCTACTAAAGTGACCAGTTTACTTAAGGTTGCTTTAACATGCAAAGCAATGGAAAAACACAGCTCTAGCCCTTCAAATTTTTGTGTTTTTGGTTGTGTATCAATTGGGTTGAAAACACAGCTCAGAGCTAATTCTGACCTTTCCTATTGTGAAAGTGATGTTAACACTCCACTGACAAGGAGTGACAGTCAAAGGGAGCAAGAGTCTGTCAACGTAGGCCAATGTGTGAGTATTAATTACTTATGATCAACATGGTTGACTGCATATGGACCGGCACTTGCAAGATAATGTATGGGTGGTTGTTGAACATCATGATAATCACCCGAGACCGAGCTGAAGGGTTGTCATGACCAGAGGAAGCAAGGGGATTATGATAAAGCAACTGGCTTTGTTGTTGCTGAAACTTGCCACCATAATATACAACTACATATGACATTGTCCCAGAAATGGGGAATTAAGTCCTACCCCAGCATTCAGGGAATATATTATATATTAATATATATATATGTGTGTATATATATATGTAAAACATTTGTGCAGTGGAATGATGTTTCTTGTTTTATTTAGTGTTTAGAGATATCTTTAATGTTTTCAAGATATCTGTAAATATTATACAGCTGTCTCTAAATGGATATAAGGATATCTTTAAATCCTTTTAGATAAATCAAATTATAGCCTTCCAGATTTAGAGGTGTGACCAAATGCATTTGAAAATGTGGTTAAATCTATTTAAAGACATCTTTAAATTCACACATTTTATTTTAAAAAATCTGTTTAAGTGCATTTAAAGATATCATCAAATGTTTTTTAATTTAGACATATGAGAGATGTATTTTTGTTTAAATACATTTAAAGATATTTAGAAATATATTACAATATATTATGGAATAGATAAATTGAGAGGTATCTTAAAATCAACTGAGGTGTGTGTTCAAGGATTCTATCTACCATATTTATGTATAGCAAGTGCCTCTGGCTGTGCCCAGCTAACAAATTAAACTGACATCAAAGGAGGTAATGTGTAAAAGGGGAATGAACATACACTTTCAACATGTTTCAACAAATGTCCAAGTTACCCAAGGCCTAACAAAAATAAATGTGTGGTTCCAGTAGCCTGACAGACCCTACTAAAAAGGACCAACCCTAAAATTAATGGAACAAAAAAAAAAAAAAAAAAAAAAAAAAGCCCTTCCCTAATAAATATTTTTTTCAGTGGCCCAGATGTGACCTACAGGGCTCAAGGGCTGAAGGCATGGTTGGAGGGGGGGGGGGTCTGGGGGCATTACTGCCCCCCCCCCCCCCCCCCCCCCCGGAAAGATTTTGAATTTGAGCATGCAAAATGGTTTATCTGAGGAGTTTTGAGTATTTGCCTTCATATGGTTGACAAAATCACTACATTTTAGTGATTGTATTGTACTGATTTGGCTATTTTCTCTCAGATTGTGCAAAAATCTAATGTGAAATTAGAAAAAATTAGCAAAAAATGAATTAAAAAGAAATATCGCCATGTTATCTACTTTCCATGGTGGACCACAACATGAAAGTAGCAGAAATGCAAGTATGACTAAAATCGGGAAAAATATTAAGTTGCTTTCCATAGGTTTGTGGCTGAAATGCTTTAATTATTTGTGAATTAAGATTGATCCAAATTTTCAAAAAATTAATATATAAATAAATATAAGCACCAAAGGCATAATTTTTACTCCAGGGACCTGCTATATATAATTTGCAGGTCCCTGATAACACTAAGATACTTAAACTATAAATATATAAAGTGGTCCCTCTCTAGACTCCCATCTCATGCATCAAGAATGATTTCACCTTATTTTTTAAAATGTCCGTACATTTATTTGATATACTCTGGCAGGTTCTGCGTGGGAATAGGTACAATCATGGTACAGTAGTACCTGCAGTTACCGACCTGGCCAAATAGCTTAGTTCCGAGATCCGGATAATTTTTGCCACCGGTGGCGCTGACTACTATGTTCCCGCGAAGTCACGGACATTTCTCCAAGTCTCGGGGACACTTTCAAGTCTCGCCATTTTTCCCCATTGGGTTAACACGGGAAAGTTGGTGTCATTTTTTTAACCCCGGTTATTTCAATAACCTACAAGTGTAACTCCAAGAAAGCATGCCAGTGTACAACTGTAAGATACCAGGATGTACCATAGATAGCAGAAAACACGGTCACTATGGAAAATATTGACACAAAACCTGAGACAAAACCTATACAAATTGGGGCCTGCATTCTGGCACAACTAACCATGCATTAAGTCACCCTTGATTGACTCGGTGAGTTCTGAGGGATTAGCCTAGGGCGCACTTCTGCCAGTGCTTTGAAGATCCTCGCGCTTGGCTGACCACTAACCAGATTAGCGCTTGACGGGTGCAATCAGAAATTAACAGTAAAGCACCTGACCTAAATTCGCAGTACACTGTCTGCAAACTTTTGTTACCTGATCACTGGCACACTGTAGGCTTTCAAGCATTTTCAGATCAGCTGTTATTATTTGTTTAAGGTTGGCGACATTAAACAATAAATAAATATCGAATAATTATTATTAAAGCCAGTATGGATGACCCCTTCTTCCGTGACTATTCCCCAGACCTGGTTCAGTGCCTCGCCTTGCGAGGTTGGTCTTGTACAAAGTGCCTTCACATGCAAAAGTTTGCATAGAACAAAGTTCGACAGCACGTGTAACTTAACCCCATGGATGTGCCCCTGTTCCGCAAGTTGGTAGCCCCTGGATTCGCGGCACTTCTGAACATTCTTGGGTGTCCAGTCACATTTGCTTATTAGGTAGGCAACCTTTAGAAACTTCTTAAGGTCAACCACTTTCATCTTTGAGAATTTGTCGTATAGTTCATAATCCGTCTGTTCAATCGCGTTAATTGCCGCTCCTCCGTCGTCCGTATTTCCCGCCATGTTCACTGAAACTGAACGATCACTGTTGCATGTCGATTCTCTTATGGGTTTCGCTGTCACGCTGTGTTGGTCACGGCCTACTATTACCCCGGGAAAGCTTGACCGCGGAATTGCGTTACAGTGCTTTCCTTTTAAGGCGCGCGATCGCGCTTGCGCACCATAGCGCGCCTAAATTAATTTTAGGAGAGCTTTTTAATGCACACCTTACATACTGCAGAATGCGCACCTCCATATCAATCCCTTTCCCAAAAAAACCGTAAAGTTTTTGCATTGCGTCGAGCTATCTCGACGTGAATGATCGAAGTCACAGACATATTGGCATTATGTAACAGTTCTTGCGTGTTTATTGTACAACTACAAATTACAATGAAACGGCAACACTGCCAACAGAGCCGCCCGTTGTGCTTTCGCAGCACGTGCGTGGGTCAATAGGTGATAATAATCGACAATTTGTAAGCATTCCAGGTTTAAACGTGGTCAGCAGTTGTATTCATCAGAACTTCATTTCTGTCAACACAAGTAGATATTTTCACTGTCCGTGTAGGGTACATACAATTAAGATATCAAAGGTACCAGCAGTTACTAGTTAGGCCTACTGGCTTACTGAGCGGGGTCACACTACTCACCGTCATTGTGATATGCCCAAACGATGTCAAAGCATCAAAAAATATGAAAATTTGCATGGCGAATTCATCAGCAAAATTACATCAAATGCCATTTATCGGTGGATTCTAACAATGTTGGAAAAAATAAAGATCATGTATAGGTGCCGTGAAATGACTTCCTGGGCAAAAACAACACGTAACTGCCAGTCACATGCAAGTGACAGCGTGGACATGGTGGAGTGGATCTGCGGTGAACCAACCCAGTCTCACGGACAGATTTTGGAAACATTCGGCAGTTCCCTCTATCCCCTACCTTTGCGTATATGCCTGTGACTCCAAATAATTGTTGCAATAAACACTGGAATCTTTATTTTTGCATGCTGAAATATAAACAACGCTTCCCGTTTGTGTGTTCCCTCCGCAAATTACGGCAGATTCACACATGTTTACTGGGCAGAAGCCATGATAAAAACACTGTAACACGAGCCGTGATTGGCTTACTTTTGCATGTGACTCATTCGACCAATCCGGTGATGCGCTGTGCGTCAGACCACATGGCCAAAGCAGCTGTTTGTGTACAGTTGCAGGAAAGTTGGTGACGGCGCGCACACTAGATTTCTAATTTGAAATATTAAAATTGTCGTTTGAATTTAAATTTATAACACCGTTTATTGCGAGGAACTTGCCAATACTGTATACGCAAATTAACCACAATGTACCGATAGCATTCATGGTAGGTACGCAAACGATATGCACCCCATCACGGCATCAGAGGCAGCGAAAAAGAGGATCCTGAAACCAATGCAACTATTTAATCTTTATTTAAGTTTACCCGGGATACGGACTCCTATTGTCCCAGAAATTACACTGTAATTTTCATCGATTGTCATCCCATGCAAATAGCTTACTTTTCAATTTGTATTTTTAATATTTTGCCAGTTTCACTGTTATAACAGTTGTAGCCAGAATCGTGGTAAAATTTGGCTTTTTTTTCTTTTTCTTTTTCATTTTTTTTTTCAAATTTGCAGGTGACCATAAGCGGCAAGTACACGTTAGGGTAAATGGTTTGTCTAGGCCTTAGCATTGATGGAAAAAAATGTTTATAGAAGTTATATTCGGACAAGTGGATTTTGTAATCCACTGGTGACTTGCCCTGCGGACAAGTGATTTTTTAAAAAATTGTCGAGCCCTGCTGAGCCTCAGTTGTCGGACAGTGTACTGTAAAGGGAAATTCTGTCAAACTGACAACCTATTTAAATGGCCCTCCTTCTATAAGCTTGATTATAAGACAAAACTTGTCGACGGCACGGTGTATTTTGTGCAGGTATGTTTGACCGGCCGTGAATGAATGTCCGACTCTGTGCTAATAAACGATCATGGTAGGCCTAATAAATAAAAGTCAGATCATACTCTTCACGGAACGCATTATATATCAGTGGAAAGGCTCTCACAACGCAAGGCCAAGGGTAGTATAATTAGTCATTTGTCTTTTTTTTCTTTTCATGGCTTGGAATAATTTTTCTGCAACTCAACAGGTGTCGTCAACTTCACAAAAGGAACTTTCTAGCTGATATTATTTGTATTTTCTGTTTTGATCCACTTGAAAAAAGGGAAACAAAATGCAACTTTGTGATGGATATTAATTAGAAAAACTGATTTGACACAAACGTGTTGTTTTACGTAATTTACTTGTAGCTCAGTCTGTAGAAAAAGCATGTTAATTGAATTATCAAGTTACTGATGGTGTATGTGATTTCAGTGGGTTGTCACTTGTTCAGTTTGTGGCGGTTATGTAGAGGTGAAAAGGATACACCAGAAGAGAAGCAAGCATTGCAAGCAAGCAAGTCATAGCTCACTGCCACAGCCACATATTCAATTCATATTATTACCAGGTCCACCATGCAGCTACATGTATACAGTTTGCACAGTGATACTACTAGTGTGCATATGCAGTCTATTCTACAATACAAGCAGTGCAAAATCTTTCTCTAATGAATGCAGATGAGGATATATTAAAACAAAAAACATAGGAAGACTGCCAGGCATTTTAAGTTTTTCAACTTGGCTTGCTTTATTCATAGTCTTATAGTCAAAAATCTATATCAGCGGCAAGAAATTAGCACAATTCATATTTATACAATGTAAAATTTGGGTAATACCATTGCTAGTGAGGCATGTATTTTTCTGAGAGATAATGGCCCATAGTGGCCCAGATTGCTGTTTTAGAGGTCTAAATTTTCAAAAGTTTCTGGGGGGGCATGCCCCCGGACCCCCCTAGCAGGGCTTCGCGCCTGCGGCGCTCGCCAAGTCAAGTGCTCACCTAAGCTCTTCTAGAAGAGCTGTTTATTGCTCACCTACTATTTACTCCTGACAACCACTGGCGTTACCAGGCATGTCGGACATGCGCGGAGGGAAAAAATCTACCATGCAAAGCCTGGTGTTAAAAAAAATCCCTAACTCAGAATGCCAGTATTCTGTAGCATTTTACAAGAACTGTGATGCAAAATTTTGCTACAATGCTCCAGTTGGACAACCTTGGACCAGCTGCAACACGCGACCGACCAGCAAAATCACCCCACAAACAACCACCCGTAAAAAAAAAATGGTCGTTCAAATCAACAGTAACCAAGTTGTAAGACAAAGCTAACAGAAAAGCTGGCCAATGTGTGCCGTTATTTTGCAGTAAAGTCAATTCGAACACAGCATTTCATTTCAGCTTGTCTGGACGGTCAACTTGGGCTTGGTAAAAAGCATAGCTCCATGATGGGTACAGTGTCGGTATCTAGTATCGCTAGGTTTCAGGTGTCTGTTCTCCGAGTTACCAGAGCAAGCAGTCGTCAGCGTATTTTTAAAAGATGACTTACAATCTAAACTTTAATCTGCCCACTCGGTTGTGTCTGAAGCAGTTGTCATCATTAGTTATAAATCCAAATACTACACGAAGGCATATGCATAATACACGCACATTGAGCACCCATTTAAACATGGCACAATGCATTGTGGGAAAGGAAAATCACAGGGAATCGTGGCCACGTGCTTTCAGTAAGGTTTCAGGTGTCCGTTCTTTAAGTTACCAGGGCAAACGGTCGTTAAAGTACTTTTAAGACATGACTTACTATCTTGACTGTAATCTGCCCGCTCGTTTGTATCTGAAGCAGTTATCATCGTAAGTTAAAAATCCAAATACGACACGGCACACTTGAGCGCCATTTTGAACATTGTGCAACATTATTAATGCATTGATTGCCGTACAGTCTTACAAAAGTACACTTGATTTTGATATCAAAGTGAAGCGCCGCCACAGCATATATATCATTATTAATGCTCTGAAATAATGGCAAAATATATACTTTTGCTTTCATATATTTTAACCCTCTTCCCACCCCCACTCGGCAAGATTGTCCCAATGCTCATTCACAAACCATTCTCATTGGGTGCGGACCTCATTATTTTCACAATGGCAGCCATGTTGATTGGATATTTTGAAGAGAGAGCGTCCAGAATATATGTGTGGTTAATGTTAAGGGAAGGTTAATGTGTCGAATGAATGTAATGTACAATATATAGCGGGACTTTTTTTTAGTGAACTTAGGTTTCTGCATTGAAATTTGGAATTTAAATTTTGACTTCAATATTGCACATAGTAGTTTAGTCCTCAAGTGGGTGTTGTTCAGCTCAGAAGATGGAAGACCTTGACCAAATTCCCAAGGTCATCACTGAGCGTACTAATAGTGAACTTGGTTTCTGCATGATATCTAAAGATGTTTTTCACTTAGGGCTTTCATATTGCACAGGAATAAAGCCTTTTATAGAAACAAAGATCGAGTTTTGAAATGCTGACCTTGAGTACATTCCCAAGGTCACAGAGCCAGTGACATTACTGAATTTGGTTTCTGCATAATAACTGCAAAATTTTTTGAGGGAAAACTTTCACTTTCCAGATGTTTGTGGTCTTCTCTTAGGGCTAGACCAGCTTCAAAGAAGGGTGACCTTAATTTCCAAGGTCACTTTAGTGAATTTGGTTTCTAAATCCACTTCCCAAGGCCACGAGTGCCTCATTTAGTACTACATGTATTAACAGGGTAATGAGGGCGGACTTAATGACTGTAAGGAGGCGTCTATGTTTTACAAACATGTCTTTTTTTTTGCTTATAAAAGCTTCAGAACTGAGGAATAATTTTTTGAAAAAAGGAGCAGTTTGTTACATTCATGATTTCTTCTTCCTTCTTGGTGGAATAATTAGTCAGTCTCATTGTTGGAGCAAAACAAATTGCCCTATTTCTCGTCAGGCTGGTGACAGTTATGAAGCTGTACATGTGCTTCAGTATTGTTAGTTACATTGTGCTTTTGACTGAAGACAACAGGTTCCAAATCTCTGATCGAGCTGGCAATCAGCATCAGGCCGCTGTCATATTCAGTGTTTCCGTTAACCCCAAATAGGGGTATATTACCCTTTCAAAACCTGAAATACCCTCTGAGAAAATTCTAAAGGGTCACAAGTTTTATTTATTTACATGTAAAATTGGTGTTAAATCTAGTCTTTTCCCCTGAATTTCCCTTCGTGTGACCCCCTGAAAAAATTCCAAATGGAAACACTGATGTTCATGTGTATGAAGCCAGATGCAGACATGCATATTGAATTTATCTCCAGCAGTCGCAGATTGTGGGCGTACAGACATGACAGATCTCTGTCAAATAATGTGCATATATGATTAGTGGAGCGGTAAATTACAAGCTGTTTGTTTTTGTTGGTCCCATAAATCTGATTCTACACTTTATTTTTTGTAGTAAATGTACAGCAGACTGTTAAACTTCCATTATTACCTAGCTCTGCCACTATGTCTCTGTCTTCTTGGAAGTGTGTGTGTGTGTGTGGGGGGGGGGGGGTGGAATAAACATTTTTCAGTAAAAGATGAAGTAAATAAATATTTAAATGTAAGCTTAGCAGAACTGAAGAAGTTGATGCGTAGTGTATGTCAAAAGCATATTGTGCTTTAGGTTACTGTTAGACTGAAAAAAGTTAATATTGTTTCACTAATAATCACAATTTTTTATTTTATTGGGAGGAAGGGTGTAACAAAAAGAAAAGAGGAAAAGGACAAATTAACTCATTCAGTGCCAATTACCACTTAAGAGAAACATCTCACACAAACTATACTGAAGTCCTGGGAAAGAGGCATAGTGAACAAAGGATGGGGACATGAGCAGGGGGAAGACTCAAATTCAATTAATGTGTATATGCATTGTTAGAAGCTCAATCAATGATAGATGGTCTTCTTTGCACAATCAGTAATTTTAACAAATAAACATTCCTTCCCGCTTTTTAGTTACAATGTTGGTATGGCAATATGAAGGAAATGATGCAAAAATGCCTAGTTCAGCTGATGGTTCTGATGATTTTCGTATAAATGACGTGATAAAGAAAGGAATAACTATTTCCATGCATGCATTGAAAAAGGCCAAATTCAGCCGACTGTCCAGAGTGGGAGCTTGATGTGGCCAGATATAGCCGACTTGTCAGGAAAAGGGTTAATTAGGGGGAAATACGGTATCTTTCAACTTGTACATTGGAAATAAAAATGTTTCAGTACGGCCGATACATACATATAGTAGGAGATGGTGTAAATTGATACTGCAATTGCAAATGATCAAAATATGTTGAACTTTGATCATGTTTTATGTGATTTTACAGCTTTGTTACGGACATTTTTTAGTTTATTGCCGACAAAAAGGAGCAAGGTTAGTTTGAAGGTGAGTACAGTCCATATTAGGTTTTGATAGTGGTGAATAATGAATACAATTCGTGGCCCAACAAAATTCAGCACACTGAATGTTCAAATGAATCGTCACAGTCCTAATGTTTACCTCCCACAGACATGAAAACTTGCCAGTTGTCTCTGTGTAGTACATTTTGTCTTAATATGTACCCAGTATAACAAAGTTTACAATGAAATTAGTAAATAAATGAAAAAGACTAGGACATGACAGAAATGGTATGACAGAACGTTATTATCTTATATGTTTGGGACATCCAATGAATCTTGAACCAAAGTTGTAGAATTTTGATTTGTGAAAATTAGGTGAATGCACCAAATTAAATTCTTGAATACATGTAACTTCCAAACTATGATATATAGAGGTGTCATTCCAAGTTCAATTTGTAGATTTGTGACACAGCCACATCTGATGAAACATGAATTAAAGTTGTAGCATTTTGATTTATGAAAATTAGGTGGATCATAAAATTAAATTCTTTAGTAACTTCCAAACTATTATAGATAGAGGTGTCATTCAAACTTCAATTTGTAGGTTTGTGGTCAAGCTGCATCTTTTGAAACATGAACCAAACTTGTAGCATTCTAATTTATGCAAATTAGGAGAATACACAAATTTAAACATGTTAAATCTGGAATAACTTAAAGACTAACACAGATAAAGGTGTGATTCCCACTGCAATTGGTAGGTTTGTGACATAGCTACATCCAGTGAACCATGAACCAAAGTTGTAGCTTTTGATGTATGCAATTCAGGTGCTAATACAAAATTAAGTTCTTGAGTAGCTTCCAAACTGTTATAGATACAGGTATCATTCCAACTTCAGTTTGTAGCTATATAGGTTTATGACCCAGCTGCATCTAATGGAACCTGAACTGAAGTTGTGGCATGCAAATTAGGTGAATACACAAAAATTAAATCTTGAAGAACTTCAAAACTGTTATAGACTGAGGTGTCAGTCAAACATCAGTTGATAGATTTATGGGGTAGCTGCATCCAATGAACCATGAATCAAACTTGTTGCAGTTTGATTTATGCAAATTAGGTAAATAAACAAAATTTAAATCTTGGAATAGCTTCAAAGCTAGGATAGATTGTTGTGCCTTTCCAACTCCAATTTATAGGTTTTTGACACAGACCTTTTCAATGATGGCAAAGATGGCAGATGTTTACAAATAAGTGTGAGTGTATGGAGAATGAAAAGAAGAGTACTTTACCTGTATTACAGCAGATTTTTTCATTTTTATGGTCGTGGATGCAAAATATATATAATGTATCTTTGATAAATAGGTATTCACTGTTTACCACAGTAAAAAGTTAATTACCAGAACCCCTGGTGTTCACTCTGTCATTGTACATGCATGTGTGTAAGCATATGATAACACACATGAGAAATATAGCGACTGTCATGCGTTTTTATGTTTTTTTATGCAGCTATGTGAACTTTGATAAATAGGTACGAGTTCACTGTTTACTACAGGAAAAAATTAAGTCCTGGAAGCTTTGGTGTTCACTTGGTCTTTGTACATGTTACATGCATGTGTGTAAGCATATGAAAACACACATGAGAAATATAGTGACTGCCGTTGTGCATTTTTATGCTTTATTATGCAGCTGTTTGAGCACCTGTTATTAGATGCACATATAGTTGTAAGAACAATAAATGATATTGTAAATACATGTATCCTTTTTTTTATTTTATTTTAATAATATTATAAACGAATAATAATTGGGTTTGTATGATTGTGTACAGATCGGACACCAGTATGTCATCTTTATTTTGGTAGTGCCGCCCCTAACTTACTCAATTCCTATGTCCGGAGAATGAATCACGTCACAGCCTATTCATAATTTTAACTTCTAGATTATAACTGTATTCATTGGAAAGAGTGAATTCTTAAGCAATTACATAAAATCGATGATACGGACATTTCCCACCTTTATGACGTCACAGCCACATCGTTTAGATTTCATGACGTAACTTTTTATAGCGGCACCTCATTTTTAATATACCGTGGACGTTTTAATAAAATATTCGAGCCTCCTCATCCTCCTGAGGAAGCCCCGGGAGGGGGGGGGGGACATGTTGAGGAGGGGGCTCCCTATAAACCTGGACCAGTTGGTATTTGTCTTCTATGTATTCTTGATGTACAGATCAATGTACATATATTAATATGTATACATGGAAATGTGTGCATGATGTAAGCCAGGTGTATGGAAATGTGTGTACAATGTAAACCTGGTGGCATAAGTGTCCCTCTCCAATGACAGACCAGCTGTTTTGAGAGAATGCTTTTGGTACTGCTCTAGGGGTGGTCTCTCTAGACAGGGACTAATGTATTTCACTTGTTTCACATTAGGAAAAGTGCCTCATCCCAAAATGCCATTTTGCAAAACGTATACAATTTAGGTCAATATTATTACTTTCCTACCCACTTGTACAGAAAGCTGGCCACATGTAAGAGAAAAGCAATAAAAAAAAAAAAAGAGAAAAGTAACTGACCCTACCTCACCTAATCATGCTGAAGCTTGGAATGTGGATCAGTGTGCTGACACTCACAAAGTTTGTTAATGAATGTTTTAAAGTGGTTTATTGATTAAAGGTCCCATCATATTGCGGGAAAGATTAGAGAACTGAGTCCTATACCTGCATACTGAAAGGACTTGGAACGAACAGGGAAGGGTCAGACCAAGTGCTCCATAGCTTTTTATATCCATGCAATTTGTGTAATATGCTTGAAATTGACTGCCTGTGCACTGATTGGATTGGCATTACCAGGGATACGGATTATAGGTAAGAGGGATGGTAATTGCTTGTCTGTCGGCTGCAGTCTCTAGATATGTCACCGTAAGAATATGGGATGTAATCCATGGCTGCTCATACTATCATATGGGGGGTAGGGCCCTGGGGTGGGGCAGGTGGTTGGGAAATTGCTGTCAGTGTCCATGGTAGGTATGTGGGACTCAGAGGCCCTTAATTCTCTGGTGAAATTTCCCAATGAAGGTCCAACATTTTGTCCTAAAGTCCCTGAAATGGGATAATCTTTCACCCAGATGGCCCCAAATTTTGACAACCCAAAACTAATTCAGCAGCGACAATGAATGTCAACAAAAATTAATGTGGCTCTTAATTTAAAGAGTTAAAAAGTGAATAATATAGGCAACATTACTAATATAAGAATGAGCGGGAAGCACAGTGTCCTGGCTTTACCTTCATGTTCATGCATCTGATTGACAGACGAGTCTGCAAAGCAGCTCAGAGGCGGGTGTGTGCACCTTGCGCAGTGCCACTGAGACCGAGAATTTTTTTTTTTTTTTTTCGTCTTGTGCGCACAAAATGTCCCGCATTTTGGACAGTTAAATTTAACAGAGTGCTTTGCGCACAATTCAATTCCAAAAAGCCCACAAATTGCGAGCATTGTGACATATATAATTAATGCGTGTTAAAATGGATTTATGTGATTTCATCTTGCGCTAATTTTGCGCTCTTGCATGCAATTTCCGGGCAAAAAGAGCAGTTATTAATGAACGGTACTGTATAGTTGTACAAAAAATATGAGTCAAAGTGTATTGAAACTTATAAAATGATTATTCCAACCTACACTCACAAAGTCATTAATTAGATTAGATACATTTGATATATATTTATCTTTCTGCACAGCTTCCCGTTACTTAATAAGTCATATTAAAAAGCATTTCTCCTTGTCTCATTCTTATTACCAATAGTCTCATAGGCAGGCCTGATTCTTTTTTATTTTTTACTAGCATACAGGACCATACACCGTGGTCCAAAGGGGGCATTGCCACCAAAAGGTGGTGTAATAAAAATCTGACCGGTCTTGATTGGTTGGATGATATTCATGCAGCAACCAGGTCTGGGTGTGTGCTGCATGGATGGCAAGAAAATACACAAAACAGAACTTCCAAATGAACATTTATTTGCGCACACGCACACTTTGCCATAATTTTTTTCTTCTCCAGCAAAACTTTCCAGTATCTTAGGGACTGCCTCCAGCTTAAATAAAAACTGATTTGGTTGCAAAATTTGCACTTTTCCAGAAAAAAAATGTCTTGAAGTTGTAGGAACAGTGTCAACTTTACAGTTTAATAATAATTGTCTTGGCTTCATTAATGCGAACACATTTAATGCCAAAAATCCTCTTACCTGTGAAAATGTCAATTCAATGCATTGCAAGAATATGTGCAAAAAGTCCTTAGTTTGTAGGCATTCAGAACTGTGTACTCTAAACGCTAGATCTATATTTTGCTCTTGGTGTCACTAAAGTATGATACTGGCAACATGATTTGCGACTTCCGACAATTTGGCCGAGTGTTACATGTATATGAAAAACACTGTTGTTGAACACCATAGATTGTGGAACATCGGCGTCACTGGATGCTCCGGCAGATTGAGATTCATGAGTGTTACAGGGCCAGAATTAGAATTTCGGCGAGAATCCGAGAATCCATTCTCGTAAAGATTCTCCTAAATTTGTTTTTCTTTGAAAAGGAAACTAATTGACAAAAATCCAAATAGATTCTCACAAAATTTTGCGAAATTCTGGCCCTGATGTCAATGTCACCTTTTTTCTTCTGTTCAATCACCAGCTCAGGTTAATTTTGAGGCTCAGCAGCAACTGGAACATAGGCGTTACTGGATGTCGGGCAGATTTAGAACACGCGAAATTTCCTTCTGCTGCACACTTGAAGCCACCTTGTATGCCTGAACAGCCTTACTCCAGTGCCTAGTGCAGTCAGTGATCATTTGGTTGTCAACACCAGCTTGAAATAAAGCCATAGTGCATGTTCTTTTGCCGGAATGATTTGTGACATTACCAGCAAGGCCAGCTATATGGCACATTTCTTATAAGTTTACCAAGTTTGTTCACACCAACAACAGCTTTGGAATGTCGCAGTATATGTCCACACAAGGGACGCTGCTAAATTGGTCCTTCGTTACGAATGCAACCGAAGTGTATTCTATAAATGTTCACAATGCACCTGTCACTGTCAGGTGGAACACTGCCACTAGCTTAATGCTTGATGTTCCTCGTCTCAAGCTTTCTTTGCTTCATTCCCTTGTGCAGATTTTTTGAAGCACGGGCATGATAAAGGACGTATGAACCATGGTTATCCTGGCCAATTTCAAACTGATCACATGATAATTCTCTATGTTTGTCAATCCCACGAAAACCAAACAGTTTACAGTTATAGTAGAAAACTTTATTAAGCAAACTGAAGGAATTTGCCATGCCAAATTCTCACGTCTCTCACAAAATTCTCTCCCTGTTGGGCGTAATAAGTCAAGCGCATCTTCTCTCTGTTCCAACACCTTATTTGGTTAGTAATTTCATTCTTGAATCCAAAGTCTTTTGAAAGTTCATAAAGTGATGATCATTTTCATCCATGAACATGATGAAGTTAAATCCATACTCGCCACTTTCTCATAAATTACCGAGAAGCCCACAACAAATGTTGTACAAAATGTTCGGCAGATAAATCCGCCTGTCAGCACGTCGAACGTCCATTACAAACTTGCAGAAAGCTTCGTCCATTTCAGCGGCATCTTTGATGAAGCGTAGATTGGGAATAAATGTAAATCCTTCAAGGCTGCATGTTCGTGCATTGTGTGAGTAACACCACTGGGACCAAAAGCGTGTAGCCCAATTTGTGTTCTTTTTCGTGTTTTTTTATTCCTGGTTCAGCTGTAATTCCTTGATTTCTTTGTCGGTGAAGGGATCAGCAAATCGAGAATCATTATTAGGCAGGACATTTTAATTGTTCTCCTCTGGTAGCCAGTCTACGGCCAAGTGAAATGATGGAAACACATGATCACCAGTTTGTTCCAAATATGCGACGGCTTGACTCAACTGCATGTCATCCAACTCCAAACTGTCATTGTCAACTGCCTGTAAAATACTGACTGTTGCCAACAGGTTGTCATGATCATAATCCTCGTACAGATCCAAGGCCTGACTCAAGATTCCGTCCAGTCCATCCTCTCAGTTCAGCATTGCTGAAAAATAAAAGCAAAAATAATAAATCCATGACGTTAAACCAGGGTTTGCAAAGTATTGATTAAAATCATTGAAAAAAAAAAGAAAAGAAGAAGAAGCAAATAAGGGAGGAAAACACTTGCCTGTCCTCAGTTTTCATGATCGACAATAAGTTAACAAAAGCACGAATAGCTGCGTAATGGGCCTAATGTTAATCTTTCCTTGCAGGACTGCTCTCTTTGGTTGCAAGATTTGATGTGCGGGCCATGTGGAATCGAAACTGCAGAGGCTAGTTTCTGGGTTTCCTCTCCTTCATTTGGGTTGCAAAATACAACTTTTCATTGGCTAAAAAGTGCATGTGATCTTTTTGCTTGATTTAATTTGTCAAATGTTTCGCACGACGGACCAGTCTAATACATTGTAATACATAAAGATTGATGGTAGGCCTAGCGCATATACATGGTCATTTCAGGGCGGAGTCTATGAGACAAGACAGTTGCTAGATGGGAAACTCGTGTGCAGTGATTGGTTACTCAACGGATGTGGGCAAGAAATGGTACATGACATAGCCTGTCAATCTTGTGTCTTCGACGCTCGATTGACAGGCTACCTCAAGTACCATTTCTTGTCAACATACATTGTGTAACCAACCCTGGACACTCGTTTCCCATCAAGCAACCCTTACTTATTCTATTATTTATCACTATATATATGTCAGCAGACCATTAGGACCATGGGCCTCTTGTTTATTTTATCTTTCATACGAAACACAAAGTCAGGGGCTGACATTAACCCTGAATTCTCTTGGATTAAAACTGAGTCATCAGCCTTCCTTGGCATGTGATCTTGATAATTCTCATCTACAAACCTTCAGTCAAATTGTTTTTCAGTGCTGTGGAAATTGGTTAAGAACACTGAAAGCGACAATATGTATCAACCAGCTGATTTTGGCAGATTTAAGGGGGATAGGGTTAAACAAGGCCTTGTGTCAGGACAAATAGAAATTATGAGTACTATCCAGATTTGACCCAATACTGGTCCTAAATCAGCAGGGAAGTGGTGGTCAGACAAGCAGTGAAAAACCTTCATGTCAAGCCCTGGAAGCTCTGTGCTGGATTCAGTTGTCGTGTTAACACCATTTACACTGTGTCATGCCAGTGAGTGCAGTTTCATACATGTGTAAGGTCATTTATGCCCATATGTATGTCCTTTGTTTTGCATGCATGTTGTCTGTGTGATGCGTTGCACAACACATGTTGCTATCTTTATGGCAATTTGGTAATCCAAGGACATTTTCCTATTTATGTGTGCAGGTCTGAATGACCTCCTGCAGGATAGAAAGTTTTCCATTGTTAAATAATGTCCAACCAGGAAAAGTGACTTCACTTTTAGGCCTCACAGAAACACGAATCCCTGACATAATAAACGTACATGTATACTGTAAATTGCTTTATTTTTACGTGTATAAATTTTCACGTTTTTGATATTTTTGACATTTTTGACATTTTAATGTAGTTTTGATTTCACTGTTTTGGAGATAATTCCTATTCAAACAGTGCTAAAGAACTATTTCACTGTGTTTTTATTTTTACGGTTTTGTGCCATCAGCGAAATAAGCGAAACTAAGATTACAGTGAAATTAAAGCAATTAATTTACAGTGTATAAATTGACAGCAAGTTTTGCAGAATCTTCACTAAAGATGGAACTCAAACTTCAAAGTAGTTATGAAAAAGCAAGCATTCTGGGGGAAAATGTGCTTTTGTAAAATTGTGGACATTTTTTGAAAAAAATCTAAGATCAAATGGTCAAATTTATGCTATTAATATTAGAAAAATCCCTGATAATTTTTTGGCGATACATGTGTTGAGATTATAATAGTATTATAATCTCAACACATATATACAAAAAATAATCAGGGATTTTTCATAACTGTATGTTATGTTTGTTTACAATGTTGATCCAAAATTGGAAAAATAGTTGTTTTTGTGAAATTGATGAAATTGTCAGTTTTCATTTTTGATACCTGTTTTGAAGACTGCCTCTATGGCAGGTCAAAAAGTGGTCACATAAGGCAGGTGGTCTCTGAAAGGAGGCGTAATAACGTGGGAAAGATGACACAAGGGACATGGTAAACATGGTCTGAAAAGGCAGGTGGTCTTTTCTCACAGTAGTCTCTCATAACAGGTTTGACTGTACTATGGTGAATTAAAACCTTTGCAAAATGACTTCAACAGTGCAAGTTAACACAACTGGCCGGTGATTTCACACTGACCTTTGGTTAATGGGCCATGTACATAGAAAGGCTGTCACTGACCAAGAGGGTCATCACTGGTCAAGTTGTATCAGGAGCCTCAGCTCTATGTTATCAGGCTTGGCTTCCTGAGACTTTGTCCACAAGTCTCATATCAGGGCATTGGAGTGCGGTTGTTGTATTGTTCCCAAAAAAAATGCAACAACAAAATATATCATCAATGTTAATTTGTCTGAAATGATAAATTGGACATTGCCACTGTGACAGTAAGACATAAAAATGCAATTTAATTGTGAAAGAAACTAATTTACTTAATGGATTATTCAAAGCACAAATGGTGACAGCTTTTTCATAATTAAACTACGCACATTTTCTGTTCGCAAAGCAAGTTATAACAAGCCCTTTTTCTGGGCAAATAAGAGCAAGGCTGCCACCTGCTAATACAAGTTCTATTATGGTTGTATATATCAGAAACTCTTATAGAGGCTTCCGATCTGTTTTAACATTGTGCACCACAATATGATTCTGATACATGTGTTTGATATCAAGACATAAATGGCCAAAGTGGGATGAAAATACCTCATAGTGCCTCCCGAGTAATGACCAACTCCCACCCCCCACCCCGAAAAAAAGCCACCAAAAACATTTGGTTCATATGTAATTTAAGTTTAAAACTGTCTTGTGTGTCAAATAGGCCCCAATATCAAAGTGAGGTTGTGCACAATGATTTTGGTTGAACAAAAGCCATTATTTGGGTATAATTAAAACTTACAAGTTAAAGCGTAAATCACAATTTGATATATTATATAAATGATATTTATTTTGTTATCTGCTGCTATTTATCACATTAACCTTTTCACTTCTGCCATACAGTTATTATTTTAAAATCAAATTTTTGAGGGACAGTTTAAAGAAACAGTTTTAATAAAAAAAGTTGGGAAATTCATCTGACGTGATAAAATGGTCGAAAAATGCCATGTTCTGCTGTTGAATTAGGTCAGCACTGAGATGCTGTATGCATGGATAAATATAAATAGAATTTTATGTGGAATTCAGGTGAAGACCTTTTCAAAATGGAGGGAAAAGGTAAAATAGAAAAATAAAGTTGCATCATAATAACAAAATGGATATTTTGAAATTAAACTAACAAATTGTCAAAAAGAAAACAAAAAAGACCTGAAGGGCTACAGTAGTAATAGAGTTACTGAGCTAAGTTCATACACAATTGGTACTAAGGGACAAATGTTTAAAGTGAAGTTTTCAGAGACACCATGAATGATTCCGTGATTGATTAAGATGCAGGCCAAATTTTAAGGTTGTGCATATCAATTTTACCATAAGGTGTGGATGAAATGGAAACAACAGTAACACATATTCAGCATAAAATTTGGCCTTGTGAACATCTTTATTGAATTTTTTACCATGTAATGATTTTCTGGGCCCATATCATTTCATTCCAAATAATGGGACTCACAATACAGATCTGTATAATCACAGTAGTAGCTGTTTGAATAAAGCAGAGTAATCCCTATGCTGAGGCATTACTCCAACAGGAGACCACCTTAGTTTTACTAGGTAGTTGTCATGTTATTTATACCTCATACAAGACCACCAGTCTGGAGAGACCACCTGTCTTTAGAGATCCTAGTTTGGTCATTTCCAGGGGTGGTCTTTTAGATCAGGTCTGACTGTTTTGATATTAGGCTGTTACTGTGTATGTTTTCACTGACACTAATTTGTCGATTTTGCAGGGCTCTACAGTCCCATGCCCTATTGGCTAGGACAAGTAAAATTGCTACAGGACATGCAACATTTGATGCAAATAGCATGCAAAAGATAGGGGTACTTGTTCCTGGACAAGTGGACTTCAAAAAAAAAAAAAAAAAGAGAACCTTGTTTTGCCAAGGAAAATGCAAAGCATATCATCCATGGACATATGACCATTGAGGTCCAGAAATATACTCAAAAGGCAGGAGTTTCCTGCAGTTTCACTCCTTTTCAGGTCCTCATCAAGGTTGCCACCCACAAGGTTGACTCTGATAGGGGTCTTTGTGGGTTCACCCTTCACCTCATGTCAAGTTTGCTACAGCCATTTGGAGTTTGTACCAAGAACTTGACACAGTTTGGATAGTGCAACAGGAGTTCATGGGAAAGGGATAGTTGACAAATTTAGCCTCACTGTCTGCGACTGCAGTGAATGATTGCTAAAACAACCACTTACTTTGCAGATAAGTCAATCATGTTTAAGTACCAGCTGACTTTATATTCACCTGGGTCCTGCAAGGAAAGAAGAAGCAGTATATGTATGTTTTCCACTAATTTATCAGCACCATTTTTGTTTGACCATATGATATTTCGTCAAGACATGAGAAAAGTTTGTGTAATTTTGCACAATGATACCTCCATCATATGGCTCCGGGCAACTGATAAGATCTCTCTCCACATATATTTGTATGTTATCTCGCAGACTGATGTAAAATGGCAATGGATAGCTTGCTTCAGACGGAACTATGAAGCAGAGCTAGCTGTTAGTTTGTCTGTTGCAAGCTTAACTTGTGATTTGGACTTGTGTTGCAGAAGCACTTTTAAGCATGTACTAAAGGCACAGTGATGTAAGACAAACTGATTACTATCTAACCAAGGTTCCTGTAGTATCTGATAGTCCAGTACTTTGGACCTTCAGCATCAATCAGGTTGGCCACACCGTAATCTTGAAACACCTGTCCTATGTGTGGAAATGGTAACCTTCACCTCCAATGCCCTCGCAGCACATTTGTACATGTATGTGAACGCAGACTGACATGTGCTGCAGAGGTCCCCGATCAATCACAAAAAGGTGTAGGTTCTAATATATGTCAATAAGGAAACTTGACAAAATTAAGTGTCGAATATCTTCAGTTTTTCTCATGTCAGGTGGAGTTGCCAAGCTGATTTCACAGGTTTGTGCCACAGACACAGTGAAAGAATAGTGAAAAAGTTAAAGGATTGGAATCTGTGCTGATTAGGTAACATTCACAAGACTTTTAAGTTTGAACATCTTCAGAACTATTATTTGGAGGGAGGGAGGGAGGGAGGGAGAGAGAGAGAGAGAGAGAGAGAGAGAGAGAGAGAGAGAGAGAGAGAGAGAGAGAGAGAGAGAGGAGGCATACATGTGCAGTGAAGCCTTTTTATAATGGCACCATCTGTCCTTTACAAAATGTGTTAGATATCTTCTCATGTCAGGTAACTAGGCCAACTAGCAAAAGAATTTAACATTTAAAAGCCTCGTCGTTAAGTGAACATGTTGGATATATGTGAGTACATGTATTGTTATAGCGAGGTTTCACTGTGTACATGGAAAAGGTTAGTGCAAGAGATCTGTTTAGCTGTTAATCCAATCTTGAATGAGGTCCAGATGACACCATGCATTTGCCTGTGGGCACGTAAGTTTGAAATAAGCACAATGTAAAAGTAGCAAAAAGTTTTAGTTAGCACAGTATAGAGGTAGTAAAAAGTTTGAAATAAGCAGTTTGTAGAGGTGTTAAAAGTTTAAAATAAGCAAAATTAACATGTAGTAGAAAGATTGAAATGAGCACAATGCAGAGGTAGCAAAAATA